>JAYEVH010000361.1:0-363949 GCA_036346255.1 Ampelocalamus luodianensis
ACTACTCAAACAGAGATAATTGATGCTTTTAGCAGATTGATACTTGGAGAACACGCTTTTATCCTAAGATTATAATTCAGGATGAACTTTAAATTAGGGCAAAAGTTGAGGACTAACAATGTACTTAATCCTAACAATAACCGAAATGTTGAATAAAAATAAAGGTTATAACGAGGATGACACCAATGGTGTCGAAGGAGACACAAAAGAAGCCACCACGCTGACTCTCAAGGTTATGTATTTCATTGTTGCTTCCTTTGGAATAAAAATAAAAATAACTAAAATTTTAATTAAAAATACAAGTTATAACAAAGATGACACAAATAATATCGAAGAGACCACGTAAAGAGTGTATGACATCAATGTCATGCAAGAAGACACATTAACCCACGTAAAGCTAAGAGCGAGGCAAGCTGATGACGGAGATGATGACAATGTCATGCTACTTGCCGGGCCATTGAGGAGAAAGTCCAGGTTGAAAGAGCCAAGGGTCACGATGACAAGTGGTGACCGGTTGCATTGTTGATAAGTTAATGAGCAAAGAAGCTCGATGATAGGGAAGCCCTGACAAAGAGAAGATGAATCTTTGCATTGAAAACGAGTTATGGACGATATAGTGTCATAGGGTAGCTAGGAGCATGCCTTCACTGGTGAGGGACAAGTCATCATTGGTGATGGCAAAAAGATTCTCCATATCGTTAGACAATGACTAAAGTAGACATACTGACATTAGTGAAAATAGGAGGTCACCATGGTTAGTGAGGAAGCCATAGCATTCAGTTGGCCAATGTTGAAGAAGAGGAGCGACCGACACGAGATAAGAGGGTGTCAAGCATGTATAAACATCATGCATCTGTACGAATAAAAGTGCGAGTGTATAGAGGCAAAGGAGCAAAAAAAACTTGGAGTGGAGATGGTGCAACTATAGCGAATATGTTCAGAGTCACCGGAGAGGGCGTGACATGTTTCCCTAGTTGGGACTCGGTAATGGTTGTATGTGCATGTATTGATGTCGCAATGGTTAGTATTAAGTAATAATAGGAGAGAAGTAGGAGATGACTATGTGGTAATGTATTGCATTGAAGGGTAGCAATGAGATGGATCGATAGTGAGGAAGTCACAAAGATTGAGTTGGCCAACATCAAGAAGATGAGCAACCTGATAAGAGAGAAGGACATTGAGCGTGTATAACATCATGCACCGTGATAAATAGAAACACGGGCGTATAGAGGCAAATGAGCAAAAAGCTTGAGTAGAGATGGCGCGCCATAGGAATATGCTCTGTGTCACCGGAGAGCGTGACATGTGTCCCTAGCTCAGATCGATGACGATTGCATGTGTATACGTATTGATGTCGCAATGGTTGGAATTAAGCAGTAATTGGGAAGAAGTAGAAGATAACTATGTGGTAAAGTATTTCATTGAAAAAAACAATGCCACTGTATGAGAAGATGTTTATAATGAAACTATTGATCTTCCCTATGTACTATGGGGATATATTTATAGTGGTACAAGAAAGACTTCGTGTTTGAGTAGAACTTGAGTTAGAGTATGAATCTTCAGTCGTATCACACTCAAACTTCATTCGTATCACACTCAAACTCAACAATATGCAGGGCATTTTGTTTGACGTACAGATTCAAGTAAAACCAGAGTTCGGTAAATTGGTAAGAAAACTATACTTTAGATACACAAATGTGAAGCAATGAATTTAACATATTTATATATACATGTGTTTTTCGCTACTGATGAATCTTTGCTCATCTTTGCTCAAGGGTTTCATGGCTAATTTAGGAAGTTAGCTTGTTGCGCGGTACACCAAACATTTGGAACAAGCTAGTGCTCACATCAGTGGACCCAACTGGTTCAAGGGTGTTTAGCCAACACTCAAAAATTTTGGGCAAAAATTCAAGATATCCGAGGTATAATACATGTATATATATATATATATATATATATATATATATTAGAAATTAGGTTAAATGAACATGTAATGTCCTCAAACATATTATACTTCATGTCGAGATGGTATAGTCCGCCATCGAACCCATTCGTCTCAACTTCCCGACATAATCACTCGAGCGACACGAATAAGTGGAATGAAAAATATTTGGTAAGCAAAGTAATTCTTCCAAGATTCCACGCCACGATCCCCACGGGACGCGCTACTGCTGACGATCAAGTCGTCGATCTTACGAAAGAAAAGGAGAAAGTGATGTAGGAAATCTGGAGTAACAATGGGACTACTCTTTTATTCATACGAACTGGGGATTACAGGGGATGCCTCCTGACTATATGGAGAACTATCCCTGTTTACACTAGGTACACTACTTGTTGTCTTACAATGAGAGACTTAAAACACGAAACTAATGACTATGCTTCTTCGCTTCATTGCTCCCTTGTTCAGCCCATAATCAAACTTTAAATAGCCCTTGAAGAGGTGGCAATTACTTCTCGAGAAGACGTCTGATGTGAAGCGTCGTGTCTGGTTGGAGCTAAGTGATGGTTGATGGAGAATCAACCGTTCGACGGTTATACGTTTGTGAGATGTATAACCGCATGGTAGTTATTCATCGCTGTTTCAGATGGGAAATGTCATGGTATGGAATATGCACGCGTCCCATTATTCACACAGTAGGGAATATAGTTGATTCAGCCCAACTATCGCTCATACCTTTACGAAAGCTTCCTCCCGTCGGGAGCTTGGCACAGCCTTAGTCCCACCAGGTACCCATTGTGTAACCTTGGAATTCTACGACCAAGGAGGTCATGCACTCGTGGGTTACGACCACAAAGACGTATGGTCTATTATGTATTAAAAATAATACATAGAGGTTTTAACTCGCCACCTAGCCCGAACTTTAAATGAATAAGTCGTGAACGCTTTTCCTCCGATGAAGTCAGACGTGCCAACGCTATTAAATGCAATAATATTTGAAGCTGCCTATATTCATTTTAAAGTTGAGAACTTGCCTTGGGAATTGAAGAGTTTTTGTGTCCGTTGGACTTTTCTAAGTAACTCCCGATAGTAGTTAGAAATTCTAAAGCTTATAAAACCCCTTTGTAGACTTAAGGTTTTTTCACTTCCTACTTTCCTTCTTCATCCCTTATAAAAACTACCTCCGACCTTCTTTCCTTTCCCCATTCAAGAGAGAGACTGACCATGTCGGACCAAATTACTAACCTGGCCTGCCTCCGACTTGAGCGAGAAGAAGTCGAGAGCTCGAGAAGATTGGGATGCTTTCCAAAGAAGAGTCCGATTTCTAGAGATCGGGCCGAGAACATTCCCGAGCAATGAAGATAGAGAAATTCTAGTTTTTCTTGCATATATCGAATGCGATTCGACTACCAATCCACTCCTTCCTTCCTGCAGTTTTGGAGTATTATGGAGTCGAATTGGTGAATCTTGCTCCAATGCTATCGCTAATCTCAAAGATCTTCATCTATCACGCGGCGCATTTGGGATTCCCGCAGATCCGATCTGCTCAAGTACTACTACAGATGACGGTCCGAAAGACGATTGGGACGCTTGAGAGTGCACTTTGCGCTCCATGATGGAAAGCCGATGAGTACATTTTCATGTACTCAAAATCTTCGTGGTCGCTGGAAGAAAAGTCG
Source organism: Ampelocalamus luodianensis (assembly GCA_036346255.1). Taxonomy (NCBI): domain Eukaryota; kingdom Viridiplantae; phylum Streptophyta; class Magnoliopsida; order Poales; family Poaceae; genus Ampelocalamus; species Ampelocalamus luodianensis. The sequence goes on from JAYEVH010000361.1 coordinate 3,619, forward strand.
TTCTACATGACAACCACGAAGGAAGACAAAATTATTATTTTGGCAAGAAGGCGATCGAGAATCCAAGATGGCGCCTCCATGGAGAAGGAGGGAAGATAGAAAATGGGCCGGCTATCGTTTAGCCAAAGGCCTAACATCCTGGCACGCCAGAAGGACTTTTCCACGCACTGGTTAGTCCTTGAAAGCCCGAGCATACCTAATGCTTCAGACATTGGTCGTGATGATACGCACCAAAGATTCCAAAGAAGGTAAGCCATGATAGATTCCCACCAGCTTGCCTATATTAGTTGATTATTTCGATCCTTAAGTCTTTTTACCTTTACGCTTTATCTTCCGATGAGATTAGAAGTCGGATCAAAATGATCTACGCCGAGAACTCGGCGACAAGGCTAGTTTCTCGGATCTTAGCGTGTTGTTTCTCGCCAAAGAGAGGATCGAGAGACTTAAGGTAAGACCATCAACTCGTGTCCTTTTTGGACATATTATTTCGACAGATACCATAAATCTCTTGTTGTGTAGTCGTTGGGTTGAAGATCAATGAGGCCATCGAAGTTGTGAGCCAATTGATGATTCGACCACCCCACGACCATACAGATATCGCCTTCCAGGTAGGTGACCGAACATAAATAATATTTAGACAAATGATTTTCATCGCCTAATTATCTTTGATGATGTATTTAGGCGTTGTCGTATCCTCCTACAAGGTTGCCGAGGACCGCCAGCACATCGGCTACCGCTTTGGAGGTCGACGAATCTACACCTACTAATCCGGCGATCGTGGATCTTATCCCGATCCACCGTCGAGGATATTGCTTCGATTTCCAATCGTGATGTGCAAGATCTAGTCAATCCCACGGCTCGTAACCAACGAAATTGATTGAGAGGAAGAGGAAGGCCAGCGCAGAACGACTTTACTCCGATGCATAAGGTCAAACTCAAAAATCTCCACTGTATATTTAAATGAAGAGGTCATATATATACACACCTTGGATATTTTTGATATGTTAAAGCCTTAATCTTCCTTTCTTTTCCCCTTCAGAGATCTTCTCGTGTTATGGTCGCTGACTGTGTAACCCTCTCAGAAAAGATTCGGGAAGAAGAGGTCGTGGAGGTTCCTGATTAGACACTTCTGCTAAGACTGCAGAGGATGGAGGGTTAAATAAGCCCCAAAGGTGCTCTCAGCCCGACATCCGCCAGATCCTCTAGTAATCTTACCTTTTCCAGAGGTAGTCGCCCCAGAGATCCTCAACAGTTCCACCTCCTCTTGGAAATACTCCTCAGGCTAACAAGTTCCCTTTCCCCCCCCCCAATTTATCGAGGATAAGTAACTTGATGAGGCCTGGGAGAAGATATCGGACCGACTAGCTGAGATGGGTCCTGATATGATTTTTGCCGAATATAACGATGTGTCCATTTGGATAAGTGTTCTACGACCATTGTTATAGCTCTTTCTTTTGAAGTTTATTTGAAAACTTACAAAATAAAAGGATTTATTTATGTAGCACCTGGTCGAAAATTATGCTATGGTCGGAGGACTGACCCAGTGAATAAAGAATCTGGAGCAAAAGCACTCCGAATTGAGAAGTAAGAACTTTTCTCTTTTAGCTTGTCTTCCTATATCTTATCATCTTGTTCCCCTTCATAATCAAAATATCTCTTTATCATATTTGACAGATTTAGAGAAAATTAAAGAAGAGGTCGTGGCTAAGGAAGCCATGATAATAAAAATTAAGGAAGAAAATCAGTAAAGACCGGCCAATCGAGCATGCGATGACCAGCAAAAGAGGTTTTCGACTTCGAGAAGAAAATCAAAGGTAATCGGTCGAGACTTAACCAATATCCCATGACTCCAATTTTTTAAAGTGTGTGTTAACTTTTCTTTTTATCCACTGCGTAAAAATCAAGCACTTGACCGAGCGGAAAATCCTCGAGTTTGAGCGTACAAGGGGCTGAATTTGATCGAGTCTTGATGACAAAGTCAAGGCTCTGAACAAGATGCTCTTCGACCTGAGGTCGGTAACACAGCTGCCCATTCTAAGAGACCCTGCGGAGAGAATCAATTTTTTCGGCGATCAACTTGAAGATCTTAAGAAAGTGATAACACTCTTTCGAGAGAACTACACCAAGACGATGAAGGAAGCTATTGCAAATGGAGTTAGTGTTGCCTTAGCAAAACTGAAGGCTTCCGACCCCTCTATTTGTCTTAGAGCTATTGAAGAAGACTTCAACTGCTCCGAAGATGAAGTAACAAAACTTTTCGAGGAAGTAAGACCTCTCGGAGAGAAAGTTGCTGAGGAAATGGAAGTCGGATCTCCATCACGCAGCGACCAGTCTGGTGGTTCTAACAAGTAGATTGATGTAAAATGTAAACTTTGTAAATAAAACTTACCTTTTATCATCAATGAAGTTCTTGTTTTGTCTTATCAATGTTATTAAATACTCCTATATCTCCTAGCCCTCGACTGCTTATATTAGTAGATGAACTTTACTAATGAAGTAGTAGAGCAAGAAACTGAGTAATAACAATGACCATGGTAGAAGTGATGATAATGTTTGTAACAATGATCTAGTGAATACTAGAAATCATGTGGTCTGGAACCACTTATGATTTCAACTAGTCTAGATCTTGTCCATGATCGAATCATCGCGGAAATACCACATGTAGATTGAAGATATAACAAAACGGCTTTGATGATAAGATAATACGCAAGAATATGTATGCAAGAAAGGAAATGATAAGTACCTTTGTTTATAAAAATTATTCGAATATGGTCGAATGAATCCCAATAATTTAAGATTTGTAAAATATTTCACTAAACGTGCTCATGCTCAAGTCCGATTGGCGCGAGGATCGTAGGAAAAGGACCGCTCACTAGAAGCTCCTTCCAAAGGTAGGACCACGCGGCAGAGAGGAGAGACTTCGACTAGGAGGCTTTCGTGTCCCACCAAAGAGTCAAACTTAAGTAGAACGTAATGTTTGAAATAATGTATTTAATCTTTGAATTCTTGAAATAAGAAAACCATATATATTGCCGAGTTGTACTCCATATACTGCATGTTTCTTTAAGAAAAGAGTATGTGGTCGTGCATGTGTATCATTGAAGCAATGATCACGACTAAGACCAGGCAGTGGTATTTGACGCTTAAGCCAACACCCATGAGTAATGGAGATTCCTTGAAAGGAATATCTGAGAGAATGAGTGTCTTCTCCACCAATCATCGACAATAAAGGCAGATGACCAAGAGCAACGAATAATAATTATAAACAACCATACTTTACTATAGAAAAAGGAAATGCATCTTTATTGAAATATAAAAAAAGTACAAGAAATTATACAATGAACTTACGTAATTGATCAATATTCCAAGAATTAGACAAAATTCGCCCATCCGGCATAGCTAATCGTACCGATCCTGGTCGGGTGACTTCGATCACGCAGTATGGACCTTCCCATTTAGGTGAAAGTTTGTTGCAACTCGCTTGGTTCTCAGATTTTTCTAAGAACCAAATCACCCACGCTAGGTCAGCGAGGTTGCACTTACTTACCGTGGTAATCGACGCATGGCTTGTTGGTAGATTGCCGATCATATCAAAGCTTGATTTCGCTATTCCTCAAGAAAATTGATGTCATCAAGTCGTTGTTCACACCGATCAACGTTTAAAAGCAATCACTCGAGTAGAACCAATTTTTAGTTCGAGGAAGCATGGCTTCAGCCCGTGAGACTAAAAGAATGGCGCTCCGATCGCACTACTAATTGTGGTACGAACGCCCATAACACGTATGAAGTTCTTGAACCCAAGCCCCCGATCGTGATTAATCGTAAAAACCCATCGCTTGATTCCTTGCATTATGATACCATTGTTCGCTCAATCGCCCATTGCTCCGGATGAGCAACAGAAGCGTAATGTATTTTGATACCTAGGTTTTCACAGAAATCCTGAAAATTACTGCTTGAAAACTGGGTACCGTTATCCGTGATGATACTACTGGGTACACCAAATCGTGTGATCATGCTTTTTGTGAGAAACTTCTTCGCGGCCTCAGTTGTAATTTTCACAACTGGCTCGGCTTCGATCCATTTAGTGAACTTGTCAATCATGACGAAAAGATACTCAAAACCCCCAGGTGCTCTTGGGAAAGGTCCCAGGATGTCTAGTTCCTAGGTTGCAAAAGGCCAAGAAAGAGGAATTGTTTGCAAAGCTTGGGACGACTGATGTACTTGTCGACTATGAAACTGACATTATACGCACTTCGTCACGAGCACTTTTGCATCATGAAGGGCAGTTGGCCAGTAGTATCCTTGCCTAAAGGCTTTACCAACCAGCATTCTGTAGGAATGATGGGCTCCACAGACTCCTTCATGAATTTTGGTTAACAATTTAATGCCATCCGATTGAGATATGCATCTCATCAACACTCCATGAGATCCTCGCTTGTACAAGGTATGTTCAATTAGAGTGTATGATTTGGCTTTTCGTGCTATAAGATCAGCCTCTACATCATCTTTTGGAATTCGGTCATGCTGAAGAAAATTGTAGATCGATATCATCCAATCTCTACCTTGATCGTGATAGCGCCAACCATCATCGACCTGTGGAGCATCCATGTTCGCAGAATCAAGGTGTGCAACCTCCTTGCGAACATCTATATCCTCGGAAGACTCGACTACCGAGGGTGAATCGAAGTTTCAAGGAAAACTCATGGACGGATGTCCTCAAGAAACCATCCGTGCTAACCGGTCCGCAGAAAGTTTTTCTTCTAGGAATGTGTTGGATCTAAAACCAAGAAGTGCTTTTGAAGTTTCGATTTCCGCGATATGATGACATGTTGGTACTAGAGCACCGTACTCTTTTCCTACTTGATTCGCTACTAGTTGAGAATAGCCTTCACTAGCAATCATGTAATCCCGAGCTTAACGAGCCGCCAAAGTCCCGCCAAAGAAACCTTCGATTTCGCCATATTGTTAGTAGCAAGAAAGTTTAATCAATGGCGATTTATTTGTTCGCCAAGAGGGGAAATCAAGACTACCCACTTCGAGCCGTGAAGCATCAAGGAACCGCAATGTACATTGTCCACTCGCATGGCGTCGCATTCGCCCTTGGGTGGTTTAGGTTTGTCCATTCGGCAATGAATTTCGCCATTGTCCGACTTAATTGTTGTTCGGACAAAATGGAGGTCGAACGCCCAAGCTCAACCGCCCATTTTGCTATTCGCCCTAATGACTCTCGCTTCCTAGGACTTGACCAAGGATATCCGTTGGTACGACCACTTTATGGGCCGTAAAAATAATGTCTTAGTTTCCTTGAAGCCATAAGGAGACCATAGAGCAACTTTTGTACCGCTGATATCTTTCTTTGGTCCATGTAAGACTTTGCTTATGTAATATATTGGTCGTTAGATACGGTCACGTTCTACTACCAAAGACACCACTAACCGCTTATGTGTTGCAACACGTAAATTAGCAATGTCTCCCCAATCTTGAGAAACTAAGATTGGTGGATTCGTAAGGCACCGTTAAGCTCTTCGGCGTTGCTTGCCTCTTCACCCATTCAAACTTCCATGTCTCCTCGAGAAGCTTGAAGAAAGGTAGTCCTTTTCGCTAACCGCGTTATGAAACGACTTAGCGCCATACAACCGGTTAACTTCTAAACTTCCTTTGTTGTGGTCGGGAGCGATTCGATCGATTGCGCGATTTTCTAATCACCAACCGTGATGACGCCTTTGGTCCCGGATTTTCAAACTCGATAACCATAATGCGTGGCTATCGAATTTTGTAAAGTCGACGACCAAGGATTGCATTATATGCGTTTCAAATTTACCACATCAAATGAAATTTTTCTCGTCCGAAGTTGTCGTTTTCCGAACGAACCAAAGAGGGATAAGTGCCCTATTGGCTTGGCGGTAGATCCAAGAACTATGCCATGGAAAGCATATTTCACAGGTTTTACCTTACATTTGGGAATCTGCATATCCTCCAAAGCACTTGCAAATAGGATATTTAAAGAACTACCCCCATATATCAAAACCCGATTAACCTTGCAGTTATTAATAGTAGGCTCAACGACAATTGGGAACCTACCTGGTCGAGTTGAAGGAATAGGGTAGTCTTCTTTGCTGAAGGAGATTATTGTCTCTGGCCACCTTGAAGGTTTAATAAATGATCGGGTTCTGAAAGTTGACTTCCCGCCCATGGCCTTCAAGTGACGCCTGATTCAGATGAAGAAGATCCATCAAAGATCACGCCGACAGCAGGTCGATGTTCTTGATACTCCATCTCTTTGTCACCGCCTTTGTCCTTCTTGGGCTTGTCTCCTGAGCTCTTGTATCAACAGAGGGACCATTACCCGCATAACAATCCTCCAGCTTTTGCCACGCACGACAATGCGCGCAGTCGTGTCCTCGCTGGCGATGAAGAGGACACCATTTCTTATTTTTCTTGTAATCATTGGTCGGAGCCTTGGCCTGCCATGATCGTAATAATCTTTTCTTCCCTTGATGAATTTTTGAGGAAAAAGCAAGAACCTCCTTATCGCTGGTTTTGCCGTGTTTCTTTTCTGAGAGCCTTCTTTTTTTTTTTTGTCCTATCTAAGCCAAAGTTGTGGATTTTATCTTTTGATCAATGGCCTGTTTCCACTCGATCGCTACCGCCGTCGCAGCACTTGTCACCATGTCAAAACGCTCGATGGTTGTTCGTGGGGATGTATAGCTAAATCCTCCGTAAACCTTTGATTTCTTAATCACACTTTAAAGGCTTGGATAATGTAAGATTCTCGCAACCTCTCGTATTGAGTTATGAACCCGCTAAATTTTTGATGTATTACGGAGAGTCTTATCATATTTTTTCAGATTCTCGTGGAGATCGCCCTCCTTCCAGGCGATCATATGTGTACCGAAAATTTTGAATCAAAAGGTCGCAGTTGCTCCTGGCGCACACAGACCGACTAGTAGGTTAAGCAACCATGATCGAGCTGATCCTTCTAATATCAGAGGAAGATAGTTAGCCATTACATTTTCATCACCACCTGGCTCTAATAGCGGTGGTGTATATCCGAGAAATTCCAAAGGATTTTGGGTCCCATTGAATTTATCCAAATTGGCGGCCGAAACCTATTTGGCAACCGACAAAGATGGAGCCTTACGGAGAAGGCCCGACAACCTGTGATAGTTTCGTGGCGCCTTCTTTGAAAAGGTGCCGGATTATAATCGGTCAGAGACCGATTCCTAGGACCAGATTGTTGGTTTTCCGGCATCCCGATTCGGTCACGGACGTTTCGAGAACGCCTCCGACCGCTTGCCTGGTTTAGATGATATCGAAGATCACCAGATCCAAGTGGTTGCTCTTCTTGATGAAGTGAGAGTGAGGATTCCCGAATGCCTTTCTCCTCATGACTTGTTGGTCGGAATCGTCGGGGTGGTCTTGGTGTTAGTTGGTCTTCAACACGACCATGCCGGCCCCTGCTTCGGGAAGAATGCTGAGATGAAGTCATGGTCTGACTTTGCCAGTGCCTTCGTTCTCGATATGCTTTTGTGCGCTGCATAGTCTGTTGAATGATCTCCGACACTTGACCTACAAGTTGTACAAAACCTGGAGTCTCTGCCAAAGCAGGGTCAGACGTATTCAATATATCTCTAACTCGCTGCAGGTTTTGTATTGTTACCGAAGGTCTCAAAAGGTTCCTGCCAGAAGAAGGTGTCTGATGGCCTGAATCCCCTGATCTCCTGGTCGGTCTTGCCTGGTCCCCTACATTGGCTGGAGCAGATCAGCGACTAATCGATGGACGCCCACCGCTCCTCTCTCGCATTTGGTGCTTGACCACTGCATCATCTCCATTATTATGTGGTGGCGAGGCAACGTATGGAGGACCGTACACGGCATTTTGATCTGTATGTCCGATTGCATTGACCTTGTGCTTCCAGCAGTGATCCTCCGATGAGCTTCCATCATAATCGATGGAGAGCCTTTCAGAGCCTCTGCGAGAAGTTTCCACGATGGAGAGTATTCGTGATCAAGACTTTTCGAGGTTCGTATGGTCTCAACTCGATCCGACGAACCGCCGATCGATGTCGAGCCTTATTATCCCTACTTGGTTTATAAACTGGGGTTTCATTGACACCGCCACCGTGTCGCTTGGCTCTCGAATTGCTAGAAGCCATCGGTGAGTACCTATCAACCACGATCGCATCAAGGGTATATTGAACCTCGATTTGTTGTGTTGAGTTTTCGCCACCTTTTTGCTCGCCTAAAAGTCCGGCTTTTGAGGTTTTCGCGCCCAACTGGTCGGTGCTTCCTCCAAACCGCCATCGATCGTAGGTGTATCCTCATCCATCCTGGCCGACTCGCTAATCTCGATATGCGACCGATGGAAGAGGAGGAGGATGAAGAGGCTCCATTTTCTCCATGGCATGCATGCATGTTGGAAATATGCCTTAGAGACAATCATAGAGATGATTATATTTCATTATGTTCATAACATTTGATAATATGTTATCTTGTTCCTTGAATGAATCATTAGTTATATAGATCAATGAGTATGTGACTTATTGGTGAAACTCTTTATCTTATATGATGTCGTTCTAAAGTATCCTCGGTCGAATGTCACCGTCGAACACCGTGACTTCTACGATCAAGACATGTATTGATTGATGACCATGTTTCATCGGTCATAGATATAGAGATATCGAATCAATAATGTGGACACATGTTAGAGAACATAGTGTTGGATAAGGCCCACCTTGAGACACTATTGAGATTGTTATGATTCTACGTCGTTAGTTGGTCTCAAGCAATGATGATGTATAATCCTTAGACCCGAGATCAAGATGGTTTCCTACATGTGTAATAGCACTCTTAGGGGTTGCCAAACGCTACTCCGTGAACTAGGTAGTTATAAAGATAGCTTTCGGTATGCTATGAAACATGCGGAGGAATGTGATCGGTCGGATATGGATTTGCCCTCCTAACATAACAGAGAGATGTCTCTCGCCCTCTGTGGTCGAATAAAGAAAGTGCATGGCCATGCCACTAGTGGTCGGGCGTGTCGACCACATGAAGTTATTCGACACTTGATCGAGTAAGTATTGAACAGCTCATGGATGACATATTATCTCACCGAGTTCAAACCGTATGTCGTGAGGCAAAGGGAGAATACACAAGGTGTCGCTCGCCTTCTTGAAGTCGAGATGGTCGGTTGTATGGAGATGTGACCAGTCGAAGACTACTCGAACATAATCACCAATCGGTCGTAAGTGAGTTGCAAACCCGTCGTAGTTAGATACTAATCGGTCGGCGAGTTACAAACCGTTGTAACTAATTATGAACTCGATCGTGACTAAGTACGAAGTAGAAAGTGATAAGGACCTGGTCGAGATCATATTGCATTAAGGTTCGTCCGATATATTCTGTATGTTCGGGAATCGTTATGTGCGCTAGGTACCACGACGACTCGTGATCGGAAAGAGTTTTCGAGTCACAATCGACACACACGAACCTATAGGGTCACACACTTAAAGGGCTAGGATTTGATTTGGATGGTGATCCAATCCTATAGGCCACGAGTTCCTAATGGGCCTCCGGTGGGACCCATTATGGATGCCTATATATAGAGGGGCGTGGCATGGGGTAAGGTGATCAAAAAACTCAAACCCTAATAGCCACGCCTCTCAACCACGCCACCGGGCGCTAGCACTCGCTGCGCGGTGTCCCCGCCCGCATGTGTGGATACCCAGAGGTGTTGTTGCAAAGCATCAGCACTAGGTTGATCCGCGACTCACGACGTTCATCGGAGTAGGAGGAGAAGGCGCAAGCAAGTACGACCACCATCGCTTCAACTCGCCGCTCTACTCGCCACGTGCCCGCCGCCTAGTGGTAATCTCGTGATCTATTACTTGCGGTGGTTCCTTGGTTGCGCGGTAAAATTTTTGTTTATGCTATCGTAGCCTTCCCGCGATCCTTCAATGCATGCATCCATGTCAAGGTTGGAGTAGTCTGCCAGATCGAACGAGTTTTCTTCGTCCCAACTTCCCGACATAACCGCCGAAGGACATGCAACGTGGAATGGAAAATATTTGGTAATCAAAGTAATTCTTCCAATATTCCACGCCGCGATCCCCACGGACGACGCTAGCTGTCGACGATCAAGTCGTCGATCTTACAAAAAAAAAGAGGAGAAAGTGACGTGGGAAATCTGGAGTACCAATGGGACTACTCTTTATTCGCATTTAACCGGGATTACAGGATGCCTCGACTATATGGTGATATTATCCCCGCTACACCGGGTACACTACTTGTTGTCTTACAATGAGAGACTTAAAACATGAAACTAATAACTATGCTTCACTCTTCATTGCCTCCCTTTGCTCGCTCCATAATCCATCTTTAAATAGCTCTTGAAGAGGTGGCGCTATTTCTCGAGAAGACGTCGATATGAAGCGCCGCGTCGTCTGAGCTGAGTGATCGCTGATGGAGAATCAACCGCTCGGGCGGTTATACGCTTGTGAGTCAGATAACCGCATGGTAGTTATTCATCGTTGTTTCAGATGGGAAATGTCGTGTGGTATGGAATATGCATGTGTCCCATTCTTCACATCGTAGGGAATATAGTTGATTCAGCCCAACTATCGCTCATACCTTTACGAGCGCTTCCCGTCGAGAGCTTGGCACAAGCCTTAGTTCGACTGTGGTACCCATTGTGTAACCTCCGAATCTCTACGACCAAAGGAGGTCGTGCACTCTGTGTGGGTTACGACTCACGAAGACGTATGGTCTATTATGTATTAAAAATAATACATAGAGGTTTTAATTTTGTCATTAGGATTTTAGGTTTTAGAAATTAGGGTTTCATGATTTCATATGATTTAGAATGTATGGAAAAAAGTTGCATTGAACTCCGTTGAGACATCGATATACAATATGTTGCTTTTTGAGACGTGCTTGTATATAAACATCATGGGTTATATTTTGTAATATATATGTCTTGACAACGAGGTATATTAGCTGTCTAGAGGTGGTTGTGGATATTCCAAATATGCTAAACTTTTCCTACTTATCTTTTATTAAACAAAGAACAATGGATAGCTCGGAGACATGCTTGTATATAAACATCCGTGGTTACTTTTTATGATATACATGTCTTAATAGCAAGACATATTAGCTGTGTAGAGGAGGTTGTAGGATATTCAAAATATGCTATACTTTTTTGTATTTCGAAACGACCTTTGGCCGATGAGATGGCCAATAGTGATTTTGACGGTGGTAGGATCAGAATGTATGAATGAGCTCCAAAAATTAGTTGTATTGCAACTCCATTGGAGAACTTTGGAGAAATGATGCAACGATAACAACACGATGCTTGATCCGACAATGGGGCTACATGGCACACAAAGCAACGAACCAAAGATGGTACACGATGTTTTTAGGAAATAGAAATACATGGGACATGTGGACGAAGAGGGTCGAACTCATCGCATGGAATGTGGCCATTTGCCCTGCATGCCCACTCGGCATTGTACTCTCACCTGTGTGGGGACCTGAGTTATCTCCGTAAGACCGAGACTAAGCATGGTCTTAGGGACATAACTCTGTCTCAAAGAAATGAATTCCAACTTAATTCCATCTAAATGAAAGGCTTAACTCAGATTAGAGCTCCGACGATCATGCGCCCGCTCCTCCGCGGCACTACATGATTGTCGGCCTTCCGACAAGTCAAGCGCTACACTCAAGTGAGTTAAATAGGAATTATGAACAGCGAGTATGACTTATATTGGCTCCCAAGATCAGCCACCAATATAACCATACTCTCATCCAACGTTGATCACATCCATACAACAACCATACATAAATAGTTCAAAAGACATACAACAAAGTTCCAAGTTTACATCTAGTACAAGTGGCCGACCGGCCAAAATTTAAAAGAGAGTATCAAGTAGCAGCGGAAACACATAAATAAACCAAAAGACCAGCAATGGTATACCCCATAACCCATCGGCAACCAACTGGGAGTTAGATGATAGCAACTACTCATCGTGTCGCTTAAATCGACACCGACAAGCTCGCGGTTTCAAAGATCGCCCTCACCGTAAAGCCAAGAAACATCCGCCGAGTACAAAGAGTACTCGCAAGTATTACACAAATGAAAATAGTTATGCATAAGGTCATTCAAAGGAAAGGCTCATATTGGCTTAATTTTGCGAAAACGACGCAATACTGAACAACCTACACATACTAGTTTTTCACGTGCCATTTCAAAATCAGATTTGAAGTAGAAGTAAAACATGTGAATAAGTAATGAATTCAATAACAAATGAATCATACCAACAACAAAGTGGCGGTCCACTTTGCTACAACAACAAGCATGAACATCCCATTCATGACGATACCAAGTTATAACCACAATTTTAATTTCCAAGTCTAACAATAAGCAGCCACAAGTTTCAAGCGGTCGTCCATAACCGTGGACACGGCTATTCGAATAGATTTATACCGCAGTGGGTGTACTACTTACCCACACGACTGATTAGCCCGTAAGCCTCCGTGATGCCTCCGAATATAGCATACTTCCTAAGGTATGCCACGGTAAATCAAGATACGGTCGCTTTTAGCAAGAAGATCCCATTGAGCTAAGTCCTCAACCCATGGCTCCTAGGAAACACAAGACGTTAACGCCCATCCTATATATCCTAGGAAACACAAGGCGTTAACGCCCCATCCTATCGGCCCAAAAGGAACACGGATTTCACGGTCCCATGCCCTTACAATTTCACCACCGTGGACTCAACACAATAAAACCTTTCCCTACTTAACCATACGGCACCCATATACCGCAGCGTGATAGCACGAGTTTTGCTTGAATCGCAACAACCCAAAGTTCGGTCCTTAATTGTCCAGACAAGCCAAACCACATACCCAAATCTCGTGCACGAAGGCACCATCACTAACCAACACTTGTCCAGACCAAAAGCTCATTCAAAATGACCAAATTTCACTTATAAAACAGATACGAAGATCTGAAACAAAAATATATAATGAGAGTTGTGTTTACCCCATAATTGGCGGGCTATTCCCGACAATCGAGCTACCGGTTCTAGACTTGCATGGCTAAGCAACTCGAACAACAGTATTTCAAACATCCTACCATAATTATTTCAGTACTGGGGTAATTCATGGATAGCCACAATGACAAGATAATAGGATGGGTCTAACTGCTCATCACAAAAATAGCGACATTATAGAACTACCATGCAAGCAATTATCATTGCATCTACCCTAACAAAATTGGGATCAAATATGATGCAAAAAGAAAGTTCAAAGGATGCTTGCCTTGCTGGTAAAGTAATTGCTCACTCGGCCATGAGGAGTCGATATCAATAAGCTCGGAATCTAAATAAATATAATACCGAATAAACATCGAGAAATACTCCAAAAATCAAGATGCTCAAAAATGTATGATTTTTCTATCGTAGCTAAGTCATGAATTTAAATGATTTGTGGTGAAAGAATTATTTCATTTTGATTTAGTATGTGAAAGTTATGGTGGTTTGAAATTCAGGTTTCAATATGCCTTTACTTAAGCAATTTAATTATGAAGTGAAATTTTGTAGAGCAGTGGTGAATACAAGGGTTACATGAATAAAAGGGCAATATTATCACAAGTTCAAAACAGTTGAGTTTGCTCCAATTGGAGTTTTCATGATTTAGTTATGAATTTCTAAAGTTATCAGATTTTCTTTGTAAAGATAATAGTGTTAATAGCTCTTTTTCCAAAATAATGCTCTCTGTTACAGAGACATGCTTGAAACAAATTTTAATATAAAGTTCATTAAATATAAAAATTATCAGAAGCGGTTTCACTCATTTTGGAGTTAAAATGATTTAGTTATGTATTTTAGAAGTTAATACCAATTTTCAGCAGTAAGTTAATAGATTCAATTTCATAAAGTAGCTATTACTTTTTCATCGCCTCACGCTAGTCGCAGGAATCGACAATGGGGCTCAGCAGCAGCAAGCACCCCATGCACTCACGCTACCGACAAGTGGGTCCGCTGCCGCTGGCCCACGGCGACGCGGCACGCCGCGCGCCCGACAACGCCACGCAGAGCCGCTGGATTAAGATCCAACGGTCCAGATCATGGCGCGCTCGGTCGCAATTCGATCGCCCAACCGATCCCACCATCGATTTCTAATCCAACGTGCACAAAGACTGGTGTACGGAACGACTTAAACGCCAACCGCATGTTTAAAGTTTTGGGCCCACACGCCGCTGAGTCATTTGTTCTTTTAAGACAAAGAAGCATGCTAATGATTAACGCTTAACTTCTAATCATGTTGCTACGCTTGTTGTCCGAAGTACGACAACGGATTTTGGTCCCGTATGCTTCACCCGCGGCCGCCGCTACCGTGCGCCACGCGCGCGCGAACCAAAGGCGTGTTTAGGTGCACAATAACGCTGCGCCCCGAGGAGAGTGGTCTCGACTTACCGAGCTGGTTCAGACGGGCGGTTAGCCGGAGTTGAGCGCGCGCCAACACGCAAAAACGTAAACAAAGAAAGTGAAGCTCGCAGCAAACAAGCAGTGCTCGAGGTCCTAGGGACTATTAGTGAGTTACCCGAGTTGAGAAGAGTGCTCGGAAGCTCGGTTAGCCGGAGTTTGGCTCTGCGCCGAGAAGAAGGTAGCGCGCGACACCGCCGACGAGGAGAGGAGACCCCGAGCTAAACCGAGACTAGTGAAAGTTCGAATAGCTCAAGACTCTATAAGAATGTCAGAAAAGCAAGGAATCGACATAAGCCTTACCAAACAAGGTGGGAGATGAAGGGTTCGCTCTTCGATCGAAAGCCTAATTTCTTCAAATCCACGAGGTGCTGTCGTGCATTGTCGAAATAAGTTTAGGGGTTATCTTAACCATGCTATAAGGCACGATATGACGCGAAGAAAATTCCAGACTCACCGAGACGAAGATGGCAAGGAGATGTCTCGAGCGCGCGCCTCGACGTGAACTAGAGCTCAAGATGAACCGAGACCTACAAGGCAAGGTAGGAGCCGGGCTTAGCAAAATGGAAATGGCATTGAAGGTAGAGTAAAGGGTAAACACCCGGTGGGAGCTACCCGCAGAGCGAGAACAAGCTTCCTCTCCTGGTCAAACAGAGGAGAAGTGAGGAAGAAGAGGGATGCCGAGGGGTGTTATGCTCAGCGATGACGGCAAAGGAGGCGGCGTGAAGTGGGAACGCCCGGAGTGGTGGATGGAGGCGGTGGATTGACGGCGCCGAATCCTCAACGCTCGGAGCAGTTGCTCGGCCGCTGGAGCTCGGCCCGCGCGAGGTCGTGGACGAAGCCGACAGCCTTGGGCCCACGCGCCGCCGAGACAAGCGGCGCGAAGCCGAGATGATCGGCTCGAGCAAGACCGTTGATCTCGCCGACTACCGAGATAAGGGAGGTGTTTGGACAGGTCGGAAGAGGTACGCGATCTAGGCCGCTGATCCTTGATCTGACGGTTGCATGTGATGGTGCAGTTAGGGGGTTGGGCTGAGTCAGTTTGTCCAGGTCGGGCTCGAGCCCAAGGAACAGTGCGCCTGGTCTGATTTAGGGTTTGGACTGGAATTTTAATTGTTTTTCCTACTTTGACCAGGGGCTTAAAAATAGAAATAAAATTCCTAAAATCATGAAATAATTTCTGGGGGTTTCTGGGATAACCTAGTGTCCACAAAAATTATTGGACCCTACTTTTCATGATATAATAAGCATAGTTTAAATTCAAACATAAAGTTGGTCTTTAAATTGTGTTTGAATTTTTATAGGGTTTAACCCAATCCCAAAAATTCGGGAAAAATTATATTAATTCATGATAATTAATATAGTATTTGAATAAATTATTTCCAGAGGACTTTCAGTAGCATTTATTTCGGACTTTGGTTTGGAGTTCAATTTAAAAGGGTATGTTCCAAATGTGTTTAAAGATTTTCCAAGTACAATATGCAAATAAAACAATTTCAAATCATGATACATGCTAATGAGATGCATAATAATCCTCTTTATTAATTTGGGGATGTGACATTGTGTCTTAGCTCTCCCTCGATGGCCCTCTCTTCTCGCTCCCTCTCACCGCGGCGCTGGCATGCTCGCGCCTCGCCTCCTCACACACTGTCCCACTTCTCCTTCTCATCCTTCTCACCAGCCTCCGAGGTGCCTTTCATGGGCCTCGATGTTCTCCTCGACCCACTCTTCCATGTCAAAGATCCACATGTCGTAAGGGTGATCTTGTCATCGATCCATTGGCAAAGTCACACAGGCGTATGAGACTACGGTGGGAAGAGAGACGTGGTTATGGTGTAACGAGAAGAAAATAGTAGTGTGTACCGAAATGCGATTTCATTACCGATCGCCAGGTCACAAACCGTTGTCGGGTAGTCCGCGCAGTAGTTTGGGCAGCACCAATAGCGCGCCCAATGGTCCACTCGCCGATTGATTTGATGCACTTGCAAAGGCCCCGACACTAGCAAAGGGGTGGCGCCACCTCGCTGGGGCCCTTCCGAGGGCATTCATCGGCATAGGAGCGGGCGCAACTCAATCCGTAATCATTGGGCGATCGCGAGGCAGCCTCCTTAGATCCACGAGCTCCATAAAAGTTTGGTGTGTGTAAGGTTGTTGACTAAACACCCTGTGACGAGCGGTGGTCTCCTGGGGAGACACCTAGTCCTTCAAAAGCTTGTGAATGTGCTCCCATTCTTTCTCCTTGTCCATGTTATCTAGGTAGTGTTTTTGGTGTGGAGTTGCTGGCTGAGTAGCACTGTATTTATAACGAGAGCGGACGCAGCTTTAGCAGCTCCATTGCGATAAGGCACGGATGTATTTTGCATCCATGCGACATGTCCTGCTTTGCAGAGAGTGGTCACGCCCTGCTTTGCAAAGAGAAGTCACGTCCTGCGATGCGCCTTCAAGCAAACTCTGGGTCACGTTGTTACGCAAAGCTTCCTTGTCGTCACGCCACCGACAAAGCCGCTCGTTGCATCACGCCATCGCAAAGTCGCCGTTGGGTCACATCGCTATGCAAAGCTATCTTGTTGCGCCACGTCACTAAGCAAAGTTGTCTCATTGGGTCATGCCCTACTTTGCGAGTGTGGTCACGCCCTACTTTGCATAGTGAGGTCGCATCCTAATTAGGGTTTCATGAATTAGGGTTTGCAATGAAGTAATATGTGAACTGCTATATGTAGTCTTCTCCCAGAAAACTTGAAAATCATTGGCTAAGATTATTGGCAACATAGATTCCACTCAATTAAATTGCAGGTACTAGTATTGCTATATTGCACTTACTCATGTTAGAGGCATGAATTACAAACTAGTTACATTGAATTTAGGAGAATAGACAAAAGATAGAAACAAAGCAAAATGTTGCATATCAGTTTCACATTGTCTACATTGCTCTTCAATTCTTGAATATTTTTCCTTACTTCTTGCACATTGTTCTTCAATTATTGCACATTGCCATCAGCAGCACCTATTGCTTCCAAGTGAGTGCTCAATTTCTGCATATTCTTCTGTAACTTCTCCATCTCTATGTCTTGCTGCATTATTGTCTTCTTCTTCACATATGCCTCGAGAAAATCTTCCCACAAATAAAAACCACATCCCCCAGACTGACAGAACCAACACAAAAAATCTGGTATCAAAATAAAGAATGCAAAAATATGAAGCAAATAGGAAGAGTTTTATGTGTTCAAGAATTGACTCACCTTCCAGTTAGCACACCTAAAAAAACCATGGCTCAGATTCTTCTCAGTATTGGACTTGTACCTCATTGTTTTGCTACCACAATCGCAGTGGAACATATACTTCTTTGGTTGTTGCGAGTTACCTGTGCTACATTGGCTCATGGCTCCGGTTTGAGCCATTACGTCTCCCTCTCTCCCTCATCCATTCGGCTCAGGATTTATAGCCATGCCCAAAATTTGTGGCACCAGAACTTCCCACCAAAAACTATCCTAGGCGCCAACTACAGATATGGCATAAAAAGGGTGGCACATACTAAAAGTGCTTTCCATGGGATATTCTTTGTTAATTTATTGGTTCAATGTGGATGACGTTGGTACAATACAGTATTAAAAAATATCATCCACTTTAACATTGTATTGTACTACAGGATAGATAGACTTGTACACGACCAACTGAGGGAAATACGTGGCATGCAGATCATATAACAGCATACCGTAGCCTTCAAAACGCACACGAGTTGGAGGCTGCTGTTGGTTCATGTATAATCTTATATATCCTGTGGTACAATACAGTGTTAAATTCCAAAAATGCCATATGAAGAGTTAGGTGGTGGGGCTATGGCAAGTTGGCAACTGATCTTTCATGCTCTATTATTGATTAAGGATGGTATTTTTAAAATTTAATGTTTGAATTGTTTGAACTCATGGATGACACGGAATCGACAGTTAATGCATAGTACTCTACCCCTTTAATTGTTAATTTTTTACTCCTGATTTCCAAAACCTTTCGTCCTAATTTTCGAGACCTAAACACTTAATTTGTCGAGACAAGTTCAGAACATATAAAATTATGGAAACATTACACAATCAAGTCCACTATGTAAGGAGCCTAGAAAAAATTCATAATGTTTGGATCTCATTTTCTATATTAGAAAATTTCTACAAACAGTATACTTAAATAAAATTTTAAGAAAATTCATAATAGATAAAATTCTAAAAACATTACGCAAGAAAGTACACTATGACAAGAGGTTCCACAAAAATTTCATAATTTTTTGAGGCTATTTTCTATATTTATAAATCACTCTAATAAATATACTTAAATGGATTTTTGGGAAAAGCTGCTACAGTGTCCCAACCTGCTGCAGTAAGGGGCGCAACAGTTTGGTGCTGCAGTACGGCGGTGCAGCAGGCGTGTTCTTGTGGCCTGGTTGCGCAGCAAGCGGGTTCAGGGGCTAAAAATAGAATTTCGGAGGTAAAGGGGCTAGATTTGGAATTACAGTGGTCTAGAGGGCCAATAGTGTCCAAAATTCTAGAAGGCATAGCGAACATGTGGTAACTGTATCCTCTGTTTCTAGCTAGAATATCTAAACAGCATTGTTCAATCAAGTGGAGCCATCAGATTAACATATGGATGGTTAGGATCGAGGAGGAATAGAATCCCCATTATCACACAAGAAAATATTGAAGTCTCTGTGTCTCATCCACGTTGAACTGCATGGCTCCGGCGACGCGCCGGCTTAGGCCGCGTGACATCCGGTGGTGCCACTCGCTGCCGCAGCACCGTGCGTCTCCTGTCTTTACCTCTTAGAAATGAGAAGCATAGCCGAGCAAGAAGATAAGGGAGGAACAGAGCTTGGACACTCCCCGTCTCTCTGATCGTTTAGAGACACTTTATTTATCATTTAGAGATCCTTTAAGGTCATCTTCAATAGTTAGAGATAACATTGTCTCTAACATATATTACATCATCTTTAGAAACAACATCTCCAATATATAGTCTCTAGCACACTCTTCAACATTTATATTTTATAATTTTCTTTTGAAACGGGTCCACTTGTCAACTAGAGTAGATTAATGTATCCTATTTTGTTTCGCGTGCACAATGGTCTCTTCAGGAAGAGACGATATGTGCTCTCTCTCCCCCTCTCTCATCCACGTATAATTTTGTTGATGTTGCATAGCTAAGAGACGACAATAAATACACTATTGAAGATGCCCTCAAGGTCACCAACAAATTCCACGACTCTTCCAGAAGTGTCACCCAAAATGACACGAGATGAGGAGTCAATAAAATTTTGGTGACACTTCAAAACACGTTTTGATTTTCATGTCAATTTAAAGAGTCACCAAGTATATGCCATGAATGTACCTCCAAATTTTGAATATACTCCAAAACTGATTTAAATAATGAATTAACTCATTTATTTATAACTAGAATATCAGTGGTATTTTGAATTATTACCAATTTCGAAAATTTATTACATAACCAAATTATTTTTCCCTCAATAGAAAGTATACATCAACACAATTCTACAACCCAAGAAAGAATTTCACATTCATATTTCATACAAATGAATTTATGAAAAAACCCATCATTACAAGTTTACTAAAACATCGATATATTTACAATGATTAATTACATTGCAACTCAATTATCAAAATGAATTTATAATGAAATCCTGCTCCATGCTCACACGTCTATTTTGAACGACACAATCCTGTATAGTCGACAACAAAATGGAAGTATGTTAATTAAGAGAAGTCTATTTCACTTAATTTCCAATACAGCTCTAAGAAATTATCAAATTAGATGTACACAAAACTGCGTACATCTCAATATGAACAGAAACTGCATACATATCTAAGTAATTATTTGACAAAATCTGAAAGCAAATCCATACAACACAAATCCAGATTGCTTTGATGTTCATCTCATTCAATATCACTCTAACTAGAACTTGCACGCATAACTCAAAAATCCCAACTTTTTTGGATAAAATGAAGTTAAGTGGAGTGTTGCGTCCGGTGCGGACGCACGCACTGTATCAATTCCCTTAAAAAATAAGTCATGTCGTTATGCAAATAGATGTTCAATCTATTCTATTACTTTGGAGTTTTCCGGTTCCGTTGAAACGATATCCATATGAACATTTGATTTGATGCAGTGCAAAACATATTTGAAACATCAACTGCAATATATATGTTTCATACTATTAGCTTCCGAGAGCTTTACACAACCATTTTCACTTCCATTTATCAATGTACATGTTATAGGCCTTGTGTAGTACAAGTTTGTGTCCCCACTCCGCATAGTTGGATTGCGCAACGTATCCAATTTACCTCTGAATCACAATCTGATACAACTCTCATGGCACTAAGCCTCCTAGCCAATTAGTAATTTCTATTTTTTTTTTACTTTTCGGCACCAGTAAGCTCAGTCAGAACTGACTACATGAGGCGAATAATTGCATTGAATCAAACATCAAGAAGGCCAAGAACTAGGTTGTGACCCAGTCAATTGTCTATGGGTATATCGTGAAGGTTTCACGTGTTGTACTTCAGTTTTGCTCCCGCTGATGATTCTTTAAAGGTATTTGGCTTGGTCGGCCATTCTGAAAGACAAACACCGTAAGATATATTTACGTTTTGTTTATTATTATGCAATGGTTTTACAAATTCATGACATGTAATTGGTATTCAATGATGTAACTATGAGCACTAGCTATTGATCCAAGGACTAGTGCTGTGAACACGTAAGATTCTAAATTTTAAATTTGGGGTCTGACAGTTCTATACTGCATCGAGCCTGCGTTTCTTACTGCTCTTCATCAAGCCCAATAGTAAGTCGCTCGTGTGACCGATCGACTTATTATATTATGTTCTTGAGTATATTTCAAGTACAATGTGTTGATTAATGTTAGTATTGATTTACGAATCTCTAGTTACTTGCGAAATTTGCCTCATAGTAAAATCTAGAATTAAAATATTACATATATTTCTAACAAAAACGTGTCGGCTCACGTGCGTTGCCCTCGCCGGTGACCGCTGCCCGCCGGTGCCGGTGCGGACGTGGACATGGTTGTTCGGAACACGTACGGTCAGGTGGTGCAGATCGAGCAGAAGATGACGATCGAGCCTAAGTATTTATCGGTCATATATATCAGGATTCAGGAACCGCAACGATTCGTTGTGAGTTGGTATCCTTCTAGATAATCGACAAGTATGTGTGATCCGAATTGACTACGCCCGTGAGCAGCTAGTCTGATATGATACAGCTCCATATGTTTCAGTACTTCAGTGCCATAAAATTAAGTTGTTCCTGTGCATATTGCAGTTGCGGATTTTGATTCTGATTTCTGTATTACAAGTTCTTCTCAGAGACGTAGATGATTCAAGATGAAACCGGGCTTCTTTTTATTATGGAAAGGTGACAGACTGACGGGGCTACATATTCATCAGCATGTGTGCGTCAACTTGCATCGAATTTACAATGAAATGTAGTGCAGAGGGTAGTTGAACGCTCTTCAAAGAGATACGTAACCATCAACCCATATGTTCAATTGCACTCACAGATGCTACGCGCCTGGTTTCACCTCTCTCTCTATATATATTGGAGCTAGGAGCTAAAAGAACTGTAGAAATTCAGTGCAAGCCTAGGCCCTAAGTTCTGCATGCAGGGAGAAAAAACTCCACGGATAGGTTGCTGCTAGCAACTCATCAGCTAACTGTAGGTAAGCATGACGAGCTGCTTGCTGTGTGTTCTCGTGTTGTTGTAGGCTTGGGGGGTATCGGGACTATATACATTCGGAGAGGTGGAGTGATTCCTATAGTAATTCTCCCAAGCATTTAACTGGTAATGTAGTTGCCTACTACTTATTGGTTGAGACATACTGGAGAGGGGAGCTGATCCCACCAGGCATGTCTTGATTTCCGCTCGATCGGCCTGCGAAATTTGAACAAATCCGATTGAGTTCGTCCAATGAAGCGACGGGTTACACCCAGGGGATGTGATGCAGGCTGGCAACACATACTATAGCTCAATCATGACCATGTTTTAACTTGTTACACCTAAGAAAAATCTCAATGAGAAAACCACACAGCGATCCAAGAATGTTAATTCATGTAGATTCCGATCGATTAACCTATGTTATTGGTGTTAAATATATAAGCACATGTAGGTTCAATTTATTCCATAAATTAATCATGACATCATGCACGCAAAATAACGTAACCATCACGTGCATAACAGATCTAGACATGTCACTACTACGTAAAAGCCATCACGCACGGTTCGAATCGTCATCACGCACGGTTTTCAACCGCCCGGAAAAATAGGTCTGTGATAACAGGTGGTTATCACGGACGGTCAAGAAACCGCTCGTGATATGAATATCACGACGGTTTTATCAACAACCGCTCCGGAAGACAGAGTATCGCTGCACGGTTATGGTCACAAAACGCTCGCGGAAGTTAGAATATCACGCACGGTTCTATGTAAAAACCGTCAGATATCGTCTTCACGCACGTTATTTACACGAACGTCGGAAGTCGATTATCACAAACGGTTCGTTGTTAAAACCCGTGATACTCGAGTTCACGACGTTTTTACTTAGAACCGCTCGTGATACTCGAGTTCACGACGCTTTTTACTTAGAACCGCTCAGGATACTGTCTTCGCTGCATCGCTTTTATAAAAACCGTCTCGTGATAGTTCATTAAACTAACTACATTTTTTTCGATTTTTGGCTAGCCTTAGGAATTGCTAGCCATGCCCTCTCAAAACAAGCATACAAAAACAGATACATCACGTATAATCAATTGTCGACAAACCAATCGATCATTACTCAAAATAAATTACAAAAGATCACATTTGTTCAAGTATTGTTACAAAATAAATTGGATTACAATTGAGTCAATTGTTTGCGTGTGGTTGAGAAGTGCCGCAGGTGATGCGCTGGTCGGCGCAAAATGAGTGAAATTCTCCTGTCCTTAATTATCTCTCGATATGATAAAGCCGCAGAGCTTCCCTCGAATGTCCTTGATCTCATTATCAAGGAGTCCATCTAATTCTATATTCAAGCCCTGTCGCTAGCAAGAGTAAAGTTTTATGTATATATATTTAATTTTATAATTAGAAAATAATTATTTGGAGATTCACAAACCTCGGATCCTTCTTCCTAGCTCTAATGATTCGGTCCATATGATGGCAAACGAGATTGCACATAACTCATCATTTTTTTGCTGGCGGCACTGCAAAAATAGAATTACATATATCAGTTCGAGATGCGTTATTATGAAGTATGATATAGGATTATCGATTATAGTGCGCATCGGAAATTTTGTCCGTGTGTTAGTTGGGCGCTCTTTCCATCGTGATATTCCTTTGTTGGCAACATAGTCGATGAACGACCTACATGATTCCAAAATTTATTCTCACCATTTCAAACTAATGAAGACTAAAATAGAGTTATGTATGAAGGAAATGAGCATACCCGCCGAGTATTCCTCCTAGAATGTCAAGTCGTGGTTGTTGCGGATTAGGGAATCAAGGTATATCACATGGTTCCTCTTTGGTATGATGACTAAAAGGATCCAAAGGGTACCTACTCATGTATGTCACTATAGTCATTAAACCCGAGTTCGTGCTGCGATAAAGTAGAGCAAGTAGTGACACTTACCTGGTTGTAGGGCACCACGATGTACTTCGTGTTCTCACGACGAAGCAATGCTCGTGTTATGTATTTCGATGAAGGACGAGTCTGCTTTGGATGGTTTGCAATGATACCACATGTGGGTCGAGAAACCCACCGTTCTTTCCAATTTCCGGACATTTTTCATCATGTATCCGTACATAAGAAATGAGTTGTGATATTTATCGGTATACGTGAATGTAGAACTTGATTGTATGCACTTACGATGTCCAACATCGTAGAAGCGAGGCGCCAAGGCCAACGAGGTTGAATAGGTCATATAGGTCGTTGAAGCCCACGACGGTGGTTCGTCCCGCTGAAGAAATGCTTATCCTCGATTCGACGGTGATTCCAAAGACGCACCCTCCTTTTGGGTCCTATCCAAGTACCGTGCATGCAAAGCCCGACAAGCATATCCAAAGACGCCCTATCATCGCGTGGGAGCACAACGGTTTTTCGAGGATGTACTTCATGGATATTCCCGACTTGCCGGACTTGAGGGGCGCCGATTTGGTCTTAAGCATTGGCGGCGTCTTCATGAGACGACTCGGGACCCGACACGGTGACACGCTTTTCTTGTTCCTTCGATGTCTTCTCCAAGGGAACCAAAAGGTGGCCTTCGAGGCGAAATATGAGGTGGAGTCATGGAGGGTCCCGTTGAGAGGAATGGTCGTGTTGAGATCGCAGATCGCTGGTCCGGGACGATGTCCTTCTTGGGCCATCGGATAAAACTGCGTACGACATCCCCTAGTGTTGTGATCTCTTCGCTCAGCGATCTCCGGTGGATGGCCATGAAATGTTCATGTACCATGTCCACTTCCACCGGCGTAACCTCGCGCCACCGACACCGTGGTCGCATCGCCTCTTCCCGGTATGGATGCACCATCCTCGCGCTGCCTCAATAGAAATGGACCCAACCAACCTCACTACGAGCTTGCAGCCCGCCGGCTCCTACAAAACGATACGCAATTAGCTAAGGTGTCCTATAGGTCTATCTTTGCCGCATTCCATAGATGTACATTACCTTGATCTCGTTTATCGGTAATGGACATCGCCATGTCCGTAATTATGCGTGGACGCGACGCTACTCCGATGTCGAGCGGATCGCCCCAAATTAACAGGGCGGCTTTGCATCGCCGGCCGAGGAGTTGATTCAATTGATCTCGCAATGCTACTAGCTTTCCTTCAAAATATTCAGCCATTCAGACGAACCGGTCCTCACGCCGCCTTAGATCTCTTCCTACTCCTCAGACGTGCAGAGTCGTCTGCGAATCCATGACTCCATGGTACGGAACCCCAAGACTCGCGTGCACTGGTGTTCCTTGTTTCCTGCCGTAGAGAGTATATCCTTCTCCTGTCTACATGGAAGGAGCCTTGGGAAGTTTGGGCACAACCACGCCGCAAGAAGTCATCATGTTATTATAGACACTATGAAGTTATATATGCAGCTATTAACTAGGTAGTTCAACATACTTACCAAACGTTGAGACACTTCCTCATCTCACGGGTTTGTGAAAGAGATGCTTCCGAAGACGAAACTTTTGCCCTAGCTTTTAACTAGGCTAGGAACGCGGTCCGTGACATCGTGAAACGCGTTGTCCTCCGCCGCCATTCATCATATTTTTCTCGCGATTCAGCAGTGCCGAGTCCATGCGGATGAGTGTTTCGTGTCCGAGAGCTTTGTGTGCCGCACTTTGCTCGTTAAATTCGGGCGCCGCCTTCATAGCAACAAAGGCGCCCCATGTTTCTCGCCAAGAACTCCGTGATTTGCTGGCGGGCGTCGACCCGTGTTCACGCATTTCGTGACAAGAATGCTCTTGAACGACCTCCACGATTTATCGATTGTGAGCATCGCCGTCCGCTCCACGCGCGCCATGTCCGCTTCGATAGTGAACTTTTGTAATAGTTCGTCCACGCCGCGCTTCTCGCTTCTTTCGCGAGATCCTTCCACCTTGGTGTGGTGATGGGGACCCGTTGTTTTGCAAGTATCCCGCACATGGTCCGAATCTCGCCACGAGCTCTTGGGACGCAGAGGGACCCCAAACTCACTAACCTCCGTGATGACCGGCCGCCCACAAGCATCTTCGATTCTCCTCCGCCATCTCGCTGTGTCATTGTCGCTCATGCTATCTTTCTGCTAGCACAAAGTGTATATATATGCAAAGAGACAGAGCCTTGGGGAGGTATGCACAACTAATGTTTTTGTCCTTTGATTTGCCATATGAAAGATCTCACAAAGAAGAGTTGGAGGAAGCTCGAGAGTCAGAGGAGAATTTGGAGGTGACAACCTGCAGGAATTGAAGGTACATTACATAGAATATCCGCCATAAGGTGCGTAAAAGGAATGGTTGTTGGTTTGACTCACGAGTTGGTGAGCCACATCGGGCATGTTGATATGGTCCGTGATCTCTTAAACTACAAAGAAAGCATTCTGTTTTTGGGAAGGCACGTCGCTTGCTTCTTCAACATTTTAGGATCGCATGCTAGTTTTCCATCTTTTCATTTTATGTAATATAAGAAACCAAAGAAGTTTGTAGATTATTAGTGTTCCATCTTCCATTATTACTCACTCAAGGCATGGAGATGCTAGTAGGATTAGGTTTTAATCTATATAAAATGGGGCAGCTATAGGAGACTAGGACTTTCTGCTTTCACTTACTTTTTCAAAAAAAAAGAGAGTTTACAAGTTGACTGCTCGTAACGGATATTATGATAATATTTTGGATGAACGGATATTAATTCATAGAATAATCTCTCAAATATGTAGAGCCAAGATGTTGCAGTGAAGTAGGGTGGGGTTTCTATAAAGTTGGAAGAAATCATGTTGAGGCCTTTAATTGAACCTATAAATCCTTGGTTAGCTCAAATAAATTACTGGAATTGATATAGTTTTGGAGGAGCCATTCTCGCACAACTCTGGAATTTCATATATGTTTTGGTGACATTGCCATATAGTACATTTTCGTTGATGTCATGCACCCATGTTCCTTTGGTGGCTCAAAGCAAAGGTAAGCTAAGTAGAGTGCAAGATCACAGAAACACACATAGACAGCAGGTAGCTACCTCAATTATAGAGCTCAAAAGACTGAATTAATTATTGAAACAATTATCAGAATATGGCTATGAACATCACAGAGCAAATCACTCATTTCTTTGCAATATCTTCCAGAGCTAGTCTCAAATATCAATCTCAATCACAGATCAAAAACAACTAGCACAAAGTGTATATATATGCAAAGAGACAGAGCACGCAGTCGCAATACTCACAACGGCGATGGCACTCAAAACCACCGAGGTCGGGAGCAGCGGAGGTCGGGAGCAGCGAGGTTGGGAGCAGTGTGGAGGTCGGGTGTGCCGAGGTCGGGAGCGCCGAGGTCGGCAGCAGCGGCGCGGTCGGGAGCGGCACCGAGGTCGGCAGCGGTGCCGAGGTTGGGAGCGGCGCGGTCGGGAGCGGCGGCGGCGAGGTCGGGGCCGCAGTGTCGAGGTCGGAGGCGGCGGTGAACGGAGCCCTAGAGGAGGCAAAGGAGCGCGCGATAAACTCGTGGTGCGGGAGAGGAAGGGACGAGTGAGGAAAACCCTAGCGTTCCCACCTTATGAGAGGCTATCACGCACGGTTCTTTACTAAAACCGTCTTTGATAATTAATCATAGACGGCTCTACCTAATAACCGCTCAGGATACGCCCATATCACAGACATTTGTTTTAAACCGCTCGTGATAAGCTCACATCACGACGGTTTTATATTGAACCGCTCGTGATAAACTTTATCACAGATTGCCTATTGGTTTTGTCGGGCTATCACAGCATTTATTAAATAGAACCGCTCGTGATTCATTAGCATGCATGTTATATAATAGAACCGCTCGTGATAGCTCCGCATAATTATCAATTACAATGACAAGTATATATGAATTACAATGAACATCCACATTCCCATCAATATCAAAATATATGAGAGATTACAAAATCCTGGTGACAAGTATATATATATGAAGACAAGCTCATAACACATTTTACTTCAAAAACCAATTGTCGGTTACGATGAACGTCCACATTGACATCAATATCAAAATATATGAGAGATTACAAGTCCATAATACATGATGTTATAGAATAAATTAATTACAATGGATTAAATTCTTAATTAAAATATAGCCCTTCACGATGATCGGCGCGCATATAGCTAGCTTCCTCACTGGGTTCTTCCTCGAGCCTGATGCCATCTCCGAAAGGAGGCAACTCGTCAAATTGATTGTATTCTTCCTCGTCCACTACATTCTCAACTCCGACAATCCTTCTTTTTCCATGAAGAACTACGTGGCTTCTTATTTGCCGGGTCGGTTACATAGAATACTTGAACAACTTGATTAGCCAGTACGAATGGTTCGTCTTTGTATCCGACACATTCAAGGTCCACGGTAGTGACGCCGTACTTGTCAACTTTCACCTGTGGGAGATGGACCCAACGACACCGAAATAGGGGGATCTTAAAAAGCACGTAGTCGAGCTCCCATATCTCCTCTATTTGCCCATAGTACGAGCTCCTCAGCCCATCGGTACTGAATGCATCTATGCGGACACCGCTGTTCTGGACTGTGCTCTTCCTATCCTAAGCTATCGTATAAAATGTGTACCCATTTATGTCATATCCTTGCCATGTGACAATTGTAAATTGTGGCCCTTGTGCCAACCATAGTAATGTATCATCACTTGATGACCTCCCAGCGATTCGCACCTTTAACCATCCGTTGAACCGACGGTTGTGCTCTCTCATGATCCAAACCTCCGACCGGTTTGGATTCGTTGGCATACCATGTCTTTGTGCTCGCCGATGTACGGGACACTTCATCATGTGTTGCAAGACCATGAAATGGGCTTGAGCGTATGTATCCAGATCGGGAGTGATTGATTTCCTTCCGATGGTCCCGATACCATCAAGTCTCCTCATGACGAGATAGAGGCACACCTATCGGATCCACCGAGCCATATAGTCGACGCAGAACTCAATGACCTCTTCGGTTGCATAACCTTCGATGATGTCGCCTCCTGGCCGATATCGATTCCGCACGTAGGACTTGAGAATTCCCATGTACCTCTCGAACGGGTACATATGACGTAGGAACACAGGTCGCATATCTTTATCTCTTTCACAAGGTGAACAATGAGATAGACCATGATATCGAAAAATGACTGAGGGAAATACATCTCAAGATGACATAGAGTCGCCACCACTCGGCCCGCAGAGCATCTAGTCCTTGGGGATCGATGACCTTCGAGCAATTGAGTTGAAGAAATAACACACCTCAAGATTGCCACTCGGACCTTGTTCGGCAAGATACTCCTAATTGCAACAGAAGCATTTAGGCCATCAAAGACATGACAATCATGTGACTTCATACCAATTAATTTCAAATCTTGCATAGAAACAAGTTTCTTAATGTTAGCAGAGTAACCAGACGGACTTTCACACCATGCAAGCTCGCACGCTTCATTTCTCTCGGCCTTGGACAGAGTGTAGCAAGTCGGGGAGGTACGCTCGTCTCAGAGACGCTTCATGTGCCAACTCGGTCCTTATGTTCATATCGACCAAGTCTCGCCGCATGCGTTAACACCATCCTTTGTTTTGCCACTAATGTTCATGAAGAGACCAATCAAGCTATCACATACATTCTTCTCCACGTGCATGACGCCGATGCAATGGCGAACTTCTAAGTGCTCCCAATAAGGCAAGTCCCAAAAATTGACCGCTTCTTCCGGATGTTCTTCCGACGGGTTCTTAATTGACGCCCTTCCCAAGCACAACATCGATATCCTTAACCATATCATAGACATCTTTCCTCTAAAAGCCCTTGAGCTGAACCGCCCTCCTTATTTCCGCGAATTGTTTCTTCATCTTCCGGTATGGGTGACTCTGGGAAGGAACCTACGGTGATGCGATACACGCTTTTGCGTGAGTTGTTTAGCCATATACTGTAGCATCTAAGCATGCGGACAAGCTTTGGCTCCTTTTGTATCAAGTCTGACAGTTACCTGTAGGAAAATCATTGATGGTGCGAACAACATGGCGTGTAAAGTGAAGTTCTCTCGCTTGTACGCATCCCATACCTGCACTCTTCGCTCCACAAAGGTCACAAGATCTTTCAAAGAATGGTGCTAGGTACACATCAATATCATTCCCAAGTTGTTTCGCCCTTGGATAAGTAGTGACATCAAAATGTACTTCCGCTTCATACACACCAAGGAGGAAGGTTGTACATGCATAGATTCACAAAGCCGTGCTATGTCGATCGCTTCATGTTACCGAACGGATTCATTCCATCCGTACTCAACCCTAACCTTATGTTCCTTGGTTCTCGCACCGAACTCTTCAAGCTCCGATCGAAGTTTCTCCACCGAGCGTAATCAGCAGGTGTCTTAGCTTTCCATCTTTCTTACGGTCCTCCGAGTGCCAACGCACCAATCTTGCCTCTTTGAGTTCGCAAACAAACGCTTCAAACGTAGGATCACAGCAGATACCACAACATCTTAGCAGAGGTCCTTGCTTCAACCTAGCAGATTCGACGCTTGTATCGGGATGCTTTGCACACGGACATACATGCATGTCCGCATACTCTTTACGGTAGAGGATACAATCGTTCGGACATGCATGTATTCTTTCTACTTCCATTCCCAATGGACAAAGAACCTTCTTTGCTTGGTAGGTGGTGTTGGGCAACACGCTTCCCTCCCGAAGAATGTCCGCTAGGAGACCTAACAACGCCGTGAAACTCTTATCGGACCAACCATTGCTTGCTTTTAATTTAAGCAGTTCAATCACGGTTGACAACCTTGTATATTCCGGTTTGCGGCGTGGAACAAAGGTCTCACCGAGTCCTCCATTAAGCGCCGAATTTATAAAACTCTCTCTCATCGTAGTTCTCTTCGCATCGCGTAGCATCCGATCCGCATTGTCATCGTGTGACCTATCCTCATCAAAAGCACGTCTACATCCGCATATCGTTGACATCCGCCGATCGTTGATTTCTCGGCGATGTCGTTATTACTAACTTCTTGTCGCTCTTCACCGTGATCGTCCAACATGTATACCCTTTTTGAAACCCTTCAATCAAGTGTGCTTCTATCTGCGCCGGTTGGTAAACATCTTCGATTATCGCAATCAATGCATGGACAAGACATAAATTTTATCCCTTTTGAACATATCCCGCTCGGCGGCTCTTCTAAAAGCAACCACGCCATTAATGTACTCTTGACTCACACGGTTCACACCATACATCCAGCTTGGTCCATCTACGCTACACATGTAACAAAATATATAGTGTCAAATTAGATTAATAAAATCTCTCTCAACCGCTCTCTCTCTCCATTTCTTCCCCTCACGTAACTTTAATATTATTCCAACTACCCAATGAAAAATATTATTCTATTCCCTTACATCCGGATAGAAAAGTTTGCATCGGTTCCTAGAGTTTTGTTTCGAATAGGCAGCTTCTTCCACTTGTCGAATCGGTTCCTAGCATCAAATCTAGCCATTCGAACCGGATAATTAAGCATGTAAATTGCGGATGCTCTAAAGGGTAGAGTTTCGGATTTGTTCAAAATAGCTAATAATCGCATTCCTAATAATAGGATTAATTCCTTACTACTTTGTGTGCTTTTATTATTCCTGGTGCATTCTGAAACCGCATAATTCCCTCTTCACGTATGGTTACCCGATGCTATGGAAGGACCCACTCCCACTTCGACTTTATACACGCGATGCTTAGCATATTCTACGATATCTCAATTGGTTTATAAAGATAATTACCCTCGAGCTCACGACTAAAATACCAAATCGATCTCTTCCGATTTCTCTCCTTCTCCTCCCTTTCTCCTCTCCTTCTCCTCCTCTCTCTCTCTCGGCGCGAAGTGGGCTCACAATATCCGGGAAAGGGCTCAAATGGGAAGGGCAGGTACTCCAAAGATTTATAGCGCGAGGATATCACAACAGATTCACAATATGAATCTGCTCAGGATAGCATATATCATGCACGGTTTATAAATAAAACCGTCAGGATATGTCACGACGGTGATATTTATCAACCGCTCGTGATATTTGAGGCTTATCACGCACGGTTTATATACGTAATCGTCAGGAAATATCACAAACAGATTCTATTTATAAACCGTCGTGATATGGAGGATTATCGCGAGCGGTTCATAAATAGAATCGTCGTGATATTTCATGCACGTTCTCGTATATAAACCGCTCGTGATAGCATATATCGCGTGACGGTTACTAGTAAGAACCATTCGTGATAGGCCGCAAAGCAAATGCCGCGCTAACAGACTCCAACACGACGGATTCAAATTAACCCGCCTCGTGATGGGGTGTCTTCTATAGCCTGTTTTGTAGTAGTGTGTCAACCAGAAAATGAACATGAACAGATCTAAAACGGAGAACATGACTGCATGCATCGATGATTCTCGCTCGATCGGTTTGTCGATGTTGACACCGCAGACACGGTGTGGATGACACGGTCGATGACGATTCGCGAAAGCGCCGAGGAAGACAAGCCGAGCTACGAAGAAGCGCGCGCAGAGCGCTTCCCAAAACCTTATTCGCCTCTCCGGTGCGTAACTTTGAAGGCGACGGTTTCGAGACTCGCTCTCCGAACGGCGGCACGCCGGTGAACGGACGGAGTAAACTACGTGGGACGGCGCAGTACAATGGAGTGATCAAGACGCCGACGTTTCGATAACTCAGAATCGAAATGGATTAGTCTCGTAACCGATCCGAATCCACCGCCACACAAAACAGCAAAATATAAAAACGCAAAAGGAAACCGCGTCGCGCAAGCACTGACGCCGATTTTGGCGGACCATTCACGCAGTGCCGTGCGCTCACACGCTCGGCGAGGCAAGGCGAGCGAGCGCGCGCGTGTGATCCTCTAGTTCTCTCCCACACATGCCTCAAGTGGCTAGGAGTGCACCATCCCTTTTAAGGTGGTCTTCCTCTCCTAGAACTAGCAATATGGTACTAAAGTTCACATGCAACCTTCCTTTGCATGAATGGGCATTTGAGATTTAATTTAGGAATTATTCTTATTGTATGGGCTTGGCCCACATAATCCAACAATTGGTCTCAAGATAGATATGTAAGTAACTTTTTTCACGATCAAATTGAGAAACCGCATGCAATAAGTTGCAACATTTGCAGTGTTGTGATACTCTATTAGGAACAGGAGGATCTTCCAAAATGAATCACTGAGCTCAGCTCGTAGCAAGATCAAACAAGACATTCAACTGCGGAACAGGCCTTTCAAAATTAACCTTTCAGTAGCTGATGCCTTGGTTGTCCTCCGCCAAGTTGTTTGCACTTCAAACCCTATACCTCTCTTAACCTCCTTTATCAATGAAATGGCAGAGCTTCTGCCTACACGTTAAAAAAACTCTGTTATGAATGGTCTTCGTAACTCTTGGTGATTGGTTTAGTGATCAGTAGTTTTCCTGCATGAATCGTTGGGATTGCATTTCATCATCACCACCACTGTAGCAAATCCGTCAAATAGAAGATGCTACCTAGTAACTAGTATTTTTTCCTCTATATCTACTTAACATGCTGATCGACATGATGCTGCGCTAACAGAGGATAGAAATAGACTAAGCAAATAACCCATGGAACTAGAACTAGTGCTCCATTAAAAGATCAGATGAAAATTCAGAAGAATGAGAAATAACGATTCCACATTGAACAATTATTATAAGTTGTACGTAGTCATAGACGTAGGCTAATCCCACATGGAAGCGGAACACGTGTCGCCTATATCTGAAACGGAATAATATCCTGTGGCTACTATTTTTTGCTTTTCCAAAGACAACAGGGCTACCTGTAGCATTGAATTTGCAATGAAAAACGTAGTGCAGAGGGTCGTTGAACCAAACCCCATTCAAAGACGAACCATCAACCATGCAACGTGTCATATAGCTCTCAACGATAATACCAGGTTCACCTATGAGCTCTTTACGATACATTTAATTTAATATAGGCTGTCTACCCTCTTTGATCTAATAATTCAGATTAGTTGTGATTTAGTTATACTACACTTAGTAGTATGAGTATTATAATCCTGAGGAGGGTAGAATTGTAATTGCCTATATGGAGATCACATGCCATAAGAGTAATATTTTCAACCCTAGTTGGAAAAGTTCATAATACCCTAAAAAAATTATAAATACAAAGAAAAATCTATTATACCCTTAACAAAGCAATGGTCAGATTTGATTTATACTATCATCCTTTACTACCAGTAGAATGTATCATAAAATTTCTCTTCACCTATATATACCGGAGTGAAAAGAATGGGAGAGCTGTAGAGATTTAGTGCTAGCTAGCCCAACACTGGATGTACTGTGGGGAGAAAAAAACACCATGGACCGGTTGCAGCTTGCTACCCAGCAAGCAGGACGAGCAACTTGCAGTACTCTCGTCATCTCTTATAGTTGTAGGTTTGGGAGGTGTCAGGACTATATGCATTAGATGACAGTAACATGTAGGTATAGTAATTGTCCTGCTGTATCCTGCATGTTTTTATTTTGATCGATTGTCGTTGCTTTCTGGTAACCGCTCAACTGTGTTGTTTTAATTTTCATCTCTCTCTCGATCAAAGTGAGTAAGTGACTACAATCCTGCAAAACATTTGCAGAGTACTCTGTAAAGTATTGTCTCCAGATCAACTACTCTTGTGATTGGCTAAGTTTTTTTTTCCCCCTTTTGGCCTTTCAAATTTCGTGGTTCTCTAGTTTTGTGCTTTACCTCGTGATTGCTAGTTCAAGTTTGTTGTTTGTTTGTTTGTTGGGTGAGGGTTGTGTTGTCGTTGCTCCATAAGGTGCTTGCTTTGTGGATGCAGTGGATGCTTTGGTAGGAGTTCTAGTTTGGAACTCCTTAACCGGTGTTGGGGTCCCGTCCTCTTTGGGCCATAAGTGTTGGTGTCTTGGTGTTTCCCCTTCGGGGGCTGATGTAATTATCTTCTCCTTGAAATTAATGACAAAGCTCTTGCCCTTAGTTTCAAAAGAAATTTGGCATAAACTCTGCCTGAAGCAAGCTTTGCTCGGCTGGTAGCGGCGTGAGGTGGAGCTTCGGCTCGGCGTCTTGCCCATGCGTGTTCGAGTCTTCGACTCAGCGCGTGTGTCTCGTTGGGGGTGGGTTTGAGGATTGAGCTAAAGCTTAGGTGGCAAAGCCTGCCACGGTTCGAGCGCTGGCTTCCGGGTACGCCTCGCGAGTTAGGTGCTCTTCTTCTTTAATGTGGGTCGGATAGGGAAAATCCCCGACAAAAAAAAGGTGGGGAAAACTCTATAGCCAAAAGAGAAGAAAAGGCAATTACACTAGGCCGACAAGGCACCGAAGGCCGAAAAGGATCAAAATGGAGCTAATTCAGCTGTGAACATCTTGCTGGATGAGACCCTGCTAGGGTTTATTCCTCCATGTATCGATCAATCCTTTACAATGAATAACACCTTCTATTTATAGGCTAGAGACCCTGCTAGAGTTTGGGATGGGGAACCCATACATGGTCCGGCTTCCGGGCCGAACCTATAGTTTCTTAACAAATTCCTTCCACCAGGCTGCAATATCTGTGACTTCGGTGATTGGCTTTGTGATCAGTTCTAACCGTTCCATCGCTACTACTATAACAAATCCGACAAATACAAGATGATAACTAGCATGTTTCCTCCGACATTAGTACGATCCATGGATCCCTGTGTCTAACTTAATTTCTCATTTTTCACAGATCGAGGGCAGAAAACAAATTAATTAAGCAGATAATCCATGGAGCTAGTACTCCATTTACGGAGAAGATGAATATACAGAAATAAAACATAAAGAAATGACCAAACTTTAATTTCATCGGACTGACTAAGTCCACAGGTCAACAAGTTTGGTCATAAGCTGCTTGCAAAGAGGGGCAGCTTATCATGAGATGATCCTAGGTACGTTAAGGAACTTGAATATCGCCTTCTTGAGCCCAAAGCAACGAACTGCTCAGCCAAGACCAATGCGGTCGCCGGCGGCCGACTGTGCCGGTGACGAGGTGGTTGTCTGGTTGATCAATCGGAACACGGCCAGGTGGCAGGTGGTGCGGATCGAGCAGAAGATGATGGACCTTTGTATTTATTGGTTACTAGTTAAGTGCCCGTGCGTTGCTACGAAACATCTCATGAATGTAATTATTTATCAATTAAGTAGATATAATATATCTCGATTCATCAAGATGCGCAGAGCAGAGTAGAAGAGCGGAGGCGAAGAGGAGGAAGTGAGGCCCGTCCAGATCCAGCCGATGGAAGCGGCCATGGGCGATAGGGCGGAGGCGCGCGTAGCAGAGCAGGAGAGCAGGGGTGCATGCGAGGGCGGAGAGGAGGAGGAAGCGCGAACGGCATCACAGCGATGTCGGGAGAGGAGGAGCAGGGAGCGCACGATACTTGTAGATAGTTTGCTTATAATGTGGCTCACATGTCAGTAGAGAGGGACAAGGGTGGAAGGGTAGAGAAGACAGACGACCACCAATTCCAATTTTCAAGTATCAGAGATATATCCGGAACAGCCACAATTCACGGCGAGTGAATTGGTATCCAGCTCGGCAATCGACTAGTATATGTGGTCCGAATTGGACTACATCAGTGAGCCGCAGCTAATCTGAATATCTGATATGATACGGCATCATGTTCAGTGCCGTAAAATTAGGTAGTTCCCACTTCCCATGCATGTTGCAGTTGCACCCGGATTTTGATTCATATTACAAGTTCTTCTCAGAGACACAGATGTTTCCAGATGAAACAGGGCTACCAATTTTTGTTTTTATTTAATTTTTGGAAAGGTGCCGGTGCTACATATTCATCATGCGTGCGTCTACTTGCATTGAGTTTACAATGAAATGTAGTGCAGAGGGTAGATGAACATTCTTCAAAGAGGAACCATCAGCCATGTTTAATGGCACTCAAAGATGCATGCCACGTACCATGTTTCACCTATATCTATATTGGAGCTAAGAGCTTGGAGGTCGGAATCCATGACAGCAGTTAGCGATGGAGGAGTGGACCATAGGAACATCAACATACATGGGAGTACGGGACTGAAGACCTGTACTGTTGGACAGTGGCTCACAACTACTTTTACAGTAACGAGCCATCCTAATCCTCTGCCCAACCCGCCGCACACTGAGTGATTAGTCGTCGAGGCCTCCAGGCAGAGAGCGAGATGAGAAAAAACAAACAGCGATTCAAGAATATTTATCCATGTACATTCCAATCTACGTTTTTAATTGGTCTTGAGAGAGAGGTGTAGGTGAGTAACTTTGTTACACGATCAAAGTGAGTAACCGCGTGCAATAAGTTGGAGCATTTGCAGAGTGTTGTGATACTCTGTTAGCAAATTCGAAGGGAACGAAGTCTTCGATCGACTGATTTTCATGCATGAATCGTTGGCATTGCATTTCATCATCCCACTACTTAGCAAATCCGTCAAATAGAAGATGGTACTATTGCGCTAAAAGAGGATAGAAACAGATTAAGCAAATATATAACCCATGGAACTAGTACTCCATTGATAGATCAGATGAATATATAGAAAATAATAAATAACGAAACTTTAATTTCATCGCACTACGTGCCAGCAAAAAATCTTTCGTTTTTCAATTTATGTCGTTAGGGGGCGAAAGGCCCAAAATTACCAAAATTTCAGAATTTTCGTTATAATTTTGGTGAAATGTTCAAACGGGCTATGAATTTTGGACAAAATTTGACCGAATTTTGTCCGAATTCAAATGTTGCCGAATTTAGGACGTAATTAGTCTAAATTCAAATGTTTCTGAATTTTTTTGAACGAGACGTATTTATTTCGGAGCGTAATGAAATCGAAATTTCACCGAAATTATGAACCCTGCTAAGGGCACAGGTCAACAAACTTGGCCATAAGCTCCTTGCAAACAGAGGGGCAGCTTGTCATGAGATCTCATAACCATCTGTTGTTATGACCGCTTTCATATTCCGAGGTAAGGTCAGGAACTTGAATATCCCCTTATTGAGCCCATGGCAATGATGCTGCTCGGCCAAGGCCAATGTGCTCGCCGCCGTCTTCACCTCAAGGCACAGCAACAGATGGTTATGAGTATCTAATGATAAGTTGCCATTCTGTTTGCAAGGAGCTTATTGCAATGCTTAGTACCATTTGAGCGTAGACTCTTAGATAGTTAGATGAAACAAAGCTCATGGTCATTATAATCCTATAACCTAAAAGATAGTTATTGGTTAGTTGTAATTTCTCAGTGTAATCATCTGCTCGGTAAAAATGGAACAGTGGTTCCTTGGATTATTTGCCTTTTGTCCTTTTGGTATTTAAATTACTTCAGTATTTGTATTTAGGCATGTATAGTATAATGGTAGAATTACTTGCTGGCCATCGAAATTAAATTGCACAAAACTTAGGAAAATTACTGGCATTGGAAGAAAATTATATACTTTATAGGAATTTTTCCTTGCTAATATTAGTTTATGATGCCCAAATGCTAGTAGAATAATTAAATAACTTACGTACCCATCATAACTTTACCATTTCTTGCATGAAATCAAATAATGTAGAATGTACGCATGACATTGTAGAGAAAGATATGCCAATGGATATTATTGCTCCTAAGAAAGGTATATGAAATAACTGAGTAGCATTTTCGCAGAGTACAGAAACAAATTAGCTAATTAAGAATCTTATTATAAAAAATTAAGAGATAATCCGTGAAATATTCCATATACGGAGCAGATCAAAACATAGAAAAGTAACAAATAATCAATGCTGAGCCGGTGAATATGCAGACAAGCTGTAAACTAGATCGCCGAAATCCTCATCCAAACACACCTCCAAAGGCCAAGAAGCTTGGCCATCCTTGCAATGATAGGATTATAACCATCAGTTGCCATGACTGCTTTCATATGTTCTTCGTATAGTAATTCTCCCAAGCATGTAACTGATAATGAAGCTACCTTCTCAACACTGGATACGGAAATTTAACCACCCATGCATGTCTTAATTGTTGGCCTCGCCGGGCCATTTTGAAGCACATCCGAGTGAATTCGTCCAGTGAGGCAACTGGTTGCAGCACGGCGATGTGATGCAGGCTGGCAAGTGGCAACACGTACTACAACTTAATCATAACCATGCTGCACTTTGTTGCGCCTAAGAAAAAATCTCGATGGGAAAACCAAACAGCGATTCAAGAATATTAATTCATGTACACTCCAATTAACGTATATTATTGGTCTCAAGTGAGAGGTGTAAGCGAATAACTTTTTTTCACGATCAAATTGAGTAACCGCACGCAATAAGTTGCAACACTTGCAGAGTAAAAAGAAAAGAAATAACCAAACTTTTAATTTCATCTGATTACTGTCTAAATCCAAAGGTCAACAAGCTTGGCCATAAGCTCCTTGCAAACAGAGGGGCAGCTTGTCATGAGATGCTCATAACCATCGGTTGCCATGACCGCTTTCAGATTCCGAGGTGAGGTGAGGTGAGGAACTTGAATATCGCCTTCTTGAGCCCATGGCAATGATGTTGCTCGGCCAAGGCCAATGTGGTCGCTGCCGTCTTCACGTCGAGGCACCTGCATAGCTTGTCCTCGCAGATCAACTTCAGCCTCTCCATGTCGTACCGGTCCGCCGCTACAAGTAAATGTTGAGCTATTTCTTACTCTCTGATTTTACCATGGCTTGAAATGTCAATCCTCTACCGCGGTAGGGTTTGGGCAGCCAATCCTCAGCCGCGGTAGGGTTTGGCCAGACAATCCTCTGCCGCGTTTCAAGCCATGGTAAAAATTCCAAGCCATGGTAAAATCAGAGAATAAGGGAATTCCAAGCTATGGTAAAATCAGAGAATAAGGAAAATTACAAGCCACGGTAAAATCACGGTTTTTAATACAAATCGTCTGTGATGAGATACTTATCACAGATGGTTCCTGATACGAACTGCCTGTGATATATCATCACAGACGGTTTTGTATGAAACCATCTGTAATTCGCAGCGCGGGAGTTCGAAAAATTTTGAACCCGTGCGCGGGAGGCAAAATATTTTGGCGTTGTCCTTATATATTGTAGCCGAGTCGAGGCGGGACGCGCTGGGGCGAGGCTTCCACGTGCTGTTGCGGCTGCTCAGCTCGGCGGAGGTGGAGCTCATCTTGAGGGATGCATAACATGTGTGATGATCAACGGGAGCAGAGGGTGTGGCTGGAGAATGAGAACGGCGCCAAGTGCTACGCGCTGTCAGCGAGGAAGCTGAGCCTACCATGGGAGGACGGTGAGTTCAGCTAGAGATGAAGACCTCACCCGCTCTCTAGGTTCTTTCCCTTCTTCCCTTGCTTTCCTCTGATTTCCTGCATACATATCACGCACCAGGCCGGCTCTCCATGTACTCCTTGGAGAAGATTGGGCTCATGGGGTCCGACTCCAACCCGGCTAGGTTGGCGAAGAAGTCGTCGTGGTGGCTGGCCTCCGGGATCATCGGCCTGTAGCTTTGGTTGAACATCTGCTGCATGAGATCATTGTGATTATCTACTGTAACTGAGGTATCATCTACGTCTTTCTCCATTTCTGACCCTATCACTGCCTCCTCTTTCACAGCCATCGGAGGAGTGTTACTGGTGCTTGTGGTGGTCGTGCTTGTGGTCATGGTGGTGGTGGTCGTGGCGGCGGCGGCTTGATCCTTTAGTTCTGCTTTAACAATTGGTTTCTATTGGTTGTGTGAGGAGTTGTTCTTGGAAGCTATTGCTGCTGTTCTTGACATGGTGAGACCACGTTGAGTCGGGCGAAGCGCAGCTGCGTAATTTACTATCACAGACGGTTCTTGTTCAGAACCGTCTGTGAAAATAAACTATCACAGATGGTTCTTGTTCAGAACCGTCTATGATAGCTTTTTCACAGACGGCTTAAAAACTGTCTGTGATAACCGCTTGTTATCACAGATATACAAATTCAGACGGTTCAAAAACCGTCTGTGATGATGGTTCCGAACCGTCTGTAATGACCCTTTATGTAGTATTGTATGCACACAAGCAAACTGATCACATAAATCGCCCCTCATCTAGGGTTTTAACTTTTTTTACCAGGGTCACTGGTAGAACCGAAATGGCCTAAAATCAGAAATTTTCAGTCAAATTCGGCCTCAATTTTCAAATCAAAAATTGAAATTTTCGAAGTTAAATAAAAAAATTCAAGCAAATTCGATTTTTACGCCGGTTTTGACCGCTTTGGACTTTTACCGAGGTACCCGATAGAACCGAAATTACAAAAAATCGGTGGAAAATCTGCCGGTAATCAAAACCATGATCCAGACACCTCCAAAGGTTAATAAGTTTGCCCATAAGCTCCTTGCAAATAGAGGGGCAGCTTTTCATGAGATACTTACAATAACCATCATCGGTTGCCAAGACTGCTTCATATTCCCAAGTAAGCTGAGGAACTTGAATATCCCCTTTTTAAGCCCATAGCAACGATCATGCTTAGCCAAGGTCAATGCGGTCTCCGCCATCTCTTCACATCAGGCCCTTGCACAGCTTGTCGCAAATCAACTTCAGCCTCTCCAGGTTGTACTTGTCTACCGCAACAAACAAATGCGGAGCTACTACTGCTGCGTCGTGTTCATCTCGAGCAACTCATCGGTGTATACAAAGTGAAGCAGCACCTTGAACTCATTGGCATACATGCCATCGATACATATGGATCTTGCAGCTAGCCTTCTCCACCATGGAACCAAAGAAAGACCGGTGACTGAGCAGCGAGCACATACGTACCACTCCTCACTAGGGTTGCAATGAGAGCGGATACGGACGGATATCACCTATTCTGTATCATATTCTGTATTTTTTTCTCGGAGTCGAAGTCGGACATGGATAGTATCGGATACCCATGTCTACATTCCGTATTCGCTCCGCGAGCCTTTGATCGGCCAGTCGAACGGAAATTATCCGCTTCTTTTGCACCCCTACACAGTACATTGGACAGTAAGAGTGCGGTCAGAGCGAACACAGAAACACCAATCACTGAGATGTCGAAGGAAAAATATTCAATATCCTCTGCCTACTCAGATGCAACAACCCACATATATGTTATCTTGTTCCTAAGTGAAGTCATAACTGGCTTTCCTCGTACGACCTGACATACGTACATATGGACGGATATCGCTCATCATGTATCCTATTCTGTATTTTTTCATCGGAATTGGAGTCAGATAGTACCGGATACCCATTTCTCCATCTCGTATTCGTTCCGCGAGTTATGGCTCGGTTTGCACCCCTACTCCTCACCAACCTTGGATGTGAAGTCCGCTCCCTCTTGGGTTATACCATCTCCTGGCCCTCATAGGGAAAGATAAGTAGCTTCCTCACTTGCAAAAATTAGGGTGCTTTGGCTAGGCTTCCAACTCATGATGTAAATGGCAGCAAGGCACCAAGCTTAACTCGTATAGCCACATGGCCAGTTTGTACGTTGGTATCTAAATACAAAAACCATTTTATATATCAATTGTCAGTGGCGGAGCGCCGTTGGAGCCAAAGGATTCGGATTCAGTGACTTTGCAGAGCAAAGTCACGGTGACCCTCCAGATGACATCTGACGGTTGGATCTAGATTGAGTGATTAGAGGGAGAAAAAAAAAACAAGATGAACAGATTGATCTAGCCGTCAGATGTCATCTGGAGGGTCCAGATCTGCAAAGTCACACCGTGACTTTGCTCACTGAATCCGGATCCGGAGCCAAAGAGGGCTCCGGCCACCCCCTCGCTCAACTTTTTTTTTTTGTTAGTGTATGTAGTATTGGTCTATTTAGATTCCAGAACACTACAATACTTAATTTTATTCCTCTTCATGACGAGTTCATATATCCACTCCTACCTCATGACCTCTTCTTTCTTCCCAAGTGTGACAAGTTGACTCCACTATTTTTGGTCGAGCAATGCTGAACGTGCATTTTCTAGTTTGAAGATCATGGAAACAAGGCCATGTATACAAGATGGAAGATGATTTTCTTGCCAATAGCTTGCTAATACACATAGAAGGGGAAATCCCAGCTAATTATAGTT
Organism: Ampelocalamus luodianensis; assembly: GCA_036346255.1. Taxonomy (NCBI): domain Eukaryota; kingdom Viridiplantae; phylum Streptophyta; class Magnoliopsida; order Poales; family Poaceae; genus Ampelocalamus; species Ampelocalamus luodianensis. The sequence goes on from JAYEVH010000361.1 coordinate 46,886, forward strand.
ATGAAGACATAATTGCTGATTTTAATAATCTGAAGGAAAGAAGAATGTAACTTTAATTAGTGCTGGTTTCCATGGTTCACTTGTGTTTTAGTTCCTTTTTGGTGCTTTTGGAGTACTTTATATATACATATATATAGCTGCTCTGATATTACATATTGTTGCCTAAAGAATGAACAAGATCAATCTCTAATACATTATGATTATAAATTCTACCAAAACGTTTTGGTTGATTTAGCACTTGTGTCACTCATTGTTGACTCGCATTGGACAATTGGTCTCCGCTTGTGTTTCTCTCACGCTCCGCCACTGTCAGTTGTAGCTGGTACGTGCGTTCCCTAAAAATTAGGTGGCTCGCAAGTGTGTAGTCGATGCACGCCTACCTCGCAGCGCGAGGCCGCAACAAGTATCAAGCCGCGATCGCAAAAACTAGATTACGCTCCTTGTCTGTGCCTTCACCGGTTCACCGTACCGCTAGCATTTCCCAGGGGAAACCTCGCCCTTAGTCGCACTGCTTGGCCGCAGGTGTTACTGTGGATCACCATGCTTAGATTTCTTCCTTGTTTCCACGTCATTTTACAGAATGTTTTGCGCGGGCTCCTGTGCCATAGTCAACTCGGAACTAGTACATTTGCGTATGCTATCTAGAGACCAAAATAAGTAGTAATTTCCAACTTATTTGCATATCGTTCTGCGAGAGCTCCTATTGTCGGAGGTATGCCCGGCAACTCGGTGCGGCGGCCCAAGGCCAGCGCAGCGCCGCAGAGACCTCGGGATAGAGGTGAAAACGGATCAGATAGTTTTCAATCGATCCGGACGGATTCGGATTGTCTCGGAATCGGATCTTTTTCGGATCGAAAACAAATACGAATTTTGTTTGTCGGAAACGAATACGAATATAGTAACCCTGTTATCTGTCGAATATGGATTATCCGGATTTTGGCCCAAAAGAGAAAAGGAGATTTTAATTTATTTCCAAATTTAAGAAAATACAACGAATCAAATAGGCTTTAAAAAATTCTAGAAAAAAATTGCAGAGTGCCAAAAGCATCATCACCAAGGGCTTCGCACGGAAGTCCCGAACAGCCTTCCATAGGCCGAACGAGCGATTTCGCTACGACGACGACCTCGCGGCCCAGACCCACCTCGCGCAAGGCATGCCCCGGCCCGAAACACCTCGCGTGCGGAGCTCGACCCACGCGACAGCCGAGTTTCGCCCCGAAGACCACTCACAGGGAGGCCTACCTCGAGCAACAACCGACTTCGGGGTTAGGCCACCTTGCGGGGTTGGCGTAGCTTTGTAGCAGACGCCCACCTCACGAGGCAATTGTGGGCTTGGTCGGAAGGCCCATCAGCATTAGTGCCTCGCTCGCCCCAGCAGCATGCTCCACGCTGTCGTGGGCCTGCCTTCCCAAACAGATAAGTAGCACGAAAATAAGCCCTATGCGGGCCCCACGGATGTCGTCCATTTCAACAGTGCAAGGGGGTGGGGGCGGATTGGATGGTGGGAAGAGGGGTCTTTCGGTGAGATCCTTAATATATGTGGAAAAAGAAATATAGATCAATACTAATGAAGCCGTAAAATATAGAGTGAACTCTCCATAAATGTGTGCATACACAAATGTATAATGAAACCATATGCACATATTCAAGTTAGACTTTTGGTGGAGTTCAACCTATATTTTGGATCCAAGGAATGCAACAAATATAAGAATATGATGTCGAATGCATACCCCATGATTTTCACCTTTTCATCCAAATAATACTAAACAATATCGTACGAGTTAGTCTCACATATAGATTTATTATTAATCACTAAAATGCTCCATTAACTTATAATGGCGGGTTCTAGATTCTTCGCTTGGAGCGAAGACCAGTAGCTCGAATCATAGAACTGAAATGTTCGAACAAAACACGAGGAGCCAGCTTGAGACCATATAAAGCACGCTTAAGATGACAAACATGGCCTATAGGAGCCTCAACACATGGGGTGTCGACATGCCCAATCGCTAGAGTGGAGGGGGGATGTTGTGCAATCTAGACATACGGTAGAAGGGCTTGAAGTCAGCTGTCGAGACACAGTGTCCCAGTCCTTTGAGATAAATGTCACTATCCTGCGGAAGGGCTTGGAGTCAGCCGTCTTGGAGAAGGGCTTGCAGGACCGTGACATTACTTAACATAGCGACCAGATTTCAGTGAAATTTGGGAAATTTCAGTGATTTCGTTACCCTCCGAAATAAATACATCTCGTTCAAAAAAATTCGAAAATATTTGAATTTGGACAAATTATGTCCTAAATTCGGCAACATTTGAATTTGGACAAATTTGAATCAAATTTCAAGCTCCTGTTTGAAAACTCACCGAAATAATAAATGAAATTATGAAATTTTGGGCATTTCGCCGCCTAACAAAATAAATTCGAAAACGAAATTGTTTTCCCTGGTCGGCGACCAGGAACAAGCTAGGGAAAATATAAACGAAGGAAATCAAGAGATGGAGGAGATAGGATATTGACGTGATCGCCATGTCCATGACCTACCGGAGGTTACCAAATTTTGGTTGCCGTGGAGATAGGAGGAAATAACTTCTATGAGACCTCCTTACCTTTATACTCTTGTTTGAACCTTTTAAGTCATGACATATGGACATATATGTTAAGAAACTATGGGCTCGGCCCGGAAGCCGGCCCATGTATGGGCTCCCCATCCCAAACCCTAGTAGGGCCTCTAGCCTATAAATAGGGGGTACTATTCACTGTAAAGGATTGATCGCTTGATGAAGGAATAAAGAGAAGCAAGAAGTCCCCCTACATCTTTGTGTTCAATCTCTTATTCTATTCTTGTGATTTATGCATTGTTCTTACGATTCTGAATTTGTTTACGAGGTAATCGCTCGGACTGGACTCGCCAGCGACGGTTCCTCAACATGTTATCAGCATAGTCGACTCTCCTCGCATCGAAAAGGTAACCGTCGATGAACGACACTCATAGATTGAATCATTTTCTAGATCGCTTTCAATTCTGCAATTGTTGCTTTAGATTGGTTTCACGGTGCAAATCCGCTCTAATCTACCGCGAGATGACTTGAAGTCGCCAGCCAAGCCAATCGGTGGGTTGCATGAAAGAGTAGATGATGATTGCACTGTAGTTTGTAGATGCAATAGCACGAAAGGCACCATGTGCATGGCATCGCTTGCAAGCGGCTGTCACCACCTCTGCGATACATTACCGGTCGGCTAGTCCGCTATCACGTATCGCCATGGAGGCAACAATAGAGCCACGCCGCTAGCACGCGGCAAGCATGCACACGTCGACCTGAAGCCGCACCGCAGATGCAGTCCCGCATTACATTACATTGCATTGCATTAATAGTAACAAACATTCCGACGGCCCTGTACGGCCTGCCGATGCTTCCGCCGGCTTGAAGCTGGGACATCACCCGAGCAAGCCACCCAAGTCCTCGGCGCTCGGCGCGCGCCGCACCACCGGCATGAAGCCGCCATGGTCGACCGCGCGCCGCCAGAGCGACGCTGCTGGCCGCCGCGCCAGACGCTGGCCGCCATTACCGACCGCACGGCGGAGCCCACGCACCCGACGCCGCACCGCAGCGCCAGACCCACCGCGGCGCTCGCGCAGCCGCCACCAGCAGCAGCACCATGCTCACACCACGCGCACCCGCACCCGTCGAGGCTACCGGTCTCGCAAAGCCATCAGACGCCAGACTCGCCGCCGCCTTCGCCACGCAGATCCGCAATGACCTTTGCCGCGGCGTGAATCGTCGTGCCTCTCGTGCGCATTTGTAGCGCGCCACAATTGGTATGGAACCTTCAGAAAAGGCATACCAGAATTGAACATCCCCATGAAGGGAGACATCAGTATGGATGTGTGCGCACATATCGGAGCTAAAAAACTAAAGGGACTTGCCCCGCAATTGGAAGTAGGGGTGAGCAAGTAGAAGCATTAGAAAAATCGCCCCTTGAAGAAATAGCTATAAAATTTATGACCTTGGGAGAATCTTTGAATATGACAACAGCCAATGTCGACATTTACTTTGCAAAGAAACTTACTACAATCATCAATCTTGATCCAGAGCCTGCATCGCTCGCTGAATGAAAGAAAAGATCAGATTGGAAGAAGGCAATAGAAACTGAATTATTCTCTCCGAATAAAAGAAAGGCGTTTGGGCCTCTAAACCACATGCCCCCCTTATGCACCCCGTAGGGTATAAGTGGGTATTTGTTCGAAAGAGAAATGAAAAAAGCAAGGCTTGTTGCATAAGGTTTCACTAAACATCCAGGAGATGATTATGAAGAAACCTATTCCCCGGTCATAGGCGGAGCTCTCTTTAGACATTTATCTCAATGGCAGTGAACTTGAAGTTAGAAGTGAAATTGATGGATGGAGTACCAGCATACCTTTATGAAATATTGGATTCAGACATTTATATGAAGATACCTGAATGTATCCCTGTCCCGAACCAAAACAGAGCAAATAGAAATATGTATAGTGTAAAAATCAGGAAGTCACTGTACAAACTTAAGCAATCAGGAAGAATGTGGTATAATCGCTTGAATCGACTTTCTATGCAAGAAAGGCTATACTTAACAATGAGAATAATCTTTGTGTATTTATACGACGATCCTAGAATGGATTTTGTATAATCTCATAGTATGAAGATGATCCAATATCATCAAACTCAAGGATATTAAGAAAGCAAGCTCTCACTTGGAGTCGAGTTCGAAATGAAAGATTTGGGTAAAACCAAATATTGTCTAGGCTTGCAGCTTGAGCATGTTCTCAAGGAATATTAGTACATCACCAACCTACACTCGTAAGGTGTTAGAAAGGTTTGACTTTGAAAAGGCATACCTTTGAAAGTGTCAATGGTTGGGAGATCTTTGCAAGAAGACAAAGACCTGCATGCACTCTAAAGAAGAGGGAGGAAGTCCGAGACCGAAATTCCCACACTTAAGTGCAATAGAAGCACTAATGTGTTTAGCAAGCTATACTAGAACAAACATTGTATTTGTCAGAACCTACTAGCAATATATAGTGCAGAACCTACCAAAGGCATTGGTAAGGAATGAAGGACATCTTCCGATAGCTCTAAGGAAGCAAAGAACTTGGTCTATTCTACAGAAAGAACCAAGACCTAACTATGAATGGCAATGCAGATGATGGGTACTTGTAGGACCCGCATACAGCTAAATAACAAACAAGCTATATATTCCTATGTGGTGGAACTGCAATTCTATAAAAATCATCTAAGTAGAGTCTTGTATCGACTTCGATGAACCACTCAAAATAATAGCACTATACGAGGCCTCACGACAATGTGCTTGGCTTCAATGATAATTCACCACATCCAAGAGTTGTGTGGATTGAATACCGTGACAAACCCCACTATTATCTATAAAGATAATTTAGCTTATGTTGCACAAGTGCAAATGGGTTATGTCAAGAATTTTCTCACAAAGCATATCAACCCCAAGTCTTTCTACGCTCATGAATTGCAAAAGATGGACGAAATCAAAGTACTACATACTAAGTCGTGTGAAAATCTTGCAAATTTATTCACTAAGTCACTTCCAGCATCTAGCTTTGAAAGGTGCATACGTGGAATTAGAATGATGAAACTTACAGAAGTGTAGAATTCAGGGAGAGAACATTCATGAACTCGTTATTAAAGCTTGATCATGAAGATCGAGTACCCAAAGAGCAAATCCTGGAGATTAAATGAAATTGGGTGGATTGTACTCTTTTTTCCTTGACGAGTTTTTCTTAAGTTTCTCGGCTAAGGTTTTTAATGAGACAATTCGTGCAGCACAGCAGAACGTGTATCATGTACTCTTTCTCTAAATTTTTCCCACTGGGTTTTTGTGGAGTTTTGACGAGGCATGAACACCCAAGGGGGAGTGTTAACAAACTATGGGCTTGGCCCGGAAGTCGGCCCATGTATGGGCTCCCCATCCCAAACCCTAGCAGGGTCTCTAGCCTATAAATAGGGGGTGCTATTCACTGTAAAGGATTGATCGCTTAATGAAGGAATAAAGAGAAGCAAGAAGTCCCCCTACATCTCTGTGTTCAATCTCTTATTCTATTCTTGTGATTTATGCATTGTTGTTACGATTCTGAATTAGTTTACGAGGTAATCGTTCGGACTGGACTCGCCAGCGACGGTTCCTCAACAATATAAAGAGGTGGTTAACTTATTTTGAAATGTATCATGAGATTGAAATGGTCTAATATTGTTCGTAGGATTTTCCTCCGAGATAAGATCTTACTTAACTTAAGCGCCCATTGCGGTTGTGATGCACGCGTGAGTTACTCGACGTAATACTCGTATTGGTTGGCCCTTTCCAATTGCATACATCATACATGTCAATGGCTCTTTGGAAGAAAAAAATGTCAATACGCTTTTAGTAGTTGATCTACACCATCTAGATTCAACGCGATGGCTAAGGTTGCAGTGCTGTACTCACTCATGAATGTCCTCATCCGACTACAACTCAGAATTTTTGGCCGATACAGCCAGTTTGCAAACCGTATTTGCACTTCTGACCAGTTCGCAACCGTATTTGCAAAAATGGCAACGCGCGCTACGGCCACCGCGACAGAGCTGGCGCGCGCCACCCCGCGCGCCCGTTTCGCCATGTAACACCGCCCCAAGATCGCCTCGCGCCGCATGGCCACCTGCGCCGCCACGCCACGCCACCGCCACCCCCCCCCGCGCGCCACCTCAACAAAAAAAAACGCCACTATTACTGTGGCGCGTTGCCACCCTCTCCACGGCAATAGTGCACTATTACCGTGGAGCGTTGCCACCCCGCTCCACCACAATAGTGCGCCTAGGGTTAGTAGCCGATTAGGTTAGTGTTATGGTTAGTAATTAGGTTAGGTTAATTAGATAATTAGTTAGAGTCTGAAATTTAAAAGAATTTTAAAATATAGCAAATGAGTTCAAACAATTATGAAATTTTTTGTGTAGCCTCTTGACACCGTGTACTTGCTTGTGTAAATTTTCCATAATTTTATCTATTCAGAATTGTTATCGCTACTTCGTATGACTGTCGCGTTCGTACGAATCAATAAACGTAGAAAATAATCTCCAAAAAAATTGAATTTTATTTTGAAGGGTACTCACACAGTGGACTTGAATGTGTAATATTTCGGCAATTTTATATGTGTTTTGGTATTGTCTAAAAAAATTAGGATTTAGGTCACGAGAATTTGGATTTTATGTTTCAAAAATTAGGGTTTCATGATTTTATGTGACTTGGAATGTATTTGAGATTTGTCGGGTTACATTTTGGTGATATACATGTCTTGACAGCAAGGTATATTTGTGGTCTAGAGGAGGTTGTGGGATATTGCAAATATGCTATTTTTTTCCTACTTGAGGAAAACTATCTGTTAGACCCACAATAACATTTTGTGTTCGCCATATGTCGTTGTAGTGCTATAGTGTAGCATTGGGTTTGGTTGTGTAGTATTACGGGCATCACACATTAAGTAACAACCAAAACATGCGTATACATATAGCAAAACAAAATATGAATACAAATATACACAAATATAATCACATAACATGAGATATACCAAAGTCTAGATAATTTGGCCACTTGTCTCCGCGACGCCATAGCGAGTGCCCCTTGTCTCAGAGCTACCCACGGTGGCGGTGAGTGTAGAAGTTGTTCGTGTCCTGCGTTTTCATGATGTAAGTGGATCGTATAGTAAGAAATGTAACAAGGATGCAAATTGTATATAACTCACGTCTTCGATACGGAGTGCGCGCCGGCCGGCCCGACACGCTTCAACATCGGCCGTCTCGGCCGAAGGAGCCTTCCTTCCCTTGTCGCCGCACTTCCACGCCGGTCGGTGTTTCAAGTCGTCTATGTCCTGCGATTCCATTATGTAAGTGCACCGCACGGTGAAAATGTAACAATGATGTAAATTCGTGAAACTCACGCCGCCGATATGGAGTGCGCCTGCACGACCGGATACGCTTATGGCGCCGTGCTCACCGCATGAGACTTTCCCTTGCCCTTGTCGCAGACTCTCCACGTCGGCCTGGTATGTCAAAGTCATCCATGTCTCGCGTTTCTACGATGTGGGTACATCGCATGCTGGAAAACATAACAAGGATGTGCATGCTTCATAACTCACGTTGTCCATATGGATTATGCCCGGACGACCGGATACGCTGTGGCGGCCGGGCTCAAATGCATGAGCCTTTCCCTTGCCCTTGTCGCGGGACTCTCCACGCCGGGCTGGTAAGTCCCGTTTTCGGACGATAAATAGTATTTACTTTTTTCGGATTTTCGTTCTTCGCCATAATTCAAATTACCAAACTAATTTCAAAATCTCTTCCAGCTTCCTAGCTTGGGTTTGTGTTTCAAAACTCTCGGCAATTCCAAAATCCAAATTTGAATTCGAGTTCTCTCTTTTCGGTTTTTGGGCTGGCCCGTTTTTCTTTCTCGGCCCCTGGCCTTTTCCCTTCGGCCCTCTAAGCCCACCCGCTCCTCGGCCCTTTCTTCTTTTGGCCTACCTCCTCCCGGCCCAACAAGCCACCCAACCCCCCTCTAGCTTTCTTCTTCCCCCAAAGCCAAAATAGCCGAGCGCCTCCTCTCTCCCCGTCGGCGCTCGCCGTGACGCCCTACCCCACTCGCTCGCCCGCGATGCGCGCCTTCGGCTAGCCGCCTTCTCGCCACCCGCGCCCGCCCACGCCTCTGCGCCGCTCGGACATAGCACACGTGCACACCGCATGCCTCGTCAAGTAGCTTACCTCTACATCGCCACCCCCGTCACCGTGCGCCACCAACCTCTAGGAGCATTCCCCCAAGACCCCTTTGGAGATCGTCCACTCCCGCCGTCGGATTTTGCTGTCTTCACCACCTCTGGCCGCCACCTTCTCCACCACCCGCAGCCAGCAACCGTCACCCTCCGGGCCCCATTATTGACCCAGTAGAACCGCCTCCCCGAGCTCTCCCCAGTGCTCCCCTTCCCCGGCTCGGGCCATCACCGGAGCTCCTCCGTTGCCATGGCCGTGCCTCCGCCACCGCTCATCCCCTCCACGTCGCCGCCTCGGCCATTCTCCGGCGCCACCACCGGTGTCATCGGCTTCCTCGCAACACCAGTTCCCCATTTTGGCCACTCCCCCGCGTCACCGCGCCCGCCCTCGCCGGCGGCTAGCTCCGGCCGCCAACGCCCGAGAGACCCCCCCCCCCCCGCGCGTGTGGCACATTCAGACCGCCCCTGTGCGCTCGTCATTAGCATTTAATGACTGTCCTTAAGACCCTAATGCAATCATTTGGGTTTAAATGATGTCTTAAGCCCCTTGATCTCAGTGCCTTGTGGGCCTCGCGCCACATTAACCACCCGGTTATCCTCCCTTCGCCGACTAGTGGGCCCCATCCCTTTTTCTCGTCGTGGACCACCCATGGCACTGTGGACGTGGACTCTCTCTTTTTAATTCTTTTAATCCTTGTTAATTCATATCTCCTCATTCTAACTCCAAAAATTATAAAATAATTTTTCAAAAATTTGTTAATTCAAGTTCTTCCTAATAGCATAGGTCTTATTCAATTTGGAGTTAATTTGTGTATTCTTGTGTATTTATTTGCTCTCCTTGCCCTTTTGCCTTTTTCCGGTATTCTCGCCCGAGTAGGATTTGAAGACGCCGGAGATCCTCAAGTTGATCAAGACCAAGTGTATCAAGATCCTCTTACCAATAACCCAGGCGAGTCAATACTTTGATTATATTGAGCCTACATTTTATGCAAATTATATTCTTTTAAAATAGCAAATTGCATGCTTTAATTCTTTAAATCAAATATGTGTTAAAGCTTAAGGTAGTTAAATACCCATTTGATGATTAATTAATTATTATGTCATCCTTGACAACTTGAACTCCTTAATCCTCGTCACCCTAGTAACTATATGGTAAATAATAGTATAGGTTGTACTTAAGCGACATGCTAGCCTTGCTTAAGTACCAGGACACTAAAATGTCCCAATCATCATCTCTTCAAACATGAAAATAGTTTGGGCAGTCATTGGTGGTCCATGATTGAGATAAATGTGGTAATTTGGTTTTACTCCTCAAAACCCTAAATTGCTATTACCCTGTTTGGGCGGCTGGTGTGATGGATGGTACGGCAATGGGTGCTAACGTAGCCCAAGGACTGTTGTGTTGTGGTTGGTATGTGGAATGAACCGCCTGGATAACCCTAAGGACTTAATCTTGTCATGACCTCCCGTGTAAAACAAGTACAACCACAAGTCCGTGAGAGTACAAACACGTTGAATAATTTGTATCCTCAAGATCTGAGTTACACCGTGTAGATGTCTCCGCGACGCCGTAAGCCTCTGTGGTGAAGGGTGTCGGGGCGCACGACGTAAGTCGTTAAGAGGGCGCAAGAGGGGGTCTAGGTAAGGGTCAACGGATCTAAACGGACGTAACCCTTCGAAAACGAAACCTTAGCGGGTGTAACTAATACTGCTGGATGCATTGTAAAGGCCTTGTGATGATCTCCCCTTGATTCACATGTCTATGGAAACGTGTGTACATATCAAGAAGATTATCTCTTGTGGGTAAAGTGTATAATCTCTGCAGAGTTATAAACTGTTTAAACAGCCGTTCCTACGGTCAAAGGTGGACATGGGAACTTAACTTGAGTTAGTTCTATTTCAAAAACCTTGTGGGTGGTATGAAAATTGTGGCGGGCTCACCTAGCCCTGGGTTGGATTTTCCCTGAGTTTTCAGACTCAGTGATGTTAATATGTGGGGTTAGCCCCAATCAAAATAAGTATCCGGTAGAGTTTCCGATGGAGGGAACCTCTGCTGTTATTAAATATTGCACAAATACTCTCTTTAATAAAATGCAATTTGTTAAAATGCTAAGTGCTAGGAATTTGTAATTATGATACTTGAAAACATTGCTTTAGCAAATAAAAGAACCAGAGCCATCCTTGTTAAACCTTGCATGTATATTATTGCATTGTGTGTTGGCTCGCGAGCACGGAAGTTGTGCTCATTCTCGCTCTTTCCCCCCAAAACCCTCAGAAGTAGGAAATCCTGGAGATTACGACTACTACAAGGATCCAGAAGTCAGAGGACCAGGAGATGATGAAGCGTAGTGTAGTCTTTAGGTGTTCTAGTCTCGCCCTAGTCCAGTTGACTCCGTCGGAACTTGCGTGCATCCAATATTATCCAAACCTTGGTTAATATCGGTCGCACATGGGTTTCCCTAGTCGCTTGCCTGTGGAGAGATGAGCTCTCACCCCTTTTGCTCCCGTTGTCGCTTCCGCTTTTGTAATGTAATCAATTTGGCTTGTTCGGCTCTATTGTAAAACTCGACACGACGCGGTCTATGTAAACTCTGTTGTGTTGAATTAATGAACGGTACGGTTCTACGCCATGTATGAATTGATTCAGCGATGTATTCTGTGAGTGCTAGCTACTGATCCAGGGAATAGCACAGTGTTTCACAGAGGATTTTGGATTAGGAAATCCGGGTCCGACATGTAAGTACACCGTACAGTGAAAAATGTAACAAGGATGTCAATTCTTCATAACTCACGTCGTCCATGAGTTCGGTATTTATAGCCGAGCGGAGAAGGAGTCGCGGCGTTGGCGCCGGGAATTCCGTAAACATTGGCGCCGAAATTTCTGGATGAGGCGACAGATGTGCGGAGGAGGGAGGAGGGACGGTGGAAAAGATGACCACCGTGAGGTTTTTTAATTCTCCGCATAACAGTTCGGCAAATATCAAATACATTCCAAGTCACATGAAATCATGAAACTCTAATTTCCGAAACATAAAATCCAAATTCTCGCGACCTAAATCATAATTTTTTTAGACAATACCAGAACACATATAAAATTGCCGAAATATTACACAATCAAGTCCACTGCGTGAGTACCTTTCAAAATAAAATTCAAATTTTTTGGAGCTTATTTTCTACGTTTATTGATTTGTACAAACGCGACAGTCATACGAAGTAGCGATAACAATTATGAACGGATAAAATTATGGAAAATTTACGCAAGCAAGTACAGGGTGTCAGGAGTCTACACAAAAAATTTCATAATTTTTTGAACTTATTTGCTATATTTTAAAATTCCTTCAAATTTCAGACTCTAACTAATTATCTAATTAACCTAACCTAACCTAACCTAATTACTAACCCTAACCCTAACCCTAACCTAACCGGCTACTAACCCTAGGCGCACTATTGCGGTGGAGCGGGGTGGCAACGCGCCACGGCAATAGTGGGGTTTTTTTTGTTGAGGTGGCACGCTGGCGGGGCGGGTGGCGGGTGACGTGGCCGTGGCGGGCGCTGGGTGGCCGTGCGGCGCGGGAGCAGTGCGGGGCGGGGTGTGACACGTTGGGGAACAGGGGCGGGCGCGGGGTGGGCGACGCGTGCCATTTTTGCAAATACGGTTGCAAACTAGTCAGAAGTACAAATACAATTTGCAAACTGGCCGTATCGGCCAAAAATTCCTACAACTCAACGTAGTATACGTGTACGTACTCGACGCCGCCGTTGTCGTGTGAAGTTTTCGTCTACTCGCCGTTCTTGCCGTCTTGTACCTCTTTGCTGTGCTAAGCTTACGCATGCGTCTCGCGATTAACATCCACGCGCCGTTCCACGATTAACCCTAACCAGCAGCAGCGGCAGCGCTAGCCGCGCCGCCGCATGCATCCATTGTTAACTTAAGCTAGTTGTGTACTTGTGTTGAATAAGTTCTCTGTTTTTTCGTTTTTTTTTCAGAGTTTTCTGTTTTAAGGTTTGTTCTTGGATTGTCAATATGTTAGACAAATCCGAAATCGTGTTGCATAGCAGATTAGGACAGTTTGCTTACATTTTGCTTCGCAATGAAGGTTCAGTTTCAGTTTCGGGTTAGGAGTCAGAACTCGTTTCTGTAAAAACAGAGTTTGCCGTATCCGAAACAGTGTACATTGAGTTGTCTATATAAACAGCAGAAAACACAAAAAAAAGACTGCAAGTATGCAGCGCCAACGTCTGAGATTCTTGTGTTTTAGTTGTCTTATTATTTCCACCGTGATCTATTGAGTTCTCTGATCTGAGACTGAATTTTCGGGATTTCTGAACTTTGTCAGGCTTCTGAATTTTGTCAACACAGCTTGCAGGATTTCAGAATTCTGTCATCCATCCATGGAGACGGAAGTAGTGGCGCTTCCCGACGACGTGCTCACCGACGTCCTCCGCCGTGTGCCACCGCGGAGCCTCGCGGCGGTCCGGTGCGTCTGCAAGGCGTGGCGCGCCATCGTCGATGCCCGCGGGCTGCTCCTCTCGCATCTCCTTCCGCACTCGGTGCGCGGCATCTTCGTCAACTACATCGACCACAACCGCCCGCACCTCTTCGCCCACCCCTCGACGTCGTCGATGATCCCCAGAATCGACGACATGCTCGGCTTCATGACCAACGACCACAAGTGGGACTCATGGTCGTCCTCTGCGAGTGCGAGGTCGAGGGTGAGCGCCAGCTCTGCGTGTGCAACCCCGCGACGCAGCGGTGGGCGCTGCTTCCTCAGCGCGCGGAGGCCAGATGGGGCTACGACAGCTCGTACCTTGTGTTTGATCCGGCCATGTCGCCGCACTACGAGGTGTTCTTGATCCCCGCCGTGCCGGAGAAGCCGAAGCCTCCGTCCCGCTGGGAGGCGGAGATGAAGAGGCGTGCGCTGCCACGGCAGCAAGAGATGGTCGGGCCGTTCTGCCTGGAGTGGTTGTTCTCATCGTCGGACGGCGCGTTAATGGCTGAGGACAGCGAGGAGAGTCCGCCACCAGCACCGTCCGTGCAAGAGGCCGAGCCTGATGACCCGTGGCAATTGATGGAATGGCCGCCGTCGCCATGCAGACTGAACGTGTTCTCGTCGAGGACTGGGCGGTGGGAGGAGAGGACCTTTGTCAGGGAAGGGGTCGCTTTACGTTCATTGTCGAGGTGCTTTTGTTATGAGGTACGCATGCTCTTTGGATTTTCTCACTTGGTTAATGTTCTTTCGATAATGTATATAGTCTTATTTATGCCAGTATCCAGATTTGAAAACATTGATGCTTATTGTACTACCTCTAGTAGTCTCACTCAACTCTCACATATACACGTGATTTTAGCGTAATGCTTTTGGCCTACAAGTACTTGTGTTTTTTATTTGATAGTTTCCATCTGATGCCCATCTTAGTTGATTGTTGGCATGTTAAAAAGTTAAATTGATCAGTGTACAATTAATATTGATGATATACGTTAAAAATAATAATACACTTGTTTCTTATTTGTCATGTAAATAGAAATAAAACGACAAGTAAATTAGACAAGAGGAATAAGTGTTCCTCTCTTTTCTTTCATATGCTTCCATGCATTTCTCTTCCTTGCACCACCTTCATCCAGTAAGGTGCCGGAGTTTCAGTAAAAAAATATTATGTTCTTGCGCATTATATTTAAATTGCGTTAGTTATTTAATGATGATCAATTGTAGACGAAACATTACATCAGTTAGAGCAGTAAGACGTCATGTGATAAATTTATGTTTTTCAGGTTGTCCTTGTCAAATGATAAATATCAAGTAATTAAAACGCCAGCCAACAATCAGAATATGATGTGCCTAAAACCATATCTAGGGAGATCAAAGAAGGGGGTGTACTTTGGAACAATTCATGGCTCATTTCCAAATAATACACTACAGGTTTGGATCCTCAGCGAATCATGTGGACAGATGGAGTGGGTATTGAAGCATCAAAATAACCTTCGCCTCGTTTCCAAACAAGTAGCATCACCAATCCTTAAATATGGACCTTGGATCGTAGAAGAAGAAGATAATATTGATGTCCATGACAACTCGGGAAATTATCTTGGAAATCTATCAGAAGATAATTTGGAGTGGGACTCCGACAATGATGATTTTCTTGCAACTGAAGGTGGATTTGAGATGTACAATGGAATACACTTCGAAATCCTTGGATTTCAACCTTACAAGGAAGTTGTCTTCTTGACTACACTATTCGGAACGGTGGCCTACCATTTGAACAGCTCACGGATTCAGTATTTAGGCAACTTACGCCCAAAATGTTACTATCGCAACTTTTCAAATGGTATAGATGCGTCATTTGTGTACACCCCATGTATGATTGGAGAGCTTAATGGAGGCAGCTTTGGAACCAATTCTGAAGATTAGCATAGAGTGCAATACTATGCAAGCAGTTGAGCAACAGAACAAAACAGCGTGCTCATGTACTTTCGATTTTTAGCTGCTTCCGATCATGCAATTTACTTTATCTGGTTATCATGTGGGTCATACTCTTGTTTTTATGTGAGTATTTAACTTATGTGGTCGGATCCCTAATAATATACATATCTCTCTCAGATCTATTTAAGCAATGATATACTAGTTCCATCTTTCGAAACCAGCAACAACAATCAGATTTCAGGTCGGCCGAGCCTAGCGCTCACGAAGCCCATGCCGCTCCACGGTCTGAATCTGATGCTGCTACTATACTGAGTTAGCCCTTCGTGTTATTCATACACTCAACAACAATCAGAGTTCAGGTCGGCCGAGCCTGTTTGACGCGTTGCCGGCCGTCCTTCACCACCAGCTAGCGCTCACGAAGCCATGCCGCTCCACGATCTGAATCTGATGCTGCTACTATACTGAGTTAGCCCTCCGTGTTATCCATGCACTCGATGCTCGTAATTCGTAAAGGAAGCTAGCCTCTCCATGTAAAATATACATGTTTCTGTCTCTCGTCCTTGCAATTCTAGCCTTCTCAGTTTCTCAAGGGTGTGGAGCTTGGGAAGATGCTGGAAGAAGAGGTGCAGAGCAGCCGGCGGCGCTGCGAGGTGCTCGCGGACTTGTGGGCGGAGATGACGCTGCACGTCGAGCCTTGCTCTCCAATGCTCAAATGTTTGCTATCCAGAATCTCCAATCAAATTAGCCATGTTGTACAACGTGGAGACACCGCCTTCCGCCTCGACCATCGCCACCACGGTCCACTGCTGTTAATGGCGGTTCGTTGGCAAGACCAAGCAGCCACTCAGTGTCGCCAGGAGGTGGCTCTGCTATGATTTTTTTTTTATTAAAAGGGTGCTTATCTCCCCTGATTTCAATTAGTGAAACCAGCAAATAGGCAATCTCTACGCGGGTGGGCTGGAGGCACACTGGCCTCCGCCATGAATGTACTGATCTAGATCATTGTTCGCAATTACATGGGCTAATCTCCGTCCACCTTAATCAGTACCGTACGTCATAGTGCAAGAAGAGCAACAGGCACCGTATAAATAGTATGGACGAGCTATTGTGTTGTTAGTTACTCAGATTTTATGAACCTTTTTTTAATCAAGATATTTTATGAACTTTTTTCAATCCTGACTTGCATGTTTCGGGTTTTCTTCTGTTTGGGGTCTAAATTAAAACGTGACAAACTTCTCTTCTGTAAGCTTGTAGGCTTGGGCGGTGCGGTCTTGAGCAGCCGACAAGTGTTTCACTGCCAATGACACAAAAGTTCGGATTTTGCCTAGTTGTACTTTGATACGTTCCTCTGCATGGAGACATACCGGTTTGCAGGGTGTGAAGCTGACGACTGAAGGGAAACAAAAACTATTACCAAACTGACAACTGAAGGGTAACAACTAACAAGCACAACCATACGACAAATAGCACAGCGACAGCAGAATTGAACAATAGCAATTCTAATCAGGCTTTGTGTCGGACCCGCATTTCGTAATCCAGAATCCTCTGTGAAATACTGTGCTATTCCCTGGATCAGTAGCTAGCACTCACAGATATATCACTGAATCAATTCATACATGGCGTAAAACCATACCATTCATTATTTAACACTTCAGAGTTTACATAGACTGCGTCGGGTCAGGTTTTACAATAAGGACCGAACAGGCCAATACTGATTACATTACAAAAGCGGAAGCGACAACGGAAGCAAAGGGCGAGAGCACATCTCTCCACAGGCAAGTGACTGGGGAAACCTGTGTGCGTCCGATATTCCAAGTTAAAGTACATTAAAAATGAAAACCAACAAAATTGGCTTCACTCAAATTGGAGTTGATTCGAATTAGTTATGAATTTTTTAAGTTTAAACCAATTTTTCATTAAACATCTTATTGACCTATTGATATCACCAATATCCTGGCATAAAGCTACTGTCAAACATTTTTAAACACTGGATTTAGCTATTAACATTATTTGTCTCTCAGGTTAGCATGCTCCTTTTAGATCAATCTCCCATAGCTATTTAATCAAACATCACTTTTCCTTTCACTTGCATTTGAAAGGACAGAAGCTTACTGTTGTATTCTAATTACCCTCTAATTGCTTAACACTTCTATTAGGAAGAATTAGCTTATTTAATCATCTCACTAACTACTTTGCCAATTACATTTAAACATGTAACAGTAGAAAAATGCCATGCTTAATATGATGAGTATGCAACAAGGACCACTAATTAATATAAACGCGGTAACGCGATTTTACTAAAGATTTTACTGCCGCGTGCGCTAGGCGTGCAACTACCACTGTCGCCTTCTTGGTACTCGTCCGCTTCCGCCGTAGTTGTCGCCGTTTCCACGTCCGTCGTAGTCGTCGCCGAACTTGTCCCCGTCCGTCGTAATCGTCGCTGAACTCGTCTGCATCCGTGTCCGGCTTCTCGTCGGCTCCGCCTCTTGTCCTCATCCGCCATCCCTGTGCCGCCACATGCACCGCGCCCTCGGTGCTGCACGCGCCACCTTGTCCTCGTCGCGCCGACGACTTGGCTGTCGCGCCCCATGGTGCCGCCTCGGCATCATCGCTCTCGGCCCCGCCCACGGCTGCCGTGCCGTTGCATACACAGTGCCTCGGCCTCACCTCGCCGCACTGCTGCGTCAAGTGCTGCTGCTCCACCGGCCTTGCTCAAATGTTTGCTCTCCATAATCTCCAATCAAATTAGCCATGTTGGACAACGTGGATTCACCGCCTTCCGCCTCGACCATCGCCACCACGGTCCACTACTGTTAATGGCGGTTCGTTGGCAAGACCAAGCAGCCACTGAGTGTCGCCAGTCATGGCTCCGCCATGAATTTTTTTTATTATTAAAAGGGTGTTTATCTTCCCTGATTTCAATTAGTAAAATCAGCAAATAAACAATTCCGGGTCTCGAACGCGGGTGGGCTGGAGGCACACTGGCCTCCGCCATGAATGTGTTGATCTAGATTATAGATGTCCAAACGGGCGGCCCGGGCACTACACGGCACGGGCACGCCCTGGCACGGCACTATCAGGCACGGTAACCTTGCCGTGCCGTGCCGTGTAGTGCCACCGTGCCAGCTCCTTGGCCCAGGCACGGCACTAAGTCCCCAGATAGTGTCGTGCGTGCCCACCGGCATGGCAGCCATTATGATTAGTGCGTGCACGGCACTAAAACCACAACTCTACTTCAAAGTATCGAATTCAATGACCAATTCAAATATTTGCAAATCACAAACACAACACAAACAGAGATCACAAAATATGAAATAAATGGAGCTGCAATGGTGTCTCATTAAAAACTTTGTCTAGGTAAAACTCACCCTTGTGAGAAACCCTAGACAGAAAAAAGAGTGCGACCAGCTCCATATAAGATTATTAATTGTTCATTACATCTAGAACCAAAGGTCCAAAGCATCCAAAGTCTCAATAAGATTACGAACCATTACATAAATGACTAATCAAGATAGAGTTGTTCAAAGGCCTCCTCCGGCTCCTTATCCTCCACCATATGTGTAGCCTTGACTCTGCAGCCTTCCGATCCTTGATGCATGGGAGTGCCTCCACGCTTCGTGGTTCACCTCCTCCGCTGTTCTTCAATGATCCCGCGGTGGTGCTGAAGGTAGCTCAAGAAATGGTAGAAACAGCACTGCTGAAAACATCTTTAGCAAAGTAGAAAGAAGCTGGATAAGTTAGTTTATCCGATGCCACGATTTAAGATGTTGAACTCATCATCTAACTGGCCGATCGTGTCACCAGATCCGTAGGTCGCAAGTTCGAACTCTGTTAGAGGAAGAACTTGCTTGCATGTAGCAAGGTAGTAGCAGAATAGTCCTCGCACATATCAAGATTAGGAGGAAGGCGGATCCAAGCACATCATCATCATCTTCATCATCATATATTTCATCCCAAGCGATTCTTTTCTTACGAGATAGGTTTGGAGGACAACCCTTTTCTCCCTAACGAGAGCCATACAGTTCATCATATTTATGATCTGATTTGAAAAGAAGAGTTCTAGTTTCCATCATCTTATTAGAATAATCGAGATCGATGAATTGAACTTAGCTTTCTAAGCACTTTGTTAAAACCTTTCATTTTAGCTCTTGGATCCAAGATAAATGCAATACTGAGAAAGTCTGAGTAATGTTTTCCAGATTTATTGTACTTATCAATCATAGGTTGGACAAATGACTCTAATATGTTCATCATTTTGGTACCTATGTAGGTGTATAGCAATCTTAACAATACGATGAACCATAAGTGGGGCGAGAGGATAGTAGACACCGGACAAAGCAAATGTTGAATCATAAACAGTTCAAGGAATGCGATATTTTACTTGCCATAGCCCAATGATCATGAGTCAAAATAAAGGAGCCACCTCTAGCTCTAGGATAATTAGACTCAATAAAAGTATGGAAAATTTCCTGTGTGGTAGCAAATGCCTAAGCATCGGTATGTAGAGTTCCACCTAACATCCATGTCCAACCCAAACTTCCTAGGTCTAATACGGATGCCATGCAATAACTCTTATATGCAGCAATTCTTTGGTTAGAAGAGTTAATAAATGATATTGCGATTACAAAGCATCAATCATAGGACTAATGTAACTAGAGCCTCCTTAACTATCAGAGTTTATAATATGACAAGCACAAGCGTTGATGCAAAAATAGATCGGCACCAAATACTCCCTAAGCATGTGTTTCGATTTATCCATGGCTTTTATATTAGCGATGCATTGTCCAAAGTTCTGAAAAAACCTTTTCAAGATACCATAATCATTCAATACATTACTAACACGCTGACAATGTTTTCAGATTATGTGGTGCATCAATTAGCCTTAACCCAAACACCCTCTTTTCAAGTTGCCAATCAGAATTAATGTAATGACCCACAACACTCAAATAATCCTCTTTAGCATTTCCAGACCAAATATCAGAAGTAATAGCAATAGATGAAATTGCATTATTTTTCAAATCCTCTATCAGAGCATCACGCTTATCAGTGAAGTACTTAAGAAGATCTCTAGTTGTAGTTTGCCTAGAAGCGCTTGTATACCTAGGGTTATGAGCAGTTTTTATGTATTCTTCCCAGGCCTCAGTTTCCCCAAGACGGAGGGGAAGGTCTAGCCTAGCAAGCAAACGAACAAGCTGAACACGAGCTACCTCAGCAGAATAATCCCAATTACGAACAGTACCATCCTTATTGAAAGTAATATGGGACTGAGACAAGCGATTTTTCTCACGTTTTTAGGCAACTTTCTTGATGACGGAGGTGGCCATCCCAAATCTAGATAGAGCGAGTACTCTTTACGGCAATGAAGACAACGAGCACCATACCCGATTGCTACGTTTACCTTCTTGAAGAGCTTCTCAAAATCTTCCCAACGATCCAGGTAGAAGGGCGGTTAGGCTGCTGGAGCCGTCGATGAGTGATGGCGCGGTGTCCGCATCATTGTCACGGAGCGCCGGTCGGGGCTCGACCGTCCACGGAATGGGGTCGCAGCAGCAGATGCCCAAGAGCGCCTCGGCATCCCCAAAGAACATCGTCCTCATCATCCGGAACCAACCCGCAGATCCGCACTTCGTTGTTGATGGTCATGGAGTGACCGATCTCGTCCCCGCTCATCCGACATCTCATTGTCGCGGCCTCGGTCCTCGGACGGCTACCAAGAAAGGGAGGAGGAGTAGGGTTAGCAACAGATCTAGGGTTGGGTTGAAGAAATCTAGGGTTAGGATTAGCCGGTTAGGGCTTACCTCTACGCCGAGCACTGTGAGAGCGCAGCGCCGCCGTCGTGTCCGCATGATCCGCCTCGGTACCTCAACGAGTTCGCGGAAACGTGACTGCGAAAAAACACAAGTTAGAAGACGAGCACCAAAACCAAACAGATCTGGGAAGGATGTGCTTACCGCGAATCGAGGCCCGAGATGCCTGAGTCCGGCGAGGTCGATAACGGAGACGAGACGAGAGACGATGAGGGCAAGATGTGGAGGACGAGACTACATCACCGGTCAGGTAGGAAGAAGAGAGGTAGAGAAGGCCGTGCCATGTTCCGTCTGCGCATGCAATGGCTCAACCAACACCGAGGGCGGGAAGAAGAGAGGAGACGAGCTAGGGTTCCGCCTGGCTGCGGAGCGGCGAACGGAGAGCGCAGAGCGAGAGAGAGAGAGAGAGAGAGGAGATGCAAATGAGCTAGGGTTCCGAGCTGGGAGCGGCGCGCGGTGGGCGGCTATATACCCTCCCACGCGCACATCCAGCGGCCGGGGCGGGGTGGCGATCCAACGGCTATAAGCCGCGCCGCCCCGCGCCCCTGAGCGGGTCGTGCCGTGCCGTGCCAACGCGTGCGCGCATTGTGGCGTGCACGGCACGGCCAACTGCAGCACGCGAGCGCACGTGCGGCGGGCCGCCGTTCTTGGGCGTGCGTTGCGGATCGGGCGAGGCGCCAGCCGGGCCAAGCCGTTGGACATTTATATCATTGTTACGCTAGCGTATAGGTTTCCCTAGCAATTACATGGGCTAATCTCCGTCCACCTTAATCGCACTGTATGTCATAGTGCAAGAAGAGCAACGAGCACCGTAGAAATAGTATGGACGAGCTATTATGTTGTTAATTACTCGATTTAATGAACCTTTTTAATCAAGATATTATGAACTTTTTCAATCAAGATATTTATGAACTTTTTCAACTCGACTTGCATACCGGGGACGAATACCGTGAACGCCCCGCTACCATCCAAGAGAAGTTGACAAGTTAACATCCCACCGTGTTCTCCTTCCGATCGTGAGCCATGTTGGACAACGTGGAGTCGCCGCCTTCCGCCTTGACCATCGCCACCACGGCCCACTCGGTAATGGCGGTTCGTTGGCAAGACCAAGTAGCCACTCGATGTCGCCGGAGGTGGCTCCACTATGAATGTACTTATCTAGATCGGTGTTGTTACGCTAGCGATATAGGTTTCCCTAGCAATTACATGGGCTAGGCCAAGAATTCAAATTATTCAAAATGCATGAAATTTATACAGTAGGTAGGTCATGATTTTAGATTAATTTAGGTGAAAGAAACATTCCATTTGGATTTAGTATGTGCAAGTTATGGCATTTTGAACTTTAAGTTTCAGAAATTGCAATCTATTATGCATTCACTTAATTTAATTCTTTGGTGAAAATTTCCGAACCTTTGGGAATATAAAGATTACATAGGTAAATAGAGAATAAAATTATAAGGTCAAAACAATTGAGTTTACCTCATTTGGAGTTTTCAAGATTTAGTTATGAATTTCTAAAGTTATCAGCATTATATAGTATAAAAATAATTCATTTTGGAGTCAATTTCCACAAAATATATCTTCTGCATCAGAGGCAAGACTGAAACCATATTTAGAGATAAGTTAATTTAAAATTAGAATTATCAAAAGTGGTTTCACTATTTTTGGAGTTAAAATGAAATAGTTATGTATTTTTGAAGTTAAAAGCTTTTTCTTAATGTAAAAATAATAGAGTTATGGATCATAATTCCAAAACCATATTCTCTGCTACAGATACTTGTTTGAAACCTATTTTCAAATAAAATTCACTTAATTTGAAAAATATCAAAACTGATTTCATTCATTTTGAAGTTGATTTGAATTAGATATGGATTTTTTTAAGTTAATACAATTTCTAGTGTGCAATTAAATGGATTTCTGATTTCATAAAGCATAAATTACTTTTGCACTAGGTCTAAGCTAGCTACAGCCATCGGTGAGGGGACCCAAGTTGAGGTTGACTTGGTCAAAGTTGACTCGTCAATGCAGAAGCTAAGTTAAAAGCGTATTTTACAAATACGTTTTCTATAACAGAAAACGTACTACAATTTTACTTATTCACTTAAACAGCCATATGGGCCCACTGGTAATAGAGATATTAACCTTCTTAAACAACCATTACTCAAACTAAACAACAATTAGATTAAACTAATCGCGTTACTGTTTTCGGTCGAAACCTTCCGACAACAGGACGGCGAAACCGCGACGTTGCCGCTCTTGTCGGCGGCGAGGGGAGGCCGGAGGGTGCATGGACCGAGGCAAAATGGGAAGAGAATAGGGAGGGCTACCTTCCGGTGATGTTGTTGCCGACGGAGAGGTACAGTGGCGCGCCGGCGACGGAGTTGAGCGGAGGAGGGGCGTGCAGTGCAAAGAACACACGACGTAGAGGGCCTCCCGAGGCAAGTCGACGCTGGATTCGGGCTCCTGAAGCTGCTGCAATGTCCTTGGTTCAGCGCAGGGACCAACGGTCGTCTTCTTCAGCATCGACGGGGTCCAAACACGGCGGCGACGCACCATGCACAGCGACAACACGCGGTAAGGCAAAGAGCTTGAAAATAAGAGGTGCAAAATGCTCAGGGGGACTTTGCGATGCTCACCGTGCTCTTGAAGGCGACGGGGAGTGACCGGGGTGGTCCGGCGACGAGAGTCAGCGGCGGCGTGGAGGAGGTCACCGTGGCGGGAAGGCTCTGGGGAAGGAGAAACTCCACTCAAGGTTGGGGGAGGACTAGTACGCCGAGGAGATGCTCCTGGGTCCAGGAATTAAGCTGGGCCTCACCGAGTCGGAGATGAGGACAAAAGGCGTTGTTGGCCGGAGCCAGAGAAGAAAGGGCCACGGCGATGATTCCCGGCACCAAAAGTTGATAAAAATGGTGGAGCGACTCAGCACGGTGAGGGAAACCTCATAGACAAGGTGGCTCGGCAGGAAACTCACCGGTTCCAGAAGACTCCTGTGACGCACGCCGCGCTCTGAAACCCACAAGGACACGATGAGGTCCTAGGATCTACAAGCCATGAGATGCACTGGGTTAGGGTAAATGGAAACGGCGAGCTTCAAGGAGTTGAACGGAGGCATAGATGGCCGGGCTTACCGAAGGAAGGCGACAAAGACTTCCCTCTTCCACACGGAAGAGAAGTAGGGAAGAGGAGGGCTCAAGGCGGTTTTGAGCGAGTCCAAGGACGGAGAAAGGGACGTGTGAGGAGACAAAGCGCCGTGGAGTGGCTATCGCGGTCGGTGGGAACGCTGCGGGACGGAGGCGCCAGAGCGGAAGGCGCCGCGTGAGCTGAGTCCGCGCAGTGCCGAGAGGAGGAAGACGCCTCGTCGCGTGGGCCCGCGGTCGACACACAAGGAGGTAAGTGGCGCGGGCGAGGGTTGGGTGGAGCCTAGTTGGCTTGGCCCGGTCCGAGTCGGGCTTGGTCTCGTGCGTCGGTTCAACAGCTTTAGGTTTGAATTCAAAACACTTTGACCAAAATAGCAAGATATTTGACCGAGGCTTTAAAAATAGAAATAAAATTCTAAAAATTATGAAATAATTAAGGGGTGTTCCTTGGAAGGTATAGTGCCCATAAAAATTATTAAAACCTACTTTTCAAGATATAATTTGAAATATATAAATTCAAACTTAGTGAAGGTCTTTGAATTGTGTTCAATTTTCCGAGGGTGCAGTTGAGTTCCAAAATTTGGTAAAAATTATATTTATTCATGATAAATATTTTAGTATTTGAATAAATTATTTTCAGATGATGATCAAATGTTTTTGTTCCTATTTTTTTATTTGGAGTAAAAATTTGAAGTGTATGTTTAATCTTTGGTTTGATAATTTCCAAGTGCAAATGTTATGCAATTATTTGAAAAACACTATGCATATTAATGAGATGCATAATAATTCCCATTAATTAATTTGGGGATGTTACAAGGAGAGGAAGGGAGGGGAGGGCATCGGGCTTTAAAGCCGAAGAGGGGAGGCTCCGGGAGGAGGGGGGTCCGGCGGGCGTGCGGCGAGGGTGATGATGGAGCTACAGTGGCGTGCGGGAGGGCACAGCAGGGGAGCAGCGAGGTGCTGGAGGTGGCGTGCATGCGGCGCGACGCAGAGCATGCGAGGAGGGAGGTAGGTGAGGTGCGGCGGCGACAGCGGCGTCGCGCGCGCATGGCCCGATGATGGCGCCATGGCGGCGTGCACGCGAGCACCGGTCGCGAGGAGCGGCGAGGACAGCCGCCGCGATGAAACAAAGCGAGGAGGGGTCTGGCGCAGGTTGACCGGGGAAGAGGAGGTCCGCGGGTTGACCTGCAGAAGGGGAAAGGGGCGCTACGCTTGATCGGTTGAAATTGAAGAAATTGGCACACCTTGTTAGCTACAAAAGATAGATCCGGTCTAGTGAGCATCGGTATTGATGTGCCCAACAAGATTTTCAAGATCGAAAATTTAAGACTCTTTCGAACTAATCCACTTTCTTGAGATAGCTTCTCAAGTAGCCTTAGCCGTGACATGGGTTTGCAAGTGTTTGCATATTTATACGATGCAGCAAATCAAGCATATATTTGTGCTGGGTAAGAACTGACCACCTTTATCATCGACCGAGCTTCAATGCCAAGAAAGTAATTTAGCTTGCCAAGGTCTTTAATGCAAAGTTTTCAGATAGTTGGTGACAAGCTTTAACTACATCTTGAGAGGAACCAACAATGACTATATCATCAATATATATCAACATGTCAATTATGATTCCACTGATTAAATATAAAAGGTATATATCACCATCGGAGGAGTGAATCCAAGTTCTTGTAATCTCGAACTCAAACGAGTATCATGCCCTTTGGTGCTTGTTTCACCATACAATGCCTTATCAAGTTTGTAAATATAATGAGGAAGCTTTACATCTTCATATCCGGTTGATACATATAAACCTCTTCTTGAATCACCCCATGTAGAAAAGTATTTTGAACATCAATTTGATGCAAATGCCATCCTCTCAAACAAAGAATGGATAGGACAAGACGAATTGTTACAAGTTTCACAATAGGACTAAAAGTGTCGTTGTAATCAATACCCTCCCCGTTGTTTGAAACCTTTAGCCACAAGTCATGCTTTGTATCCGCAACACCGCCATCAGGTTTTGCTTGAACTTGAAAACCCACTTACACCCAATGACATTTAGTCCTTTACACCGTGGCACAAGATGCTAGGTCTTATTCTTCTTCAAGGCTTGATATTCAACATCCATTGCTTGCACGCCACTTTGGTTCATCAAGTGCTTGTATATGAGACACAAAGTTCAGCTAGAAAGACTCGTGCTCATAGTGAGAGGATACCTGGTTGTCCCATCTATATACTCTTTTGGCATGCGAAAAGTCTGTTGTAGCCGTGTTCTCGCTCTTGAGGTGACTGCTGTGAACACGTTGCTCTATCACAACACCTTCATCCTATTCTAGATCTTCCTGCTCATAAACAACAAGTTCTTGCTTGCACATTAGTAGATACGTCATTATTCCCATCATGGTTAATCTCTATAACGGCTCAAGAGAAGTAGAATGAAAAGATTGATCGAAACAAGAACGGATGGAATGACGTGGGCGAGGATGACTATGAACAGGAGAATGACTACTGCTTGTCATTTTCGATAAAGGAAATTGACTCATCAAACTAAAATCTCTTGAAATGTATATATGGCTAATGGGATGATGAAGACACTTGTATCCTTTATGGAGATTACTATACCCGTAAAGACACATCGATGAGAATGAAACTCGAGTTTCTAAAAATTATAAGGACGATGGTTAGGCCAACACGCACAACCGAACACACGAAGAGAAGTGTAATGTGTGACTACAAGAAGCCATGCAATGGGTGTAGAATTATCTATAACTCTACTTGGCAAACAATTGATAAGATAAGTGGTCATTAGAAAGCCTCATCCCAAAACCTGATTGGAACGAAGATTGAGCTAAAAGGGTAAGCCCACTTGATGACGCCTGTTTTCGTTTAGCCACCCCATTTTGCTGGTGTTTGTGAGGAAAAGATACTCGATGAGAAATACCTAGACCATTAAAGAACTTATGTAATCTCTCGGTATTCTCCACCCGATCGGTTTGAACAGTTAGAAGTTTCCTATTTAGCAAACATTCTACATAGAGTTGAAACTGAATAAAGACTTTATCAACATCGATTTAAACTTAAGCAAATAGATCCATGTGAATTTGTCTGTAATCATCAAGGAAACTCACATTATACTTATAACCACTTACAGAGGTATGAGCTGCCCCAAATATCCGAGTGAATAAGCTTTAAAGGAAAAGTAGAAATACGACTAGACCTATTGAATGGCAACTAATGAATTTTGGCATTTGATAGGCATCATAGTCAAGCCATATTTATTGGACTCAAAAGAAACTTGATTTTGGTGGAGAATATGCTGCATGACTCGAATTGTTCGATGACCAAGTCTTCTATGCCACAACTCGTGACAACTTGTTGCTACTAAAGATTGGTACTAAATATCGCCTACAAGATAGAGACCTCCCTCACTGGTGCCTTGAGTAGCACCTTCTTCGTGACCTTGTCCTTCACATAGAAAGAATTAGGTGGAATTCAAAATAAGCATTGTTATCACGAGTAAACTTATGAACAGATAGTAAATGCTTACTAATATTTGGGACATGAAGGACATCTTTGAGAAGTAATGAGCAAGAAGAGTTGGGTATAAAGATTTACCAATGTTGGAAATCGACAAATCGAGCCATTGGCAACTTGGACTTGATATGTTCCTTTGTATCGCTCGGATGGACAAAGCGTCTAGATCACGTGTAATATGATCCGTTGCACTGTGTCAACATACCATTAGGTGTCCACGAGTAGGATTGAGCTGCAGCAGCAACTTTGTCTTCCGATTGGTAGGAGTGATCAAATCTATGATAGTAGCGAAGAGCATTGTGACCAACCCATAGACTTGACAAGTTGGTCGATTGCTACTATTATTCTTCTTATAGCCAGAGCCGCACCTAGAAGGTTGTCCTTGGCCATGGCCATGTCCGTGGTTTGAGCGGTTGTAGTTGTTGCTTATGTATCCTCGGTTCACATTGTTTGCTGAAAAACCAACTTGCATCTTAGAGTTGAATTCTTTTTGCAGTTCATAATTGACCAAGTGTGCATATAGATCATTCAACAAGATATGTTCTGGACGAGTTGTAACCAAGGTAACAAGCTGTCGGACCCGGATTTTCTAATCCGAATCCTCTGTGAAAACACTGTGCTATTCCCTGGATCAGTAGATAGCACTCACAGGCATTGCTGAATCATTCATACATGGCGTATACTAAAGTACCAAATTTATTACAACCAACAGAGTGACATAGACCACGTCGGGTCGAGTTTTACAAAAGGGGCCGATCAGGCCAAACTGATTACATTACAGAACACCGAATACGATAGCGGAAGCAAAAGGGTAGAGCTGATCTCCTCACAGTCAAGCGACTGGGGCAACCTGTGTACGACTGATATTACCCAAAGACTAGATAATATCGGTTGTAATGCAAGTACCAATGAGTCCACTAGGATCGAGGCGAGACCTAGACTACGTAACTAGACTACTCTTCATCATCTCCTTGCCCATTGACTTCTGGATCCTCGTAGTAGGTATAGTCTCCTTCATTGGCGTCATCTGAAGGGTTTGGGGGAGAGCGAGAATTAGCACAACTTCTGTGCTCGCGAGCCAATACACAATGCAATAATATACATGCAAGGCTTAACAAGGATGGCTCGGGTTCTTTTATTTATAAAGCAACAATTTCAAATACCATAATTATAAATTCCTATCACTTAGCGCTTTAACAAATTGTATTTTGTTTAAAGAGAGTAATTGTGCAATAATTTTGTATCACAGAGGTTACCTCCACCTTTATGCTTAATTTGATTGGGGCTAACCCACATATTAACATCACCGAGTCCAAAACTCAAAGCCAAAACCAAATTCAGGCTAGATGAGCCCGCCACAATTTTCATACCACCCACAAAGGTTTTTGAAATAGAACTAACTCAAGTTAAGTTCCCATGTCCGCTTTTGATCTGAGGCACACTACTGCTTAAACAGCTTTATAACTCGCAGAGATTGTACACTTTACCCACAAGAGACAATTAATCGTTGCTCTACACGATTCCGTCGTGTCGTAGTCGAGAGGTTGTCACAATAACCTTTCTAAATATCTCGTCCTTTCCATCATCTCACCCATATGGGGTTACGCCCATACGTTGCAGGATGTCCACCTCGCCGATCGCATAGCGTGGCTATACCTCTCATGGACCGCAACTTCACCCTTGACTTGGTGTCCCTTCAAGCCCGACATACCCGAGCTTGTGCCCCTTTATCCCTCCAATAAGGTGACTTTCAGGATTTGATAAATTTCATCGAGTCAAGTCGCAGCTTGTTGCAGCATTTGTGGTTGTACTTGTTTTACACGGAGGTCGTGACAAGATTAAGTCCTTAGGGGTTATCTCAAGGTTCACCCACATACCAACCACAAAATAATAGTCCCTAGGCTACATTAGCACCCAATGTTATACCATCCACCTCTCCATCCACCCGCATAGTAACAAGAAGTTATAGGGTTTTGAGGAGTAAATACATCAATTTCAACCATCTCATCATTTACCCACAATGATCTGACACAAACCATTTTTATGTTTGAAATTATGATGATTAGAACATTTTAGTGTCCCAGATAAGCAAGGCTAGCATGTCGCTCAAGTACAACCTATAACTAGTATTACCACATAGTTACTAGGGTGACAATGGTTAAGGATTCAAGTTGTCAAGGATGGCATACTAATTAATTAATCATCAAATGGGTATTAAACTACCTTAAGTTTTAACATATATTTGTTTAAAGAATTAAAGCATGCAATTTGCTAGTTTAGAAGAATATAATTTGCATAACATGTAGGCTCAATATGATCAAAGTATTGACTCGCCTTGGTTGTAGGGAAGAGAGTCCGGTAGTCTTGTCCTTAATCGAGGTGGAGGTCTCGGCGTCTTGAACTCTAAGCAGTGAATGCACAAAATAAAACGACAACAACAAGAGCAATTAAATACACAAGAATACACAAATGAACTCCAAATTGAACAAGACCTATGCCATTAGCAAGATCTTGAGTTTACAAATTTTTAGAAATTTATTTTATAATTTTTGAGTTTAAATGGGGAGTTATAAATATTTGAAGTCTTACTTTTAAATTAAAAAGGAAAAGAAAATCAAAAGAAAAAGAAAAGTGGCGGCGCCCACACCAAATTTCCTCGGCCTAGCCCGCGGCTTGGGCTAAAAGCGCGCGCATATGCGGGCACCACGGGTCGGTTGCCCTAAAAGCCAGAGGAGGGGGCTCCGCGTGCGGCGGGCAGAGGGGAGATGGAGGGCGACGGCACGCTGGAAAAAGAGGGTTCGGCGGCCGCGGCGTGGCTTGGTCGGCGGCGATGGCACGGGAGGTGGGGTACGGCCGAGCAACACGGGGGGTGGCGCGCCGGGAGACGATGGTCGACGGCGCGGCGGAGGGAAATGGTGGCGCCACGGGCTCACCGCCCAGAACGGAGGACACAGAGTGGCGCAGGTGAGTCTCGGCTTCTTCTTCCTCTCTTTCTTGCTCTTCTTCCTTCTCGGCTTCTCTTCTCGCTTGGGGGGGGGAGGAGAATGGCAGGGGAGGAGGGAAGGAAGGGAGGGCGCCGAGGCTCTTTATAGCCAAGAGGGAGGGTCCGCGCAGCGGCGCGACTGGTGCGGCGTGGCGCACGGAGGTGATGATGGGCGGCGGGAGGCGGGCGGAGGGCGCAGCGGGTAGGTGGAGGTGCAGGAGGTAGCGCGAGGCGGCGCGACGCAAAGCATGCGTAAGGGGGCCGGAGGTAAGGAGGTGCACGGCGGTGACTGGCGACTCTGGCGCGCGCACACAGCCCTAATGATGGCGCCATGGCGCGTGCACGAGGGCACTGGTCGCGAGAGGGGCAGGACAGCCGCGACGGGACAAAGGAGGGGTCCAGGTTGGGGGGGAGGAGGTCGGCGGTTGACCGGAGAAGGTGAAAAGGGGCGCACACAAGCGAAGTCGTGATCATCACTGAGACCTACGAGGATGTATGTCCTCATCTCTTCTTCGTAGAGGATAGCTGATAAACTCCATCGTATCTATAAGCGATTTCATCTTCTGGAAATAATCCATTACTGAGCTATCTTTCTTCTTCGTGTTGGCAACTAGCAGTCGAATCTGCATGATACGTGCCTTTGACTCAGAGGCAAACATCTCCTTTAGAGACCTCAAACTTGCGCTGACAAGGAGAGAAACAGAACTTCCTGAGGATTTCTTCTCTCAATGAGGCAAAATTCCACTAAGTACCAGCTGATCTTGTTATTGCTAAGTATCATGCGCTAGATTAGGTACTTCTTCAGTAACACCTTCGACGATCTCCTTATGGCAGGCAGACTTTAGATTGATCTACAAAACTCAGCAGCTTCTGGCTTCACAGATACAGGATTAGTTGTGTCTTCCATAGGACATGATTTCCACGGGTGAGCTTCACCATGACAATAGTTGGTTTCTTCATAACAGAACTCACTCTTCTGACAATCCGTTGTCGCATGGAAACTGAACTGTCCGAGCGTATGTGCATATGGAAACCGAACTCTTCTGACAACATGAGCATTCGCGTAAACTTGTCAGCGTGAGTCTAAGTGGTCGTCCACATGTCGTAAACCAACATATCAAGGTTCAAAATTAGAAATAATAGGACATGATGCGAGGCGCTCCTGTTCCCGTCCCTTTGGAACTTTACATCTGACACATGACGTACATAGCAACATATCTACGTTGTGCCTACCTTCACCATCCATGCGATGTGGTGTGATGAGAGTGGAGTAGGAGGAGCACCAACGTCGCCGTGTCGTGCTGGAAGATTCTTAATAATAGAGTGGATTACATTCCTTGTATGCCGCTCTCTAGGTAATGTGGTAGCAACGCGATGTAAACCATGCATGGTGACGGAAACAAAATGACCGAGCGCAATTGAAAGAACTTTTTGTGTGCGTGGTATAGACAAATGCCACTACTGTTGCGCACGCGTACGCGAAGACAGAGTGGTTTACATTGATTGACCACGGAATGGTGCCTACGGGTACAACTTCGAGCACGACATGGCACAGCGATGTGCCTATTAGTGCTAACACGATCATTCCACTCGTGAGTTATACCAATTCTGATGTTGTCCATGGGCTCGGAGCATGCCCTCCGTCTCTGGTTGTGTCTTGATTTCTTTGAACATTCTTACCTTCTCATGGCCCCAGAGGACGAAGAAGAAGGCAAAATGTCCAAAGAAAGCCAGACACAGAGAAAGTGTAAGGTAGCTGAGCGGGCCGAGGGAACGAGGGAGGCAGCAGGATGGGATTCCTCTCAGGTCGCCCCACGAACACGGCGGCAGCGGCTACCGCGTGTTCGTGGTGGCCGGAGGGCGGAGTACTCATCGGATTCTCCTCTCAAGACACAATTTTCTTTTGTTTTCCAACTAGCTTAAATGCCTGCGCAATTGCGCAGCTAGCATAACTAATTTTGATATATTAAGAAAATAATGACCTTTTGATAATAGTTTAATTTATTATGTGGATTTGTAAAAGGAGTATGGTAAAATATATATATTATATATATATATATATATATATATATATATATATATATATATATATATATATATATATATATATATATATATATATATATATATATATATAATATTCGAAGGTACACTTTTATAGTTTAAATCTATTAAATAAATAGTCTATGTATAGAATATGAATAGGTTTGCATATTAAATTTATAATCTTGACCTACTACTTAGTACATATATGTACATAATACACTGCTTTAAGTTTACGTAATTTATTTTTAGAGGAGGATAGAAGCACTACTCAAGATAAAAATGCAATTCCTAAGTGGCATTTGCTGCTTTTTTTTTTGGAACCACCTCTTGGTAGGCTGATAGAGTTGTGGAGTACACTACCCACCAAGATTTAAATCCTAGTGTTCACCTCAACGCATGCAAGTGAGTCTCAGTAGGAAACTCTGTAAGGTTGTGAATTTATCCTGATCTCAGTATTAGACTAATCTAAATATTCATAAAGATATTGCTAATGGTCATGCAAATGAGTCTCAAGATAAACTCGTAGTGTTACAGATTTATCTATAGCCTCAGATTAGACTGATCTAAATATTCATAAAGATATTGCTAATCGTGCTCAACCAGATATTGACACTTGGGTTTTGCAACGGACGTGGTGTTCAGCAAAACAACCACAACATGTGATGCCCTTTTTCCCCTTCCCGGTCAACCCCCGCTGACCCCCACCCTCTCCCCGCCAACCCCCGCCGGAACCCCTTCAAGGCTGCCCCATCGCGCGCCGCTCCCGCCTGCTCGCACGCCACGCCGCCGAGCCGCCATCATTTCCTCTGGCGCACGCTGGCGCCGCGCCGCGCGCCGCTGGACTCTCTCGCGCCGGCTTTAAAGCCCCGCCCGGCGCTTTCTCCCCTCGTTCTCTCCCGCTTTCCACCTCCCCACCCGAGCAAGAAGAAAGAGGGAAGAAGAAGAAGAGCCGAACCCTTACCTCTGCCGCCGCCGCTCGCTGCCGTGGTGAGCTTCGCGCCCGGGCGCCGAGCTCCTTCTCCCCTCCGCGCGCGCGCCGCCTCCTCCTGGCCCCTTCTTCTGCCGCGCCACCTCCATCTTCCTCCGGCCGCCGCCTTTTTCCCCAGCCGCGCCGCCTGCGCTCCCCTTCGCCCGAAGCCGCCGCCCTCTTCCTCCTTTTCTTCCGCTCGCCGCAAGCGCTGCAAGCACCGGGCCGCGCGCTTCAGCGCCAGGTGGGCCGCGCGGGACTGGCTACGATTGGATTCGCCCGACGCCAGAAGGCTAAAATGGTCACGGTCGCGTTTCGTTTTCTTTTTTTTTTGTGATTTTCAATTTCTTTTCTATTTTATTTTAAAAGTGAGACTTCAAAATTAATATCTTCCCATTTCAACTCTAAAAATTATGAAATAAATTTCTAAAATTTCTAAAATCAAGATCTTGCTAATGGCATAGGTCTTGTTCAATTTGGAGTTCATTTGTGTACTCTGTGTATTTAATTGCTTCCATTGCTTGTCGCTTATTTTGCCGGTACCTCGCCACGTAGATTTCTGGAGGACGGGAGACCTCCACGCCGATCAAGAACAAGACTACCGGACTCTCCCCTACAACCAAGCGCAGTCAATACTTTGATCATATTGAGCCTACATTTTATGCAAATTATATTCTTTAAAATAGCAAATTGCATGCTTTAATTCTTTAAACAAATGTATGTTAAAGTTTAAGGTAGTTAATTACCCAGCTTGTTGAATAATTAATTATTATGCCATCCTTGACCACTTGAATCCCTTAACCATTGTCACCCTAGTAACTATATGGTAATACTAGTTATAGGTTGTACTTAAGCGACATGCTAGACTTGCTTAAGTACCGACATTAACATGTCCTAATCATCATCATTTCAATCATAAAATAATTGGGCAGCCATTGCGGGTAAATGGATCGATGGTTTGAATTGTTTGTATTTTACATCTCAAAACCCTAAATCTGCTAATACCCGACTAGGCGGATGGTAAGATGGTGGAGTGCGGATGTAGCACGAGAATGGCGGGAATGTGGTTGAGCCGTCCAGACAAACTAAGGACTTAATCTTGTCACGACCTCACAGGTATAACAAGTACAACCACAAGTCCGCAACAAGCCGCGACTTGGCTTAGTACATTTATCAAATCCAAAATCATCTCCACCGGAGGGTTAAAGGGGGCACAAGCTACGGGTATGTCGGGCTTGGATGGGACAACCGAGTCAAGGGTGAAGTTCGCTAGTCGCCGAGGTGTAGCCACGCCACGCCGGGCCGAGGTGGACATCCCGCGCAACGTATGGGCATAACCCCATATGGGTGAGACGAGGAAGGGGCGAGATATTTAGAAAGTTATTGTGACAACCTCTCGACTACACGCATCACGGAATCGTGTGGGCAACGAAGTTAATTGTCTCTTGTGGGTAAAGTGTACAATCTCCGCAGAGTTATAAATCAAGTTAAGCAGCCTGCTCCCTACGGTCAAAGCGGACATGGGAACTTAACTTGAGTTAGTTCTATTTCAAAACCTTGTTGGGTGGTATGAAAATTGTGGTGGGCTCACCCACTCTGAGATTGGTTATTCTCCGGTCTTTGTACCCAGTATCAGTTTAGTGGTGGATGTAACCACAATCAAAATAAGTGATGAAGGTGGAGGTAAACCTCTGCTGATACAAATATTGCACAATTTCTCTCTTTAACTAAAATGAAATTTGTTGAAAATGCTAAGTGCTAGGAGTTTGTACTTATGATATTTAAAGATTGCTTTTGTATAAAAAAAAACCGAGGCCATCCTTGTAAGCCTTGCATGTATATCATTGCATTGTGTATTGGCTCATGAGCACGGTAGTTGTGCTCATCCTCGCTCTCCCAAACCCTTCATGACGCTGATGGAGGAGACTATGCTTACTACGAGGAACCTAAGTCGTTGGCAAGGGAACGGCGAGAGAGTAGTCTAGGATCCTGTAGTCTAGGCCTCGACGCAGTTTAAGTTGACTCGTTGGTACTTACACAAACCGATATTATCCGGGTCCTTGGGTAATGCTCGGCCGATACCGAGTTGCCACGATCGCTATTCGTGAAGAGATGAGCTCTACCCACTTTGCTTGCTATCGCATTCGTGTTCTCACGTATTGTAATCAATTTGGCCTGATCGCCCTCGTTGTAAAACCTCGATTCGACGTGGTCTATGTCACTCTGTTGATTGTAATAATGATACTTTAGTTCACGCCATGTATGAATGATTCAGCAATGCCGCGGAGTGCTATCTATTGATCAGGGGAATAGCACATTGTTTTCCACATAGGATTCGGATTAGAAAATCCGGTCCGACACAATAGAAGTTACCACACACACAGTGACCTTGACAGGATCACAGTGACTGATCTAAATATCCAGGGATTCCGCATCGCGATAGGGTGAGGATGGCGAGCTAGCAGTTCCGCTTTATTCTATGCACTCACAATGTTGAATAGAGCATCAATAGGTACTTGTGAGCAATATTGATTGCTATAATTTGGTCTCACACAAAATAAGTGGTGTAAATTTTCTCTTTTTCTCTCGATTAATGAGAGAATTTCTAGAAATTGCTTGCTTATAATGTAAGGGATCATTGTGGGATTTTCTAGACCTTCAAAGGGAAGGAGGCACCTTAAATATCACGAGTTGTTTGTGTGTCTATAGATTAAAAGAGCACCCGTAGAACATTACGGATGTGTCTACCTATCAAATAGTACTAGGAGCTCACCCGCGCCGAACGATGCGGAAGTTTGCAAGGAGCTTTTGGTATGCGTGGGTAGCTTTTTGTAAAAATTTTGTACATTGAATCGGTAGTGGATTTGTTTTATTTGTGGACTATCCACGGTTAGAGGCCCTAAAGGGAACGAGTAAATGCTATCTATGCTGTTGTAAAAGCATGTTGGCGTAATGCGCAGCATTTTTTTCTGTATTGTTGAAGGCATGTGTTTTGGCGCAGAAATCTGGACTGTTAGGCACGCAAGATGTAATTAGAGCAGTGTTGACTGAAGCAAATATATGTTGAAAAAGATGGATGGTATGCCATATCAGAAGTAGATATACAACTGGAAACAACATTATTAAGTAGGCAACATAGCTGATATGTTTAGGGCTATGATATGAAGTGCAAGGAATAGGTCTTTGATCATTGTTGAGATCGTTTTATGTACAGAACAAGTTTCTAGAGCACTAACAGGAGAAGTAAAAGGACAGAGGTACTATATAGCAGCTTTAAACATAACTCTGGAGTTATTAATACAAAAATGACTGGTTTCCTTTGTAGAAGTAGCGATTGCGTTGGTTGTTGCTGAAGGTGTGCGTCTGACTCGAATAGAATAGGAAGCTAGTTAAAAACAGATGGTAAAATAGTTGTTAATATTATTTGTTTGGAGGGAGGTAGGGTGGTATATTTGAGAAAGCGCTATTGCTTACAGGGTGTTGTTGCTACTCTGGTGAAGATGTGGACGTCTCTCTTTAAAGCTGGTGGATCAGACGCAGAATGGAGAGGCGGTGATGCCGATCTGTTTAGTAATTGTAGTTGTAGTGTTATGTTGTAGAAAAACGCATGAGCTAAGTGTTTGAATATGTGATAATGGGCGTAACTTAATCTAGTACGATAATATACCTCTTAGTTGTGTTTTTCTGTGAACGGTCTGTATCTGATATGACTGGTTCTTTATATTTTGTTTCCTGGATGACGTGTTCTGGATAGGCGATCGGCAAGAATAGTTGTTAGGGCGAAGAAAACAACAGTTTACTGATGCATGGGTGATGGTATATGAAAGACGATGCTAGTTGTGGAAATGGATCAGATATAAACGTATGATATATGGTGTCTTGTCTCTGATTGAAGCGATATTTTCCCTTTCTTTTTTTGTGTTTTTTTTTTCTGTAGGGGTTTTTTTTTTTCTAGTGCGAGGTATCCGATAGGGGGATTTAAAAGTGTTGTAACATAAGGAACAGTTTCAGGGTTTTTTTTTTTTTGTTAGAAGGAAGTATGAAAGCGAAGTAACTGAGTTTGCTAAGGCATATATGAAAATAAATGGCATGTTTAAGTGAGAATATTAGGGATCTGATAAACACTGAATAGTTCGGCGAACGTTGTTGATTTGGGTATTCTGCAATCTGATTTGGATCTTAAATTTAAAGTCTATAAATACCTTTGTATCAACGGTTTGCTTCGTAGATGTGGTATCAGTGAATAAGGTGCGGCAGACAGAGAGTGCAACAGAGGGATGTCTTCTCTGGCTGCTGTGACGCCTCCTTCCTCAGGGTCGCCTCCTGCCCGGACCCACCCTTCTCGCGTGCTCTGCATTGCTGGGCGCCGCACCTACTCATCCTCCCCTGCTCGCTTTGCCTTGACACCGCCGCCTACCTCCCGCCTTGTCACCTCCTAGCTCCGAGAGCTCCCTCCCCCTTCCTCCTTCTTTCTGCTCACCGCGACCGCCGCCACTCACGCCGCATACTTGCCGCGCCACCTCCAGGCTCCTTCTAGCTCCTCTGCCACCGCCCACGCCCGCCTTTTCTCGATCCGTCTCTCTCACCGGCCTCGCCCCATCCAGTCGCGCGCGACGCCGCCCGAGCTCTCCTCTCTGCACACCACCGAGGCGCCATCATCACTCTTGCGCACGCCCGCCAGGACTCCCCCAACGGCTTCCTCCCTTCCCGGTGCCCTTAAAGGACCCCGGTGCTGTGGACCTCCTCTCTCCCCATTC
This sequence comes from Ampelocalamus luodianensis, assembly GCA_036346255.1. NCBI lineage: Eukaryota > Viridiplantae > Streptophyta > Magnoliopsida > Poales > Poaceae > Ampelocalamus > Ampelocalamus luodianensis. The sequence continues at coordinate 85,313 of JAYEVH010000361.1, forward strand.
TTCCCCAAGCAAAGGAGATCGAGAAGAAGAAGCAAAGAAGAAGAAGAAGAAAGCCGAGGACTTACCTCCGTTGCCGCCGCCGCCGGTGAGCCTCGCCACGCCGTGCCCCGCACCTCCTCCCGTCGTCGCCGCTGCTCCCCGAGCTTCCCTTCTCCTCGCGGCCTGCCGCGCCGCATTCCTCATTTCCCTCCTTTGCTGCGGCCAGCCACGCTGCGTTTAGGGCAGAGCCCCCGGGCCACACCCGCGCCCCGCCGTCGGCTGGCCGTTGCTTGCCCGTGGGCACTGATGATGTTTTTCTTTTTTCTTTTATTTTCTTTTTCTTTTTCTAATTTAATTCAAAAGAAAGACTTAAAATACTTATATCTCCCTCATTTTAACTCCAAAAATTGTGATTTAAATTTCTAAAAATTTATAAATTCAAGATCTTGCTAATATCATAGGTCTTGTTTAATTTGAATTTCATTTGCTATTTTATTTGTATTTATTTGCTCTTGTTGCTTGTCGCTTATTTTTTAGTACTTCATCACAGAGATTTAAGATTAGGAGACCTTCAAGTTGATCAAGAACAAGACTACCCGGACCTCTTACCTACAATCAATGCGAGTCAATACTTTGATCATATTGAGCCTATATTTTATGCAAATTATGTTCTTTTAAAATAGCAAATAGCATGCTTTAATTCTTTAAACAAATGTATGTTAAAGCTTAAGGTAGTTAAATGCCTATCTGATGATTAATTAAATATTGTACCATCCTTGACAACTTGAATCCCTTAATCTTTGTCACCCTAGTAACTATATGGTAATACTAGCTATAGGTTGTACTTAAGCGACATGCTAGACTTGCTTAAGTACCGGGACATTAAAATGTCCTAATCATCATCTATTTCAAACATAAAATAATTTGAGCAGTCATTGCGGGTAAATGACTGAGATGGTTGAGTTGTTGTATTTTATTTCTCAAAAACCCTAAACTGCTAATACCCCGTCTGGGCGGATGGTAAGGTGTTGGTTGCGGATGGAGCACGAGAATGGTGGGAATGTGGTTGAACCGCCCAGACAACCCTAAGGACTTAATCTTGTCACGACCTCCTGCATATAACAAGTACAACCACAAGTCTGCAACAAACTGCGACTTAACTTAGTAAATCTATCAAACCAGGAATGCACCTCACTGGTGGTTTGGGAACGTGCAAGACCGCGGTAAATACAGCTTGAAAGGGACACCGAGGCAAGGGTGAAGTTACTAGCCGCTGTGGGTAGTCCAATCCAACTACACCCAGCAGAAGTGAACATCTCGCATTTAACGTATGGGCATAAACCCCATATAGGTGAGATGTCCGAAGGGCGAGATATTTAGAAAGGTCATTGTGACGACTTCTCGACTACATGACCAAGGAATCATGTAGGAAACAAGTTAATCGCCTCTTGTGAGTAAAGTGTACAATCCGCAGAGTTATAAATCTGTTTAAACAACCGTGTCTACGGTCAAAGGCGGACATGAGAATTTAACTTGAGTTAGATTCTATTTCAAAAAACCTTGTTGGGTGGTATAAAAATTATGGCGGGCTCACTTAGCCTCGATATCGGTTTTCACGGGACTTTGTACCCAAGTGTTGTTTAGTGGTGGATGTAACCACAATCAAAATAAGCATGAAGGTGGAGGTAACCTCTGCTAATACAAATATTGCACAATTACTCTCTTTAATAAAATGCAATTTGTTAAAATTGCTAAGTGATAAGGAATTTGTAATTATGATAATTGAAAACATTGCTTTCGCAAATAAAAGAACTGAGGCCATCCTTGTTAAGCCTTGCATGTATATTGTTGCATTGTGTGTTGGCTCGCGAGCACGGAAGTTGTGCTTATTCTCGCTCTCCCCCAAACCCTTCAGATAATGTGGATGATAGAGACTACGCATACTTCGAGGATCCAGAAGTCAATGGGCAAGAAAATGATGAAGAGTAGTCTAGTTCAGAGTTCGTGTCTCGTCCCAGTCTAGCGGACTCGTTGGCACTTGCGCACCACCGATATTATCTAGGTCCTTGGTTAATATCGATCGTTACATAGATCGCCTGGGCCGCAGGCTGTGAAGAGATGAGTTCTACCCTTTTTGCTTCCACTGTAGTCTACGTTGCTTTTATGTAATGTAATCAATTTGGCCTGATCGGCCTCTTTTGTAAAATTCGACCCGATGTGGTCTATGTCACTCGATGGTTGTAATAAATTTGATATTTTAGTTCACGCCATGTATGAATGATTCAGCAATACATGTGAGTACTATCACTCGATCGAGAGAATAGCACGATGTTTTCCACAGAGGATTCGGGATTAGAAAATCGGGTCCAACAGCTGCATTGAACAATATGTAGCAACAGTGGTAGGGAAGGGGGAGGGAGTTAAGAAAAATGCATCCATAGTGATAGAATGAACTTGGTAGATCAGAGATAGTAAATACCTTGAGGAAGCGTCTGACGAAGATTTTTTTCAGCGGAGATAGGTGTAGTCTGTGGAGGATCACATGGAGCTGTCATGATGTCGAAAAGGAAATTATTTATGATATACAAAAGATATAGATAGAGAGAAACATATTAGGTGGCAGCAGCATAAAGTATTGGAAATCAGGCAGTGGTTGCTAACTATAGGAGAGTAGATAGGTAATTTAGATGGTGTGGAGTGGCCTTTGGTGGCTGTGTTGGGAATCTATTGTTATTGTAAATACATAGATCTGCATTTTATGATTGATACAGTTGGAATAAAACTCTAATAGAGAACAATCGCTAGTTTTTAATGCAAACAACAATTGTAGTAAGAGTATGTAAGGGCATTTAAAGGTTATAACACAGTTCATTTATCATGTTAGAAATAAGATACTGTTATTGAAACTAATGAGCAGGCAAAAGCATATTAGGAATCCATCAGAATGTGTATTACCGTAAAATATGATGTGTGATGCGTTTGATGCATTAGTAATGAAGACGTCGGTGTGTCTTTATAGCTATGAGATGATGGTTGTGCTTCGATCTGAAGTGGCGCGATGTTCTGATAAGGTAAAGATCTGTCTCCAATGTATTTTGTCTGAGAGGATGTGGAGGTAGTATGGAAAAGAGAAGAATGTGGTTGTTTGCCAAAGGAGGTGGCGATCCTATGGACCTGAAATGAAGGTTGACGACGCAAGAAACTCTTTTCGGTGATTGAAACGACGAAACAATATTTCTAGGAGACGATTGAAGCAATTTCGTTTGGTATATCAGCTCTTGCACGAGCGGCAGGCCGGCGGCAACCAGTGCATGTAGAGGTTCATGCGTAGGTCTTTCTGCACGGAGTAAATTAAGGATTGGCTTGTGTGTGATTTGTTGACCGATTCTTCCAAATAGAACGAACTCTGCTTCATCAGTTCCATCTGAGCCTATTAAAGAGATGCGTTATCTGTTGTAATATGTTTTGATGTCAGTAAGGGATCTGTCAGAACGATAACATAAAGGTACATATTTAATGCGTAGGGGTTAAAATAGAAGCTTACTTAGGTTCTGCATCTCTTGAAGCACAGTTTGCATCTGAGCATTTATAAAGCGTTCCATCTGGTATTGATGTCTTGTGGCAGAGCTGGCACGAAGAAAACCACCATCGCTGGGCTGGTGCTAAGCGTGTTATTGTGACAGTACACGTAAAATATATACCCTTTCAGATAATAAGTAGATGTCAGAGATCTTAAAACTGTGTTGTATGAATGCAGGCTGTGAGTATTATCAGTAGGAAATGAAAATAACTAACCTCATTGTCAAACAGGTCAAGGTCAAGGAGCTCTCTAACAGTCTTTTCTTGAATAAATGTTTGTTTTGTTGATATCGAAATGTCTTGCGAAGAAGGCGTGTTGACTCTTAGAGAATGAATTTTGTCTGAACAGTGTGAGTACAGAGTTGTAGAAGATGGCTATAAGTATGTGATAGTAATAGAGGTAATAGGAAGTTGGAATGAGTGCAGCATAAGTTAATAGACTACAGAATGTACCTTGCTCGTAATGCATTTATTTCAGGTATGTCCTCGTTTACGTACCATCTACATGCAGAACTTCCACTTAGGCTTGTTTGGCCTGTGTATACAGTGTGCAAAATACGCAGCGTATGAATGTGAATGCAGCAGTAGTGAGCTTTTTTTATATAATGGAAGAGAAAATATCTTCCGGCCTCTGCATCAAGGATGTACATAGCCTATTTTATTAAAGAGTTTAAAGCACCAATGCAACCAACACTGTTGAAAGTAGCTTGAAGCCTTCCAAGCAACAACAATTGAAATTTAAATTCAATCATTACATATCCTGTAACTAAACCGTCACCCATGGATGCTTAAAATTTGCTTCGCCACTACCTCCGCATGTAAGCTTCCAGCTAATATAGACTCTTCTAGTCCAAGCCCTTAGCCAGTGCCCACTCAAAAAGATAACCTGCAAGGGATTAGTGATAATTTTTTTTTTGTCAAAAACAACTTCATTCCGACATAGCCAAATAAACTAACACAAGGCACTAGCTCCCACTAGGAGTTGTGCCTTTAAAATTTTTGGAATACCGGATAACCAATTTCCAAACATATTTGCTATATTCACAGGAGGAGATAAATTAAATGCACACTGAACAACCCACCATGCAAGACGTGCAAAGGGACATTCAATAAAAAGATGTTGAATTGTTTCCTCGTTAATACAAAAACAATACTCTTTGCTTCCCCTCCAATTTATTTTGAGCAGATTATCTTTAGTTAAAACTACCCCTCTTTTGAGATACCATAGGAAATTTTTTTACTTTTAATGGAATTTTAAGCGTCCAAAAAAAGTTACTAATGGGACTTGAGAACTTCCAATTAGTGCCGCATAGAAAGACTGTACTGAAAAAAGCCCAGACTTATTCAAAGTCCACCTGAAAACATCTTTTTGAGAGATCCTTTTTGAGAGATCAAATGTAAATTAGCAATTCTCAAAATTAACCCATTCCACTCATGTAACTTAGGCCCAATAATAAGTCTTGAAAGAGAATTTTAAGGAGCGTTTTGGAATATTCCACTCTTGTATCATTCTCTCTCCATACCACATTATAAAGGATAGGATATTGACTTTTCAGCGGAGCGTCTCCTAACCAAATATCTTTCCAAAATCTAGTTTGCATTCCATTTTTAATCTGGAATGAACCAAAATGAAAAAAATTGATCTTTGATTTTCATTAAACCTGACAAAAATTGGAAAGTTCCAGGCTTATTTACTATCTGCGAAAGACACTCCCCCCCCCCCAAAATATTTCCTTTTTAACATAGTATCACACACCTTCTTCATTAAGTAACTTAAACACTCATTTTTCAAGTAAACTTTTTTTGTCTAAGTTCTCTGGTCCCTAGGCATCTGTTCTTTGGGTAAACATAATAAACTACATTTAGCAAGCTGATATTTTCGTTTATGACTGTCAATCTGCCAGTAAAATCGAGAGCGATAAAAATCTAATCTTTTGAGAACCTGCCTAGGAACCTAAAAAAATGATAACATAAACATTGGTAGACTACTGGGCACCGAGTTAATAAGTACTAATCGTCCACCAATAGACATATTTTTCTTTCCAAGCTGCTAAGCTTCTTTCAACTCTATCCTCAACCCCTTTCCAATCACAATTCCTTAGTTTTCTGAAAATGAATCGGGATACCTAAGTACCTAAAAGGAAGCACCTACTTTGCAACCAAATAATTGAGTATCTTTGTGATTCAACTTCTTTGGCGTTACAAAATAAAAATCTTGCTCTTATGGAAATTTATCTTTAAACTGATAATTGTTCAAAGACACATAGAATAAGCTTGAGATTTTTTGCTTGTTCTAAATCATTATTCAAGAAGAGGATGGTGTCATCAGCATACTGTAATATTGATAACCCATCATCGATCAAGTGAGGAACTACTCCCGATAAAAGACCTTCTTCTTGAGCTCTAAAGATAAAAATGGCAAGCATGTCCACAACTAGATTAAAAAGAATTGGAGACATAGGATCGCCTTGCCTAAGACTCTTCTGAGTTTGAAAAAAGGATCCAATATCATCATTGAGTTTTATTCCAACACTCCCTCCCTTAACAAAACTTTCCACCCAAGAACACCACTTAGTTGAAAAGCCTTTCATTCTCAAAGTTTGAAGTAAAAACTGCCATTTTACTTTGTCGTAAGCTTTCTCAAAGTCCATCTTGAATACTATTCCATCCAACATTTGTTTATGTAACTCATGGATTGTTTCATGAAGGATAACAACTCCGTCAAGAATAAATCTCCCCTGCATAAACGCCTATTGGGATGATCTGACAACCTTTTGAGCTACCCCAACAATTCTATTAGTAGCGACTTTAGTAAAAACTTTGAAACTAACATTTAGAAGATAAATAGGTCTATATTGTTGTATTTATGTAGCATTTGTTTTTTTGGAAAGCAGTGTAATAATCTCAAAATTCAAGCTAAAAGAGACATTGAGCAAGCATGGAATTCATAAAACATAGCCATCATATCATGTTTAATGACTTCCCAAGACACCTCATAGAACTCAGCCGGGAAACCATCTAGTCTAAGTACTTTGTTATGTTCCATTTGAAAGATCGCTTCCTTCACCTCTTTCTTCGTGAAAGGTTCTATTAGGAATTTGTTTTTAGTATCCGAGCCACGAGGTATGTCATTCCTAAAGAATCAATCATGGATAAATGATTAACTTCGGACGGTCCAAACAAACCTTTCTAATAGTTGGTGATATACTATTTTAATTGTACATCCCCCCGAATTATCCCCTCCTCTTGTTCAAGCTGAAAAATTCTTTATCTTCTATGTTTACCATTCACAATCAAATGGTAATAATGTGTATTTCTATCTCCCTCCAAAAGAAATTTCGCTTTGAACCTTTAGTACCATTTAATTTCTTCTTCTCTTAACAAATGTGCCAATATCTCATTAGCAAACTTTTTAAGTGAAAGGTCTTCATCAGACAATCTAAAAAGCTCAGCTTTTTTATCAAGCTTATCAATTATCAAGTTGAGTTCTAGCTTTTCCTTTTTATAAGTCCCACTACTATTTTTAGCCCAACCTCGAAGATATTGTCTAAGAGATCTAATCTTATCTTAAGTTTGTAAAGAGCAGATTGACCTCTAACTTCCTTTTTCCACACATTAGCCACCATCTCCACGAACCCGTGTAACATCCAGCTTTCATTCTTTGTAAGGTTTTCAAAATTTGAGTAAACTTCAGTTTGCAATTCAAAATTTCATCTTCAAACCTAAATCTCAAAATCAAAAAAATGAAAACTTCGAGTCCTCACGCCAGCACGGCGCCCGGGCGTGCGCCACGACACGCCGTGCATGCTCTCCCTCCACCACTGCTTCACTTGCCCACGTCACCTCTGCCACCACACGCGCGCCGCCGTTCTGGCCGACAGCATCCCTACCACCATGCCCCATCGGCCCTCTCGCGCCACGGCTCCCCACCCTGCTCCCTGTCCGTTGCCTCCGCTGCCGGCGCCTCTCGCCCAACCCCGCGCCGCATTGCCGGCCACCATAGTGCCTCCCCAATGGCTCCTCGCCCTCCTCCTCCGGCTATAACAAGGGCGAGCTCCCTTGCCCCCCGCCCCTTCTGCCCCTACCACCAAGAAGAGTGCCACCCCAAGACATGGTGCCTTTGTAGCCCGGCCGAGGAAGAGGTTGTGGCAATGGTCATGGCCGTGGCGTGGACAAGATCTACCTCTCCTGCCACCGGCAAACCCAACAATGGCACAAGTGATGTACCATGATCTCAAATTCTTCAAGCCTTGCTGGCCAATCACAAAGCTGGACCAAGCCGGTCGCAACGAAGTTGGCGGACTTCCTTAGGACAAGACCCCTTACCTTCACTTACGCGTTGAACCCCTTGAAGGCGAGGATTTGCTCGGAGATCCGAGAAAAGCTTCACTACCACGAGATTGGATTTTGAGGGGTTTGGACTTCGATGATGTTAATAGAGGATAAGCCTGATCAAATAAGCATCGGTAGAGTTTCCGACGAAGGAACCTCTCTGCGTTATTTAATATTGCACCATTACTCTCTTTAATAAAATGCAAATTTGGTTAAAATGCTAAGTGCTAGGAATTTGTAATTATGATAATTGAAAATATTGCTTTAGCAAATAAAAAGAACAGTCATCCTAGTTATGCCTTGCATATATTATTGCATTGTGTGTTGGCTCGCGAGCACGAGAAGTTGTACTCATTCTCGCTCTTTCCCCAAAACCTCCGAGCAGGAAATCTTAAAGATTACGACTACTACGAGGATCAGAAAGTTGGAGGCTCGGGGAGATGATGAAGCGTGTAGTGTAGTCTTTAGATGATTTAGTCTTGCCTCGATCCGGTGACTCTGACTGTGTGCTTGCGTGCATCCTATATTATCGGAGTCATCGGGTAATATCCGGACGCCACGTAGGTTTCCCGATCATTTGCACGTGGAGAGATGTGCTCTCACCCCTTTTGCTTCCGTTGTCGTTTCGCTACTTTTGTAATGTAATCCTTTGGCTTTGTTAGCCCTTATTGTAAAATCTAACCCGGCGCGGTCTATGTAAACAACGATGTGTTAAATTAATGAATGGTATGATTCTACGCGATGTATAAATTGATTGATGATGTATACGTAGGTGCTATCTACTGATCGAGGAAATAGCACAATGTTTTCCACGGAGGATTCGGATTACGAAATGGGTCCAACAACCGCCTCTACAACAGGTAATTCAAATTTAAATAAGGTGACTCCCAGTAAGAGGCGCTCTCGTATTTAAAAGCAACGGCGTGTGGTGAGACAATGACCTTTCAAGAGCATTGCTTTGACTAAAGGAAATTTATGCTCCCAATCTGTACTCATTAAAACTCTATCCAGCTTTTCAAAGGTTGGATTATCTAGCGATTGGCCTAAGTAAATTGTCTTCCGGATAAATCTACTTCCTTGAATCCAGATTATTAATCATAGCAGTAGTGAGCTGAACATGCAGGTTTACATCGCTCTTAGATATGGTATGCTGGTCTTACCTTTGAACGTTTTTGGTAGGGTGCCGACAAAAATTACCACCATGGGTTCTTTTTCACCGATTGACTGTATGAACTCACCATCAAAGCGTGTAAGCACATTCACCCCACATATCTAGTCTGGTCTGACGATCGCTGAATTAGAAATGAAGGAGAGATTTTGCTGAGATATAAAAATAGTTATGATCTGAGATAGAAGCAGCGTAATTAAATAAGTGAATAAGTTTGTCTGAACTTTGTATCGCGAAGAAAGAGCGTCCTTTACAGTGAAGGAGTTGCTCATGACGCGGTCTGGATATGTTCCACGCTAGAAATCGAAGAGATAACACCTATAATATCCAGTGTATAGAAGATAGATATAGAAAGATGTAAGAATAGATAGCAGGATACGCTGTGAAACATAAAGAAAAGAGAAGCGAAATGTAAGAATAAGAGTGACATTAGGGTAAGGAATCTGCGTAAATGGAGTAAGATCATACGTCCACATCGGAAAGCTGCTGGACATTTCTTTTTTTTCTTCAACGATCGTGTCTTGTGAACCAGATCATGAAAGGAGCTTTAACAAGTTTGAAAGATGCCTTAGCAAGCAACAATGATTTTTTTAAGCTCATAGACTCCGCTTTCTTGCAGTAAAGGCTCAAATCGATTATCAATACTGATTTCACTGTACATATGGTTTCCCTACATGATGACAATATTAGGTAGAGCAGCGGAAAGAGTGAGCGCTAGTGACTGTAGTAAACAATATAAAAGCTATGCATGATTGTACTGCGATGAATATAATGAGTTATGTCGAAGAGTACCTGCTCATCAAGAAGGACCAGGTCAGTATGATCGATTGGGCCTGTATCAGTCCCTCTGCGGTAGTGCCATAGTCGCGAAATCCTAGCGCAAATTAATAGTCTATTGACGACTGCTTGGATTAACTTTGGAGTATATGCCATCTGTAGATTTTAAGAGATCTATGTATTATGCTACAGCTAACAGATTTAGTGGTAGAGATAAATGTAGACATCGAAGCTACAGTGGGTACAGGATGAGATACCTAATTAATGGCAAGTAGGAAAGACAGCGTAAAGTAGTGGGTGCAGTTTAAAGCGAAAATGGCTAAAAAAATTTAATAGCAGTGATATATCTATATACGTACACATAAAAGAGATACATATGCACGTACGTGGAATTACAGGTATCGCTTAACAACATTTTTCAAGGGATAGTCAACACAGATTATCGAGTTTGTCTGCATTTATCTATCCAAAATTCCAAATACCGCCTGTCTTCTTTTACAACTAGGAATGTTACAACTCACAACTACCGAACTACGCATTGTTGTTCATCAGATGATACGTCTGCTAAGAACAATGCCGTTCCATGTTGGGTAAGAACGGGATCGTTATGTACTTAGATGGCGAGCGAGGACTTTTTGTCTAAATAGCACTGTTGGCGTGCCGTAATGCCAAAAATAGCACCACGGACGTGTTGACGACCAACCCAGACAATGTGTAATCTGCGTATGGACCCGTGGCGATCCTAGCGATACGCCAACTATCGAAAACAACCCAATGTACCTTGGGGTTAACCTTCCCATTGATGCCGAACCACACAACATGCGCACAGAACACGGAACTCTTGTTCCACCTCTCGATTGAACTATTCACTGAAACAAGGATCACCTCCTTTAACCGGAAACACACAATCGAACTCTCTTTAAGCAAACTCTTTTACCGACAAAACCCATCTGAATAAGAAAGATTAACATCACAACTACGCGTTACCAACTGGGTACTGAAGAGTCAAACCCAAAAATCGGAATTTCATCAAGATAACCTTTCCACTTTCCAAGTGGCAATTTACGAATAAACGTCACGAAAGCCAAAGGAGAAAAACACTTGAATGTCCAAATCAGAAATTTCTTTTATTCTTTCTAAATCGATAAAACCACACATGCCAAAAGAACGTCAAACTCCAATTGCGAATGACATCCGTCATAAACACATAGCTCAAACAAGAATCAAGAAAACGTGTCACTACTTGAGGAAGCATCAATTTCTCAGTTTCTCTTTTAGGAATAAAATTTCTTTCAAACCTTGGAATTCGAACTCATCGCATACCACACAAGCTCAATCCTCTTAATTTAACCTCCTCAAGTTAGGCTTAATCCGAAATACATCATTCACACCTTTTGTACAGAAGCTCTATTATCTCCACCAAACATACCCTAGTCAACTTTTGTACCGGTGGAAATACTTTGATAGATGACTTCCGGTACATCTCAAAATAGCCCTCACATGCAACCACATCGCCTAAATCTTTTAAGAATAAGCAACTCGGAATCCTCAGTACACACATTCATATACTCCATCCAAAGGGTTCTATCAATGATCATCCCACGGTTGGAATCCACCCTTATTCAACACCCTTATTCTACTTCTTCTACACATAATCATTGGCGACTCAAAGTCCTAGCATACAATGCTAAACCCAAATTTAAACTCCAAGACTCCTATAATGAACTTCTCATATAGAGGATAGGAGAAACCTCGATTAAATCTCTAAAATTCTCACAATCCAAACATACTCGCGCTTTGACATCAACACGAAAACATTTCCTCGACCCAATTATCTTTATAGAGATTCTAACTCTTAGAGAGTTACCTACTAAGTCCAAGTCATTTCTGACACTAATCCAACAATCTCGGCTATCTCAATAATCGCTTTAACGATCAGATCACTTCGCTAATCTTACTCTCATTACAACACCATCATAGTTTAACTATACAACCATGCAAGGTACTCAATCGTGACACTCTAATACATTGATCAAGATTCCCACCCTTTCGAAAATTCTAATGTTCCACCCGAACTGAACAAAGGATCTTGGATCACAAATCTTCATAGGTTCTAATGGTTGCAATAATGCAATCAGTTTAACCTCCAAAGACAATCTTCTAATGAAATAAACTTCTCTCAAAGAACCATATTACGAAATTATTTCATCCTCCAATGCTCATTGAATAGCTTTCAACCCAAAGTTTCACAACTACAATTATTAAACACTCCAAAAGACTCTGGTGAAACGAATAGATTGATTCTTTCTCAAAAGAAAGAGCGAATGGAATCAATTTTTCATCAACTAGGAAAACATGTGCCACCCGCAGTGAACACAGGACCAAGGAAAATAGTCACTTAAGCAAAGTACTCCAAAAACAAAAGGGAAAGTCAACAGTCGAGGGCTCAAGCCCTACTGAAAGCGAATACCAAACCACCAATGAGAAGAAGGTAATGCCCTTTGGAAATTGATAAACTCTTAAGACCAAATCATAGGAACCACTTAAGAACCAATAAAATCTTTCAACATGTCACTTTGCTCAAAGCAACTCAATCACCACACACACAAGTCAAAATCTCTTGTAGATAATCTTACTAACATCAAGAATAATATACCCTAAACACGAACGTTTATCATCAACTATTCCATTAAAAAGCCCCCAAAGTTTTACCAAATTGTTCCATACTACCTTTTCATCCCACCTTCAAAATGAGAGTGCACCAAAACTATACAACCTCACTACATCAACCTCTTAAGATTAGAAGGGGTCTACTACACAGTTGAAAAGGTCCTACTAAAACCCTTTCATCAAGGGCACATTATCATCCGATGATTTCACAATCATGTGGCATAAACCTCCTATTATATCATATCAGTTCAACTTTTAGTGATGCTCAACATCAAATTTCAACACACAACAGTTATACTCCAACCATTATTGTTATCAACTGGCTTCATTATGAAATCTAGTTGCTACCTACTTCCCTTCCCAAATCACATGGATTCCTACAAACACATATTCAACAGTTCCTCCTCATGTTTGGATTTCGGCAAAGATACACCAAAACTTCAAAAATCAAAATCTTCTATCGATCAAAAGTCTCTACAACACTACAACCAAATTCATCGCGTCATTCTAAATAGAGGAACTATATAGAACTCCTCCCATAAATTCTAGATCCACCAATATTCAATCCCTTCAACCGATTGTACACAATTCCAATAATTGATCATACTAAGGAATATGTAAATCTAGTATTTACTCTACTTTCCCTTTCACACATTTAAATCAATCCATTGGAACCATAGAACCCAATAAGTTTAGCAACCTAAACAATTTTAATGACCGGACTAATTCATCAACGTTTTCATACTTCTTAATATCTCTTTTGACTCCAAAAAGGTATGGACAAACTCTCAGTCACTACCCATACATAGTCATCAAAAAGCGGTAGAAAACAACATCAACTTAATTAATTTCACTTCCAATGTTACTAACTAATTTTAATTATGCACCACACCATGACTCAACTTGATACCCATACCATATCAAGTTATTCGATTATAATCTCTGATTTAACCATAACAAGGCATCACAAAAGGGTTTTTAACAATTTCCACCTAAAAGAGATGCATTAAACTTCAACACTGAATAATCCAAAGAAACACATAGAACCAAAGCTTTCTCATGCTAACAACTTGCAGCATAAAACTCTCAATACCCAACTATCAAGCGAATAAATGAGTCATTCTTTGCCAAAGAGAAAGAAGGAACAACCAAGGAATTATCAATATTGCCAAGATTTGAGGTCAAGAAAGAAAACAACTTTCTAAAGCAGCTCACGCTCAACTCCTGCAACTAGGGTATTCGGGGTAACTACTCTATCCGTCTACCACGAACGGTGGTATAACCTGACAAAGTCCAAGGCCACAACCACGGCCTCCACTTCTTAACAACCATTTTCGACACGCATAAATAATATAATCAAAATACATGATCATCTCATGGCAATCATAGAATAGATTCATAGATATAGAATATCCTAACATATTATAGCATAGATTAACAACAAGAAAGATAGCACAGAGGTAATTCAACAATTGCTCAACAAATGAAACATAACAATAATTAATGCGGAAGCAATGTAATTCCCAACCCCACCTACTATGCATAGTGTGTCAATTTAATATTTTCTATTAACCACGGACCTAAAACCCGCCTGATATTAATCAGTAGCACCTCACTCATCATTGAGCCTAGAATGCTATCGAAAATAAATTAAACTAAAACTAATTACCAATTTTCAGAACCTCCTTTGTATAGTCAACTATACCGAGGTTCTAACAATTAATCATGGCAATTAACAATAAACTCCATATTCAAGTTTACTCAAGCATGCAAGATAATAGAATAAACATAATCAAGACATGCTATTCTCATTAATACAAATATTCTGATACTCAAAACCATCCATGAGTGAATCTCAAGCAGTTTACTTATTCCTGAAATGAAACTAGATGGCAAACGCCTTAAGGTTGTGAGGTAGTGAGTGCATCCAACATCTACTCCCTTCCATGCATGTCGATCCTGCCAGTTGTACCTACAACATATCAAAGCAAGAGTGAGCCCAAAAACTCAGCAAGTATCAACAAGGCTAAAACAAGACCGCAGTCATAGCATCAATAATCCACAATAACATTACACTAATCATAGCTTTCATACTTATGGAATGCGATCAATGCAATGCACCTTTTGAACTTTATCTCTTTTCGCATTCTACCGGTAATGCGGGGTATACAACCGTCGATGTATACCCTTGCCTGTGCCCACTGGCACAGGGACCAAGAGCCTATACTCCACAAGTATAGGGACCTTTGCCCATCATCTTCATGATGGGGACCTCTTTACTCATTGCCCACATTCCACGAATGTGGGGACCTCAAGCCCATCATCTACATGACGGGGACCTCAAATATGCATAGTCACCACGTGACCAAGCTTCCAATATGATAGCACGATGCACATGAACAAAACTTTAAATCATCATACATATGTATTCACAACGTCATACATGAATAAACTTATTCATATTTCTAGCATTCCTCATCATTGTCATTCATAGCATTCTAGCATCCATGAATAGCACATATATTCATAATACTAGCAAACATGAACAATCCCTCTTAAATAACAATTAATCATATCTCAAGTATTCACCATCCTTAATCATACATATCACACTATCAACCATGCATAGTTATTACACATCAAAGTACTAGCACCCTCTATCAAACATTCATAATTATTCTCTCAATCAGAGTACTTGCATTCACCAAGATAAATTGGAACTCATCACAATAACATCCATGCATGGCTATTATGAGCCAAACACAAATAGTCACAACATACAAGCATAATTATACGATAACCCGAATATTTGCCTCAACCGTGTGAGAACGGTGGACGCGAAGAGGGCGCTGCCCCTGGGATCACGCTCCCACCTAAACATAAAGATAACCCAATCTAAGACCAACATACTGGACCAAAAGAATAAATAACAACACAATTTAACTCGCTAAACTCCCAAGTGTTTCCAATCTTCTAATTTCTGGCGATCGATTTGGTGTTCACTGCAGACAGTCAACTTCTAAAATACATAACTTTCTGTTCAGGAGTCCAAATAAGATGTTCTTGGACTCTCTGGAAAGGTAATTAAATTACCTAAATAAACTTGGTTGGGGAGCCTTTTTGATTATGCCAACTACTGCCCCTACCAAGCCAAACTACAGAACAACAATATTCACGTCGGTTTCTCTGGACAGTACACTAAAACCACCATAACTTTTGTTCTACAAATCCAAATGGGGTGTTCTTTATCAATCCTGAAATCTAATGAGTTCACGTACAAAAGTCGTTATGGGCAATACTTCTGAATCATCTTCTATCTAAGTCATAATTTAACAATTACAGTGACTGCTAATTCTCGTCAGACTTTCGGGACAGCAGTAAAGAATTGATCATAACTTTTGAACCGTAACTCGGAATTAAGCGATCTTTACGCCCACTGAAAGCTAAGAACGAACCCCACATAACTCTAGGAGATGGGATCCTCTGATTCGGCCTCTAAGGTCGCGAAAACAGCCGCGCAAACTACCAGACAGAATTGAATCTACTGCAGACAGAACTTGATCCAATCAAATCTAATCGGTTTCCCTTCTACGGCTAACCGAACAACAACAACCGACGTTCGTTACCCTTGGAGCACCAGGAAGACGATGGTTGATCCGCGAAGATGTTCCCCTCCTTCTTGATCAGCCAACTCCACGAAACACCACTCCTATCTTCGCGAGAAGCCGGCAACGGGGAGATCGGCACCAAGGGACGGCTCCAGGGGGTGGGGATGCTGCACTAGGGTCTTGGGGCGGCAGCCATGGAGGTGGAGAAGGGGCTGCAACCAGCAGGGGGAGGCGCAAGATGGAGGGGGAAGGGGAGAGGAGGGAGGCGGCCAAAGGAGGAGGAGAGGGGGTGGGGCGGCTAGGGTTTTGGGGGAGGGTGGCACCTCCCCCCTATGGCCGGCCAGGCCTCATGGGCCAAGGCCCAGGCCCAGGTTGCCGGGAAAACGCAGAAAACCCCCTCTTTTCTCCCGATTAAACGTTTTTCCAAAAGAAACCTTCTACTGATTAATTATTCTCTCCCGAAAATTATTTCTAGCACTATCGGAGAATTACAGTAATTCTCTCTCAATTTGTATTGCACTCTCAAATGAAAGTCGAGATGCTACTGATGCCCCCGGATGTTGACACCTTTTAACTACGACTAAAGTAATTATGACAAATGCATTGGGAAAAATTACCTTCTCTTGACAATGACCGCTCTATACTAATATGGTCCTAAGAACTATTCTAAACACTATTTAATCTCGAGAAAATTTATTTCTATTCTCTGTGTTCTCAGCGATGGCGCGAACGAGAATGAAATTGAGAATGACTAAGAGCGAGAGCGGCGATCGGTATTTATAGTCACGAGAGCAATTCGCAGCATACCGCAGTTGATGGGAGGGAATCGATTCCTTCCCGCATGATTTTTTTTTCGCATGCGGGGCATGAGCGTGATGGATTGGACTGGCGATGTGATGGGCGGGGGGCGTGGACCGTGCCACCATGTCACTGACAAGGCGGTTCCGGGTCAGGGGGAGCGGACGTGCCCACGTGGCGCTCGTCCGGGCTACAGTGGACCGGCCACGACTTGTTCGGGCACTAGGTGTATGGTAGGCACTTGTCCGTGGCAGGGAGACCGATGGATCCGGCGCCGTGCGCTGGTCGCACGAACAAGGCTTGTTTGGGCGCCATACGCACTGTAGAGGCCACATGGCGGGAGGAGGCGAGTCCGAGCGCCACATGTGTGGTGGAGATGAAATCCGGATGCTGGAGGCATGGTTTTGAACAAGTATCGGCCGCCGGCACGTCCATGGTGCCATTTTTGGTATTATGGCATGCCAACGACCATTTTGCTATTAACGCCGCCAACAGTGCTATTTAGGCAACAAAAAGAAAACTCGGCGAGCAAGAACCTCGCAAGAAAGTACGATAATTTGAAACTAAACAGAATTCACGCAGAATGGCAGAACTACTGCCTGCATTGCAGGTATATGTTTCCCCTATAGCCTTGCTGATGGGATGGTCGCCACGTCCATGGTGCATGGTTTGGTCGCCGCACATTTTAGGTGATCCATACTTGCTGGGATGGCGTCTCTCAGAATTTTTCTCAAAATCCTCTGCTCCAAATAAGGCCTTAACTCGTATTTGTTGCGCTATTATGATCGTCTTTGGCGTCTGTTGTTGTTCAACTTCAATTTGCCTTCGAGTTTTTAGACTGGCTTTATTTGCTACCAGGGCCGAAGCTTTCCCGCTTGGGTGCGTGGAGCACCGGCTCCGTCCGTTGCACTTGTAGTATCCTAACTACTACTTGTGTATAATTATGATCATTTAGTCAACAATATCCGGTAGCGATGTATTATTTTTATTGTATTTTGTAAGAAAAAAATTCTAGTTATCTATTAATTTAGATTACACAAAATATAAGTTTGTCCAGTGTTAGATTTAATATTAGAGCACCCTCTACACTCTGCCTCCTTGTCACACTCTTATGGCGTGGATAGTCAAGTCTCGATTCCAAAGTGAAGAAATAAATAAATAAACAAATTTTATTGCTTTATTGCTTTGGGCGCTCGCTTCATATTCGTCCGGTCGGCCATCTTGGACGCGATAATGTTATTATTGCGCCGAAAGTATGGGCAATTAGCAAATTCATATTATTATCCTTTCTGCTTAATTAGGTTCAGTGGATCCTGGTTCGGCCGAAAGTATGGGCAATTAGCAAATTCATATTATTATTCTTTCTCCTTAGGTTCAGTGGAGCCTGGTTTGGCGGTCTATCAATTATTTATTCTTGCCGATACCCAAGCTTCCTGCTCTCTTCTCTACGCAACTTTCGCTGCACCATTGTTAATGTTGTCCATTAGCCAGCGTGACACCCAAGCATATTCTTCTTCTTTCTCCTGGTTCAGTGGAGCCTGGGTCTATCAATTATTTACTCTTGCCGACACCCAAGCTTTCTCCTCTCTTCTCTACCCAACTTTCGCCTAAAATCTTTCGCTGCACTCTGGGATGGCGTCCCTTGCTGGATGTGTGTTTCCCGTAAATTCTTGTCAGAATCCTCTGCTCTAAGTAAGGTCTTAACCTGTGTTTGTTGCGCTAGATGATTGTCTTTAACGTCTGGTGTTGAAGATCTTTAATTTGCCTTCGAGCTTTTAGACTCTGAAATTTTCTGATAGCTGAAACACTCTGAGATACTATCCTTGGCAGCCGCAACTAACCTCTGCTTCTGCTTCACTCGCGCAGCCGCAAATCACCTTGAGGTTCTGTGTGAGCTGGTCTACAAGCTTCGCCACACAAAGAACAGAGGAGTTGATGGAAGGAATCATGGTGAGCGCTGCCACGGGGGTGATGAACTCCCTCCTCAGCAAGCTCACCACGCTGCTGGGTGAGGAGTACAAGCTGCAAAAAGAAGTGAAGCGCGATGTCGCCTTCCTCAAGGATGAGCTGAGCAGCATGAACGCTCTCTTAGAGAAGCTGGCCAACACAGAGGTGCTCGACCCACAACAGAAGGAGTGGAGGAACCAAGTGAGGGAGATGGCCTATGATATCGAGGACTGCATCGACGACTATATGCATCGCCCCCACCAGGATTCGGACAAATCCAAAGGTATCAAGCGGCTTTTTTCTGGGATGATTAAGAAAGTGAAGGAGCTAGGAGCTTGTCATGAGTTCGCTATGCAGATAAGAGAACTAAAGAGTCGCATCGTCGAGGCAAGCCAACGACGTGACAGGTACAAGCTTGATGCGGTCCTCGACTCTGGCAGCAGCGATGTTGTTCCCATCGATCCCCGGCTACCTGCCCTCTATGCTGAGGCATCCAGCCTCGTCGGCACTGATGTTCCGAGGGATGAGCTCATCAAATTGTTGGATATTGATGGGGAGGGGTCATTGAAGGTGGTGTCAATCGTGGGGTCTGGAGGGTTAGGCAAAACTACTCTCGCCAACCAAGTATATCAGAAGGTTGGTGAACAATTTGATTGCCGAGCTTTTGTGTCGGTGTCCCAAAAACCCGATACAAGAAAGATTTTACGGAGCATACTCTCTCAAATCGGAGAGGTACGAACTGATTCAGGGACGAGAAATGCCTCATTAATGCACTAAGGGATTTCCTAAAGGACAAAAGGTACGCCCTCTGTTTCTTATTACAAGTCGTTCTAGGATTCAAATTGTATTTTGTATTCTAAGTCATTCTACCGTAACTTAATTGTAACATTATATCCGTAATTAATGGACCTCTTGTGCAAAGGCATCTAAATAGGACTACTGGTCATTTTACCAGTCATTTCATTGTTTATTCAACAAGCTCTAATTCTTTATAATATGAGACGAATTGAATATATATATGTCATCTCTTTGTTATTCAACGAGCCGTAATTCTTTATAATACGAGACGAATTGAATATATATGTTAAAAATGTAATTTTATTTCGATGGCATGATGGAATACTCTAATATTCTTTCCATGAACATACATATACGTAGGGCTGCAAGAAAGGCTTGAGGCTCGTGAGCTGCTTGAGTTTGACTCGTTTTTGGATCAACTCAAGATCATCTAAAAATAAATGAGCTGAGTTTAAGCATCTTTTGAGCTCGAGTGAAAACGAGTCGAGTTCGAGTTTAGGCTAGCTCGCTCAATGTTAGTTCGATATAGCTCGTATTCTAATATCTCTTATATTACTTTTAATAGATAGAAGTCAAATTAGGTTCATTAGTTGAGCTCTTTTACGGTGACACTCAATTTAATACTGGCTGTCTATTCTTTTTATCTAATGATTCAGATTAGTTAGAATTTAGTTATACTACATCCGTAGTATGAGCAGGGGTGGAGCTAGAACGAAAATGATCGGGTTCACCATTTTACCATGCATATAACAGTATATATAATTTTAAGTAATATCAGTACTAAATAGTAATTTATACGGCAAACATTGATAAAATGTATCATTCGACCTCAATGACCAATAAAAGAGAACAAAATGACTAAAAATTTGAGTTACAGTGGTGCACGACTTTTGGACTAGGGGTGCACGCACAAGATATACATAATAATATCTCGTTGTTTTAATTTTGGGACCCGGTGTCTGTGACACCGGGTGGACCACTTACTCTCGCCCGAGTATGAGTAGTAGAATCACGAGAGGGTAGAATTATAATTGCCCATATAAGGATCACATGACACAAGAGTAATATTTTCGATCCTAGTTGGAAAAGTTCATAATACCCACATGAAAAATTATAAATACAAAGAAAAGCTTATTAAATCCTTAACAAATCAATTGTTTGATTTGATTTATACTACCATCATATACTACTAGTGAAATGTACCATAAAATTTCTCCATTAGTTACCCTATGTATTTGACATGAGATATTTGAGATATTTATCTATCCATATATGTGACTTACAACTTACACCATTAGTCACGTCAGTTCCTTAATTATTCTATAGATTTGCACACCATCTTCATTGTTTATAATTGCCTCGAGACTGGCTCGAGATAGACTAGAGATCGTTATGAGCCGAGTATGAGTCCACTCTCTAACTCAACTTAAATTGAGCTCGCTTGGTTTTTAAGACGAGCAGAGCTGAGCGCTTAAACTCGATTCGTTTGCAGCCTACATATACGTAAACATCTCGACATTAAAACATTACTTTTAGCTACCAATTTACTTTTTATACTATGTCCCGTATGTATTCAATTAACATGACTCAATTGAACCACAGTATCTCTCATTTGTTAGGTACTTTATTGTAATTGATGATATATGGAGTACCCAAGCATGGAAGATTATTAAATGCGCCTTGCTTGAGAATACTTGTGGTAGTAGGATACTAGTGACAACAAGAATTGCTACTGTTGCCAAGTCATGTTGCTCCTCGCCACGATCTTGTATATGAACTGAGGCCACTAAGTGAAGATGACTCTAAAGTTTATTCTTCAGAAGAGTATTTGGCTCTGAAGACAAATGCCCTCTTCAACTGAAAGAAGTTTCTACTGAAATCATAAGAAAGTGTGGTGGTCTACCATTAGCAATCAGTACGATGTCTAGTTTATTGACCACTAAATCACATGCAAGAGAAGAATGGTTAATGGTCCTTAATTCGATTGGCTTAGGACTAGAGAAAAATTCTGATGTGGAGGAAATGAAGAAGATACTATCTTTGAGTTATAATGACCTTCCTCTCCATTTAAGAACCTGCTTATTATATCTAAGTATGTTTCCAGAAGATTATGATATTCAGAGGGATCGTCTAGTATGTAGGTGGATAGCAGAAGGATTTGTCAAGGTTGATGGCGGGAGAAATTTAATGGAGGAAGGGGAATGCTATTTTAATGAACTTATAAACAGAAGTATGATCCAACCAGTTGATATCGATCAGTACGATGGTAGAGTAGGTGCATGCCGGGTGCATGATATGATTCTTGATCTCATTATATCCAAGGCAGTCGAAGAAAATTTTATCACTTCCGTTGGTGATCGAGCACATAGCTTTGTTTTTCAAAGTAAGATCCGTCGACTGTCACTTGACTACCGTGGCCAAGAAAACGTGGTAGTGACGTCATCCATGGTTACTGCTCATGTTCGATCTCTTGGCATATTTGGATATTCTGTACAAATGCCTTCTATTTCAGACTTGCATGCTCTGAGAGTGCTAGATATAGTGAGCATGTTGGAAAATTGTGATCTAAGAGATATTGGGAAGCTATTTCAGTTGAGGTACGTACGGATTGAAGTACGTAGCATCACAAATCTTCCAGAACAAATAGGTGAGCTACAGTATTTGGAAACGTTGGATCTATGTAGTACTTTTATAAGAGAATTGCCGGCAAGCATTGTTAAACTGCGACGGTTGAAACGGTTACTTGGTCACGAACTAAAATTGCCAGATCATGGGGTGGGTAACATGCGAGCTCTAGAGGAACTGTCACGTGTAGCTGTGAACGACCAAAGCTCAATAATTTTTGCAGGAGTTGGGCAATTTGACCAAATTGAGAAATCTTGACCTAAGTTGGCGCTTTTGTGGCTCAAACCGTAATTGTTTGGACGGCTGCCGTTTGGATTCATTGTCCACACTTGCTCATCTCCTGCGGGAATTAGACCTCTGGGATTGCTATCTCAAAGGGATTCCAGAGTGGATGGCCTCATTGGCCAACCTCACCATCCTAAGAATCAGTGTTAATCAAGTGACTCAGGAACCTTCCAGATCCTCGGGGACTTGCCTGCCTTGCTAGATCTGCTTTACAATCAGAAGATGGCCCCAAAGAAAGGCTCGTCGTATGCAACGGCGGATTCCAACGTCTGAAGTACGTCGAGTTGTGGGCTTCCATCATGGGTCCGATAATGTTCGAAGCTGGAGCCATGCCAAAGCTGGAAGTACTCAAGTTTCGGACTGTAGTACGTGAGGTGCAATCTGCATGTGGCCTTGAATCCACCATCTCTCTGCCCTCAGGAAACTCACTGTCTCGATTGATTCCAGGGGTGCGAGGGTTGAAGAGGTGGAGGCATGGAAGGCTTCCATCAAGAATGAGGCCAGTCTACTTCCCAACCGTCCCAGGCCATTTTTCGCTTAGAAGCCCAGCCAAGTTCTGCATCTACGGGGCTGTTTGGATTGTGACGCCAGTGAGTTATACTAAAATTTTGGTAATGCCAAAACGTGAGTAATGCCAAAATTAGGGCAAAAAAAATATTGTTTGGATCGTAGTCATACCAAAATTTTGGTAATGCTGAAATTGATGTGTTTGGATTGTAACCATACCAAATTTTGCTTTTTTGCCCCGCATGACACTTGGGTCCCACATGACATATATTCTTTTTTGCTCCAAAATATGCCAACAGTGATATTGTTTTGTTGATAAAATAATAAAGAACACAACGGTTCAAACGGATCAGAAATCGGATACTCGGTTTAGGAAATATAATCATTTGAAACTTACTAATCAAACTTATCTTGTAATTAATGCGCCACTGTGCTACAAAACCAAAATTTGGTGCCCAAATTTGCAACCAAAATTCTGCCCAAGAATTGGCTTGGCAATACCAAATTTTTTGGAGCAAAGCCAAATTTTGGTATTAAACCAAATAATGGCTAAATTTCATAGGCGTTACCAAAACCGTGGGCACTTCCCACGCACGCACGTTCGGCCCGAGGCTTTGGGTCGGGCTGAAATTTGTGGGCCGCTGCATTTTCTTTATTTTTGTTGAGGTTTTAAAAATTAGTGTCTCCCCCATTTTAACTCTAAAAATTATAAAATAAATTTCTAAATTTTTTTTAATTCAAGATCTTGCTAATGGCATAGGTCTTGTTTAATTTGAAGTTCATTTGTTGTTCATTTATATTTATTTGCTCCTTTTGCTTGTCTGTGCCTTTTGCCGGTATGTTCGTCCGACTAGGATTTGAAGACGTCGGAGATCCCCAAGTTGATCAAGCCCAAGGTTATCAAGATCCTCTAGCCTATATCCTAGGTGAGTAAATACTTTGATCCTATTGAACCTACATTTTATGCAAATTATATTCTTTTAAAATAGCAAATTGCATACTTTAATTCTTTAAACAAATGTATGTTAAAGCTTAAGGTAGTTAAATACCCATTTGATGAATAATTAATTATTATGCCATCCTTGACAACTTGAATCCTTAACCATTTTCACCCTAGTAACTATATGGTAATACTAGTTATAGGTCGTAAGCGACATGCTAGTCTTGTTAAGTACGGACATTACAATGTCCCAATTAATCATCATCTCTTCAAACATGAAAATGGTTTGGGCGTCATTGGTGGTCCATGATTGAGACAAAGGTGGTAACCTTGTTTTACTCCTCAAAACCCTAAAATTGCTATTACCCCGTCTGGATGGACGGTAAGCATGATGGTATGACGATGGGTGCTAATGTAGCCCAAGGACTGTCATTTGGTGGATTGGAATGTGGAATGAACCGCTCAGACAACCCTAAGGACTTAATCTTGTCATGACCTCCCGTGTAAAACAAGTGCAACCACAAGTCTGTAAAGTACAACCTGGCTAAATAATTTGTATCCCTCAGTACGAGTTGCACCAGGTAGATGTCCTGCGACGCCGTGAGCCGTTGTGGCGAAGGGTGTTGGGGCGCACGACGTAAGTCATTAAGAGGGCGCAAGAGGGGGTCTAGGTAAGGGTTAACGGATCAAAACGGACGTAACCCTTCGAAGACGAAACCTTAGCGGGTGTAACTAATACTACTGGATGCATTGTAAAGCCCTTGTGATGATCTCCCCTTGATTCATATGTCTACGGAAACGTGTGTACATATCAAGACGATTATCTCTTGTGGGTAAAGTGTACAATCTCTGCAGAGTTATAAATGCTTAAACAAGTATGTGCACGGTCAAAGGCGGACATCGGAACTTAACTTGAGTTAGTTCTATTTCAAAAACCTTTGTGGGTGGTATGAAAATGTGGTGGGCTCACCTAGCCCTGGGTTGGATTTTCCATGAGTTTGCCGACTCAGTGATGTTAATATGTGGGGTTATCCCCAATCAAATTAAGCATTAAGTAGAGTTTCCGATGGAGGGAACCTCTGCTGTTATTAAATATTGCACAATTACCCTCTTTAATAAAATGCAATTTGTGAAAATGCTAAGTGCTAGGAATTTATAATTATGATATTTGAAAACATTGCTTTAGCAAATAAAAGAACCAGAGCCATCCTTGTTAAGCCTTGCATGTATATTATTGCATTGTGTGTTGGATCACGAGCACGGAAGTTGTGCTCATTCTTGCTCGCCCCAGAGCCCTCGAAGGTGAAATCCGGAGATTGCGACTACTACGAGGATCCGTGGTTGGAGATCCAGGAGACGATGAAGCGTAGTGTAGTCTTTAGTTGTTCTAGTCTCGCCGAGTCCAGCTAACTCGTTGGTGCTTGCGTGCATCCTATATTATCTCGAGTCATTGGGTAATATTGGACGCACACAGGTTTTTCCAGTCGCTTGCCTGTGGAGACATGTGCTCTCACCCCTTTTGCTTCCGTTGTCGCTCCCGCTTTGGTAATGTAACTCTTTGGCCTGTTCGGCCCTATTGTAAAACTCGACCCGACGCGGTCTATGTAAACTTTGTTGTGCTAAATTAATGAATGGTATGGTTCTACGCCATGTATGAAATGATTCAGCAATGTATCTGTGAGTGCTATCTACTGATCCAGGAAATAGCGCAGTGTTATCACAGAGGATTCTGGATTGAGAAAATCCGGGTCCGACAGGGAGTATCGGGGCACAGGGTCGTGGCGAGAGAAGAGCGAAGGGAGGGAGTAATGCTCAACGAAGAAGAAGGGCACGGGCACACTGTGTATGTTAGACCCAGCCAGGTCCGAGACCGATCGGACCGAGAGAACCGACCGGAGGGGCATACCAGACATTTCGCATGTGAGCGTGGCAATTAAAACCGAAATATGAATTAAATACTCGAAGGGCAAATTAATGAAGTGCAAAATAACCTGTGGCAAATAGGCTATTGCGTCGAACATAATGGCATTTCGCATGAGGTAGAACTAAAGTGTGGCATTTTGACAATTGCCCTGCTAAAAAACAGATGGAAATGGTTGCTGCAGTCCGATTTTCCTCGCGTTTTCTCTTCCAAAATCAAAATGCAGATAGCTTCTTATCTTTTTAGATCGCCGATGCGCGTCATATTTATGTGCTAATCCATCTTTTCGTTAAGTAGTTTCCCTAGATCCTTTTATCCGCTTGCTTTCGTCTTTCGTTTATTTGTCCTGTCCGCGTTTGCCCCTATTTTTTCGTCGCTGCTGCCGCCGCAATCGATTATCCGTGCTATCTGATTTTGCTTCGTCTCACGCCTTCGTTTCCCGCTAAAAAACAAATGGAAATTGTTGCTGCAGTCCAATTTTTCTCGCGTTTTCTCTTCCAGAATCAAAAACAGACAGCTAGTTTATCTTCTTACCTTTTTTAAAAAAAGATCGCCGAGGCGCGTCATATTTTTGCTCTAATTTCTACCGCTTCTTCTCCCTCTCAGTCCAGTTCTTTCATCTCATGCGCACCGCCACGCTTTGGCCCACCGTCGTGCAGGGTACTTATTCCACGATGACACATCTGCGAAGCACGCCGTAGACACAGAGGTATGCATAAAAAGTTTAGCATAAAAGACCCCTTTTCTTAGTACACACTACCGAAATCACCAGCATTCCGAAAAAAAACTAAGTTTCTATGATTCATACTGTTCTTTCTTAAACAGACCATCTATTTAGATAGCTACCTTCGTACCCTACTTTACTTCGCTTTCATAGCTCCTTACAAAAGTATATCTTCTCTTCCACCAAACCTCATCCTTCGGCCTGTCTTTTCCACCTGTACAGTTGCTCACCGTCACTTAAATTTTTGTCTTCACAAAAAAAGGAACTCTCTTCCAGCAGAACAAGAAAAAGGATACATTTATACTATTTCGACTTCACAACTATCACCAGCTTTTATACACCATCTTGCATACGTCATCTTATTTTTATTTTCCCCTCCCTAACAATTACTCTCGCAGGTCTCTTATCCAGAGCAACAGATTCTAGAAGCCAGCCCTAAGGCCCCTAACAGGCCTGCCATACCAACTAAGGAGCCTCCGCAGAACATTCAAGCTAAGAGGTATATTATCCTAATATATAGATTATGTTACATCCGATATCACATATTCCTTTGATTGATTCATTTGGTTTTCTACAACATAACAATTCACATGCGCTTGCTAAACAGACGTGCATCACCACCTCACCATCCTACGCTTGATCCACCCGCTAAAAAAACAAAGCCGCCCACATCATCTGCGGACTAATAGCAACACTCTGTAAGATCCAGCGCTGTCGCAGGTATATCATCCTACCGCATTTCAGTAACGATAGGCAATCTGTTTTACCACCTCTTTCTAACTAGATGCCTATTCTATTCCATTCGTACAGACCCCTTCAGCGAAGATCAGCGCAGTCGCTGCTTCTACAGATACAACATGGATTTTTTTTTTTTTGTATTAGTGGTCCGTTAAGACTTTCTTCCACTGCTAGATAATACCTCCATCCTTTAGTGCAGACCTTGGTCGCCCGCCTTGCCTTGCCGCTCGCGTGGCCGCGCACCATGATCGTCTTTGGCGTATGGTTTTGTTCACCTTCAATTTGCCTTCGAGCTTTCAGACCGGCTTTTACGTGCTGCCAGGGCGAAGCTTTCCCACCGCTTGAGGTAGAGGTGTTTATGGCGACCGGTCCGCCAGCCCGGGCCAGACCTGGGATTGGAAAACCGGCCCGATGTAAGCCCGGCCTGGTCCGAAATTCCGGCAAAAACAATTTTAAAAGCGAAAATCTATTATTTTAATCCTGAAAATGAATTAAATAATATTTTTTTATTCCTAAAAAGATTTAACTAATGCATTTTAATAGAAAATCCGGTTTTTCGGGCTGGGCCGGGCTCGGACCTGCCCATTTTAGACAGAGCTTTTCAAGCCTAGCCCGAAGCCCAGCCCGGTATTTGAACATGTCTAGTTGGAAGTGCGTGTCGCACCAGCTCCGCCTGTCGCACCTATAGTACACCAACTACTACTTGTGTCTGTCGCACCTATAGTACACCAACTACTACTTGTGTATAATTATGATCATTTAACCAACACTATCTAGTAGTGATGTACTATTTTTATTGTATTATTTTTTAAAAAAATTTGTTATCTATAAATTTGGATTGTACAAAATCGTTTGATGTATGTTCGGTAAATCTATTTAGCTTTACTACTAGAACACCGCTCGATTTTCGCGCCTGCCTCTTTTCACACTTATCGCGCGGATAATCAAGTCTCGATTCCGCGCTCCCAACCTTTGTTTGCTAGCAGCATCATTGGTCAACGACCTGTGTGTGAACGCACAAGGGAGAAATAAAATTGAGGGAAGCTTTATTGCTTTGTACGGGCAATTAGCAAATTGGCAGGCCATATCATTATTTATTCTTTCGCCTACAATCTTTCGCTGCACCATTGTTGTCCATTAGCGCGCGGATAGTCTAGTCTCGATTCCGCGCCTGCCTGACCTTTGTTTGCTAGCAGCATCATTGGGCAACGATGCTCTCACCGAAGAATTTTTGGTGCAATGTGGCTGCCGGCCGGAGGCGCTGTGTTCACGTTACTTGGCCGGCCGGACGCGCACTCAACGGTATTTATTGCTCCGGGGAGAGAAGATTCGCGCGGTCATTGTAAAGATGATTCAATCATTGGCAATAAAAGATTTGGAAATGCACTAGTGGTCCTTCTTTTGTTCCGGCTCGCCATATATACTAGTTCATTTTAGCCCCAATAGCAGTGTAGCTACATGGAAATCTCAAGGTGAAACTGGCCTCTCTACCAGCTGGTAAATGAAAGGGAGATTTGCTCGAGTACATACGGATGCAAGCGGATAATTCCTGTCCGACCGATCGACCAAAGTTTGTGGAGCGAATAAGGTTGGGATAAATGGATATCCAATATTATTCGTGTCCGACTACAAGAAAAAAATGTGGAATATAATACGTGATGAGTAATATTCGTCTGTGTGTCTTGTCCATTAGCCATTGTTGCCCATTAGCCAGCGTACGTGAGGCCATGGCCGCGGAACAACAGTAGGTACGTACGTACAACTATGGCACGAATTTGTTCTCGATTTTCCATGAACATAGTTCTTGTGTGAAATTTTGTGATATCTGAACCACTCTGAGATACTATCCTTGGCAGCAGCAACTAACTTCTGCTTCTGCTTCACTCGCGCAGCTGCAAATCACCTTGAGGTTCTGTCTCAGCTGGTCTACAAGCTTCGCCACACAAAGAACAGAGTAGTTGATGGAAGGAATCATGGTGAGCGCCGCCACGGGAGTGATGAACTCCCTCCTCACCAAGCTCACCATGCTGCTGGGTGAGGAGTACAAGCTGCAAAAAAAAGTGAAGCGCGATGCCGCCTTCCTCAAGGATGAGCTGAGCAGCATGAATGCTCTCTTAGAGAAGCTGGCCGACACAGAGGTGCTCGACCCACAACAGAAGGAGTGGAGGAACCAAGTGAGGGAGATGGCCTATGATACCGAGGACTGCATCGACGAGTATATGCATCGGCTCCACCAGGATGCGGACAAATCCAACGGTATCAAGGGGTTGTTTCGTAAGACGATCAAGAAAGTGAAGAAGCTAGGACCTTGTCATGAGTTCGCTGAGCAGATGAGAGAACTAAAGAGTCGCATCGTCGAGGCAAGCCAGCGACGTGACAGGTACAAGCTTGATGCGGTCCTCGACTCTGGCAGCAGCGATGTTGTTCCCATCGATCCCCGGCTACCTGCCCTCTATGTTGAGGCATCCAGCCTCGTCGGCATTGATGTTCCGAGGGATGAGCTCATCAAATTGGTGGATGATGGGGAGAAGTCATTGAAGGTGGTGTCAATCGTGGGGTTTGGAGGGTTAGGCAAAACTACTCGCCAACCAAGTATATCAGAAGGTTGGTGAACAATTTGATTGCCGAGCTTTTGTGTCGGTGTCCCAAAAACCCGATACAAGAAAGATTTTACGGAGCATACTCTCTCAAATCAGAAAGCAAGAGTATGAACGAACTGTGTCAGGGAACGAGGAATGCCTCATTAATGCACTAAGGGATTTCCTAAAGGGCAAGAGGTACGCCCTTTGTTTCTTATTACAAGTCGTTCTAGGATTCAAATTGTATTTTGTATTCTAAGTCATTCTACCATAACTTAATTGTAGCATTATGTCCGTAATTAATGGACCTCTTGTGCAAAGGCATCTTAACTAGGACAACTGGTCATTTTACCAGTCATCTCATTTTTTATTCAACAAGCCGTGATTCTTTATAATACGAGATTACGAGACGAATTGAATATATATGTTAAAAATAGAATTTTATTTACACTGGCACGATGGAATACTCTAATATTCTTTCCGTGAACATACATATATGTAGGGCTGCAAGAAAGGCTCAAGGCTCGTGAGCTACTTGAGTTCGACTTGTTTTTCGGATCGACTTGAGATCATCTAAAAAATAAATGAGCTGAGTTTAAGCATCTTTTGGAACCAGAGTGAAAAACGAGCCGAGTTCGAGCTTAGGTTAGCTCGCTCAATATTAGCTCGATATAGCTCGTATTCTAATATATCTCTTATATTACTTTTAATAGATAGAAGTCAAATTAGTTGCATTAGTTGAGCTCTTTTACGGTACACTCAATTTAATACGGGCCGTCTATTCCTTTTATCCAGTGGTTCAGATTAGTTAGAATTTAGTTATACTACACCTAGTAGTATGAGTAGTAGAATCCTAAGAGGGTAGAATTATAATTACCCATGTGAGATCACATGACACAAGAGTAATATTTTCGATCTTAGTTGAAAATGTCCATAATACCCTCATGAAAAATTGTAAATGCAATGAAAAGTTTATTAAATCCATAACAAATGATTTATCAGATTTGATTTATACCACCACCATATACTACTAGTAAAATATATTGTAAAATTTCTCCATTAGTTACCCTATGTATTTTACATGAGATATTTGAGATTTTTGTCTATCTATATATGTGACTTTCAACTAACACCATTAGTCACATCAGTTCCTTAATTATTCTATAGATTTGCTGTGAGAACCCAGGGTATTTTACATGTAATACTTAACTATCCGATTGGTCCTAGCATTACAAATCAATTATCCCGCTCTTGGTGTATTGTATTCCTCTCAGAGCGGTACACATACACCTTTACAAAATTTAAAGCATCAATTCCATACACAAGTTATTACAATATCGAGTCTTCATAATTTACAACACAAAAGACGTTAAAGTTCAGAGTATACACAAAAGGGTCGACTGGCCAAATGACAAGATAAATAACTAAAGTTGTAGAGGAAGCAAAAGTCATAAGATGGCGATAAACAAAAGCCAACCAGCTACCCTTACCCACAAGGCAACCGACCGGAAACCCACTAAGCTAGTCGTCCTGCACGAAGTCGGTCTCACAATAGTTGATCCCTTGGGGATCAACTTCATCTGAAATTGCAGCAACTGGGTTGAGTACAAATTTGTACATGCAAGTCTTGCAAGCAAGAGAATATTTAGATGTATTCATGTATCAAAGGAATGGCTACTACACTAAGCAGTTTTCAGTATAAAGCAATTTTCTTTGCAATAGAGTAATAGATGGTAAAGCAATTTGTCAAATCTATTTTTAAATGTTTAAATAACAACGAGACAATATTATAAATATAATTAACATCCTACAAGTGACTTCCCAACAGCCACCACATCCTAGCACGAATTACCCATTCATACCACCCAAATTCAAGTTTTATTGAAAATGTTGTAGTCTAATTCTTACGGGGCGTATCCAAGCGTGTTTATAACCTAGGACGAGGCTATTCAAATAGATTATTACCCTGTAGGAGTGTACAACTTTACACACATGTCAGACCGCTCCTTTTGCCACCAGATAAAACACACTTCCGAAGGTATGCTAGCAAAGCTAAGTCCGACGAGATGTTTTCCAATATAATGCATTAACTATGAATCGCCCGTATGGATAGTCACCGGTAAAGCTTCGGTCAACTACCCCTTGGGGTAAAGCCTTAGACAACTACCGATGCTCCTCAGGCTGCAGGACCTAGACAGGAACCCACCTCA
The DNA here is from genome assembly GCA_036346255.1 of Ampelocalamus luodianensis. NCBI lineage: Eukaryota > Viridiplantae > Streptophyta > Magnoliopsida > Poales > Poaceae > Ampelocalamus > Ampelocalamus luodianensis. The sequence goes on from JAYEVH010000361.1 coordinate 117,498, forward strand.
CATACCCAACAACAACAGAACATTTTTTAACACAACACACACCAACCACCTACGACTCGGAGCTAACGCACGCCAAAGTACTAAGTCAAGAGGGTTTCCATATGCCCTCATGTGGATGCACGCAAAATGCTTGGTACGGTGGCACAAGTAATTCAGTCCTTGTTGACTTAGGCACCAACCACTCACCCGATAACCACATCATCAACCATGTGCCCGTCTAAATCTTTTTGCTTTCAGTTTTAGTTTTTCAAAATACAATTACATACATGAGTACCTTGACCCAAGTATTTAAAGTATTGATATACCGACTATCGCCGAAGCGATGATCCCCATGCTACCGTTCTAAGCATTACTAAGCAAACTGACTCGCATACTATACATATACATGACCAAAGCCCATCCATTGGACTCGAAATCATTATCAATAATATAACCTAGGCTCAGTAGAAATGGTAAACATTTACCTACAGCTCATGCATCTATTTGGATTAAATACTCCTAACGAAAATTAACATCGAAATAGCACATGCATACATTCATTTGCAATCAAGATAATTTTATCAAAAGTAATAGGAGCAATATATTCAAAGGGGGGGTTGCTTGCCTTGCTGGAGATATTCAACTTGCTGCAGACAATCACTCTCATATATAACAGAATCGTCGAAACCTATCAAAAGAATCGAAAAGAAACAATAGAACAAATAACACCAAACAAACTAAAAAATTTGAAATCATCCAAAAATAATAAAATTTACACATAAGGTAGAACATTATTTTATATGAATTTATAAATAAAAATAACTTGATTTGGACTTCGCATGCAAAAGTTATAGCCTAAACAAAACTGTCGGGAAAGAAAAACTGATTCCACAATAAATTACCTTGCTCAAAACCAAATTTTTCAGTGACACTACCTTGCTCAAAACTGATCCCACAATAAATTACATTACAAATGTAAACTATCAAAACTGATTTTACTCAATTTGAAGTTACAGAGAAATACTTATGCATTTTTCAAGTTCAATGAATTTTTAGAGCAAAAATAATGACATACCGAAATTAACTATACTAACAAAATTTTGTGGGATAGTATCATGATTCAAAACATTTTAAGATTAAAGTACATTTAAAAAGGAAGCCAACAAAATTTTAATCATCCAATTCGGAGTTAAAATGAATTACTTGTGAAACTTTGAAGTTTAAGCAATTTTTAGTACACAAATAATTCATTTCGAAAAATATAAAATCATTAAATACTTTTTACACCGAGGCTTACCTAGCCACAGTCTATGACAAGTGGGTCCCCATGATTTATTTTTATTTTCATTTAAAATCCTAAAGAAAATAGACTATGACACGCGGGTCCCACGTGTCACAGTCTAGAGTGACAGAATAGTGCGTGCACCACAAGTTCATAGAATAGTGCAAGGGTTCATGGACCACCGAGGTTTGTTGTGTAAACCGGGTCCACGCATCAGTGAGACGACTCAACTATTAAAGCAATCATTAAACATAGTAATCAATACTTAGCCTTAGGGCATCTCCAATAGTGTATTATTATCGTCTCTTAGTTATATCATGTTAACAAAATCCTACGTGAAGGAGAGATGAGGAGGAGATAGAGTACAGGTCATCTCTTCTTGAAGGGACTGTCGTGCACGCGAAACAAGACATGATATATTAATCTACTCTATATGACATGTAGGCCCGTTTCAAAAGAAAATTATAAAATATAAATGTTGGAGAGTGTGCTAGAGACTATCTATTAGAGATGTTGTCTCTAAAGATGATGTATCATATGTTAGAGACAAGGTTATCTCTAACTATTGGAGATGCCCTTAAGGACAGAGATTTAGGAGTTAATGACGCGTGAACAGTGACTGTCCAAAACCGACAGCGCAGAGGAGCTTTGGCTGCAAGGTTTTCTGGTGTGTCGCTGGCAAAGGAGGCCATGGCGGTACAGACCAAGGGCAAAAACAAGATCCTAGGGCTATTGCGCAACCGAGGGTGGCTAGAGCATCGCAAGAGCTGGACTGGAACGGCGGCAGAACGGAGGGAGGCAGAGGTGAAGTTACGGTGAAAACAACAACGACGATATGGTCATGCAATGTTCCATCTAACATGCGCACTAGCATTGGATGTGTTTAGGGACCTTACCGGAGTGGAGAGGGAGGACAGGGAAGGTTGGAGGTGAACCGGCGTCGAGGTTCGAGGCGGCGGCGCAACACTTAACCGAGGAGGAGATGACTTGAGCCAAAATAAGAGGAAAAGATGGTTGGGGAAGCTCGAGGGATATTACTAGATGGTGCTCAAGCGGGGAAATGGAAAAAGAAGCACCTCACCAGAGGTGAGCATGAAGACGAAGCTTTCGGCCGAGGAAGAAGAAAACCCAAATTCCGAAGATCCCTGTGCATGCAAACCAAAATTGGGTTAGGGGAATAGAAGGTGGCGCTCCGAAACGCAAAAGGACACAAAGAGAAAGTAGAGGGCGGCACGGGAACGTCGGCGGCGTGGTAGCAGCATCGCGGCCGTGAACTCAAAGCACAACTCCAATTGCGCTTGGGCTCAGAGGAAGTAAGAAGAAGGTTGGGGATGGTGAAAGAGCTATTCGGGATTGCGAAAGGAAGCAAAGGGGAAGCTCTAGGGGGTTTTATAGAGGCCAGGCGGAGAGCTCGCGATGAGGCCAGCGACATGGCACTGACGGGAGCGCAAGCGACGGTCAGGCGATGGCGACGTGACGGGGGCAGGTGAGTGGCACGAGGTATGCGGCGGGGTAAGGCAAATCACAAGAATATGGTCACAAATGGTGGGCGAAGCCATTGACTCGTCGTGTTGGAGTGAGCGACGTCACCATGGCGCGGTGAGTGGCAACAGTGCTCACCGCTGGAGACGATGGATTGCGCGCCGGCCCATGCATCGCCCAGGAGGTAAGCGGTGTGCGTGTTTTGTTAGGCCTCGATCGAGTCGAGTCGGGTCAAAGCCTCGGTAAACCGAGTTAGGTCCGGTTGGAGGAACAAAGACAATTTCTATTTTTTGTAAAAGGCTAAGGGAGAAAGGGAAAATTTAGATAGATAAGATTGACTCCAAAATTGTGAACATTTTATGGGAGGTTCTGACTGATGTGTAACCTTGTGTAATTTTTCCAAGGTTTTTCATGCAATGAATTTTTATGTAGAAATGTTACAAGTTTCTCGCTTGAAATATTTGACTTTGGATTTCCAGTTTGATCTGCCAGTTTAAAATAGTAAATAAATTATGAAAATTTTCAATGAGTCAATAAATGTTCCAAACCCTAGGAAAATATTTCTAGGAATGTTCACTATATTTATTTTGTGCAACCATTAGGTTATGATTTCTAGCAATTGTTGTTTTAGTTTTCAAATTCCACAAAACCTTTGAAATAAATTCAAAAATACAAAAGACAACATGATGCATCAAAAGTTTTAAATTCTTCATATTTTTATACATTTGAAATACAAACCCCTATTTGGGATGTTACAAATCCTCCTCCTACAAGAATCTCGCCCCGAGATTCCGCTCACTGAAAAGAAAGACAAGTAGTCCGCACAAGGCGATCCTCTCGCTCATAAGTTGCTTTATCCTCTGTATGATTTGTCCACCGAACTTTAAGGAATTTGATAGCACGATTTCTAGTCCCCTGCTCAAACTTCTTCGAGGATGCGAAACGCACGCTCTCAGAGGTCGATCTCTTTGTACATCAAGACCTTCTAATGGAGCTCCTCGTTGGAACGCCAAGGCACTTCTTTAATTGAGACACGTGAAAAACTTCGTGTACCTCCGAAAGTGCAGTAGGCAATTCCAACTTGTAGGCAACAACTGCTTTCTTCTCGATGATGTGGTAAGGTCCGACATATCGATGATCTAACTTGCCTTTGATGCCGAATCATTGATGGACCTTCAGAGGAGAGACTTTGAGATATACAAAGTCATTAGGCTCAAAGCTCAACTCGCGACGACGATAATCCACATAGCTCTTTTGCCTTGATTGAGCTGTGCGTAACCGGTCTTGAATCAATCGAACTTGACTTTCGGCCTCATTGATCGAGTTCGGGCCAAAGAATGGTCTTTCGTCAGTCTCCAACCAATTCAACGGGGTTCTACATATTCTCCCGTATAAGGCCTCAAATGGTACCATGCTGAGACTAGCTTGAAAGCTGTTGTTGTAGGAGAACTCGGCGAATGGCAAGCATTTCTCTCAATTCTTCCCATAGGACAGAATACAAGCACAGAGCATGTCTTCCAAGATTTGATTGACTCTCTCCATTTGGCCATCGGTTTGTGGATGGTATGAGGTGCTGAAGGAAAGACGAGTTCCCATAGCCTCTTGCAAACTATTCCAAAACCGGGAGGTAAAGAGTGAACCACGATCTGAAACAATCGTCTTTGGTACACCATGCAAACTCACAATGCGGGATATGTAGAGGTCTGCCAAGTGACCTACACAAATCTTAGCCCATGACCGCAAAAATGTGCTACTTTCACAACGTATCAATGATAACCCAGATGGCATCCTTCCCTTAGGATATATGGGGCAGACCGGTGGTAAAATCCATGTCGATCGAATCCCACTTCCATTCAGGCACTTGCAAGGGTTTTAGCAAACCTGCTGGATGTTGATGTTCGGCCTTTACACGACGACATACATCACACTCGGCAACGAACCTTGCGATCTCTCGCTTCATTCGGGTCCACCAGAATCGCTAGCGAAGATCTTGATACATCTTCGTGGCTCTAGGATGAATGGACAGGGGAGAATCATGGGCTTCGTAGAGGATTAAATTCCGCAATTCCATGTCCTTCAGAACCACAAGGCTCTGTCTGAACCACACAACACCATGGTCATCTTTCGAGAAGCACTTAGCTGTCTCGTTCTTGGTATTCTGCTTGATTCGGTTCACCCAAATGTCGGTTTGTTATGCACCCTTGATCTGATCTTCTAAGGTGGGTTGCACCTCCATGGCAGTGATGAAACCATGCTCAACCACCCCCAAGTTGAGCCACTGAAATATCATAATCTTTGATCAACTCCAACCACCTTATTTGCCTAAGGTCCAGATCCAGTTGGGTGAAAAGATATTTTAAACTCTTATGGTCGGAATACACTTCGCAACGATTATCGATGAGGTAATGTCACCAAATCTTTAGTGCATGGACCACTGCAGCTAGTTCCAAGTCATGGGTTGGATAATTGAGCTAATGAGGTCTCAATTGTCTTGATGCATTGGACACTACTTTGCCTTCTTGCATAAGAACACACCCGAGTCCTTGACGAGAAGCATCACAATAGATGTCAAAGCTTCGGTGGACATGGGAAGGACGAGAACTGGTGCTGTGGTCAATCTCTTCTCAAGTTCTTGGAAACACTTCTCACAGTCAGCGGACCACACATACTTCTTTTCCTTCTTGAGCAATTCCGTCATCGGCTTCATGATCTTGGAGAAATTCTTGATAAAGCGATGATAGTAACCTGCTAAGCCGAGGAAACTCCTCATGTTAGTTACCGACTTGGGTTGACCCCATGAGAGCACATCACTGACCTTGCTAGGGTCCATGGCTATGTTGGGGTACGGGTAGGCTACGCTAGCAACAAATCAAAAATTCTACCACGTAAACCAGAGGCAAGCAAGTTAAATGATCGCAGATCATTACCACCGACGCCAGCAGCAATGTGGAAGTAGAGTCGAGCATCCTAGTCCGACAATGAACGCTACCGATGTAGTGGTCGAGAAGATCGCCCAACATCCTCATAGTCGATCGCCTCCTCCAAAGAACCTCCGCAATTCCTTGTGAAGATCGTGGATCGCCCTTAGCGCAACAAAGAACCGCAGAGCGCCTACGGTATCCACACGCCCGCAGAAGGAACGATCAGGCGCCGGTGTGCTAGCACCAAGTCGCACGGAAGGCTCTCTCAAGAAGATGACGGCTAGGGTTTCGTGGAAACAACTCACGGTTCGTCTCTCGCCACCTTACACTAGCCTCAAGCATTTCTTATATAGTGCCATGTGTCGGATCCTATCCAACACATTTGACTAATTGTATTCATACCGTTTGTTCCATCCCATTAAGTGTGTGACCCGTTAGGTTTATGTGTAATCGGTTGTGACTGAAACCCTTTCCGACCACGAGTCGAGCGGTCCCTAGCGGTGACATAATCGATTCCCGAATACACACAAATTATATCTGACGAACCTTAATGCGATATGATCTACGACTAGGTCCTCATCACTTACGACTGTGTCCTATCTTTATGCGCACCAATTCGCACTCTCGGTCACTACCGTTCGCGACTCTCACGACTGTGTTTCACCACTCAGTGATTTCGCTCGATCGCCTACGACTTGCTCGTATCACCATACGACTTGTCGACTCGATCGAATCCAAGCGACTTACTCTAGTATTCTCCCTTTGCCTCACGATATCCGGTTTGAACTCCGTGAGATAATGTGTCATCCATGGACTATTCAATACTTTCTCGATCGAGTTGTCGGATAACCTTATGTAGTCGAACACTTTGACCACTAGTGGCATGGCCATACACTTTCTTTATCCGACCACTTCGAGGGGCCTAGAGACATCTCTCCCGTTATGTTAGGAGGGGCAAATCCCATATCCGACTGGCCACATCCTCCGCATGTTTCATAGCATACCCAAAGCTACCTTTATAACTACCCGCCATTTAGTAGCGCTTGGCAACCTAAGAGTGCTATTACACATGTAGAGAACTATATTGATCTCTGGTCTAAGGATTATACATCATCATTGCTTGAGACCAACTAATGACACATAGAATCATAACAATCTCTATAGTGTCTCAAGGTGGGTCAACCCAACCCCATGTTCTCTAACATGTGTTCACATTATTGATTCGATATCTCTATATCCATGACCGTGAAACATGGTCATCAATCAATATATACATCGGTCGTGAGAGTCACCGTGTTCCGATCGTGACATTCGACTGAGGATACTTTTAATAACGACATCATACAAGTCAAGAGTTTCACCAACAAGTCACATACTCGTTGATCTTCGTAACTAACGATTCATTCAAGGAATGTAATAACATTTATTCAAGAACTCATAAACATAGACGTGATACAATCATCTCCATGATTGCCTCTAGGCATATCACCAACAAGTTATACCTCCCACTGAAAGAATATGGCCCAAGAATACCACTTCTTTCAACCGTAACTCGTGATTTCTAAACTTCACATAAAGTCAGGTGCTCACGCAGCTTTCTCCAACACTAGCTTTAGATGCTCGTGATACTCTTCATCATTCTTTAAGTAGATGAGAATATCATCTATGAAAACCACCACAAACTTGTCCAAATACTCTATGAATATCGTATTCATAAGATTCAAGAAAAGGGCAGGAGCATTCGTCAAGCCAAAAGACATGACGGTATACTCGTACAGTCTGTAACGAGTAGAGAAAGTCATCTTTGGAATATCTTCAGATCTGATTCAGACTTGGGGATAGCCCAGTCTCATATCAATCTTAGAGAATACCCGAACTCCGATCAATTGATCGAAAAGGTCATCGATCCAGGGCAACGGGTACTTGTTCTTCGCCGTCACTTCATTTAGCATACGGTAATCTACGCACATTCGCAGAGTCTTGTCCTTCTTCTTCACAAAGATCATAGGACAGCCCCACAGTGATGATATTGGGCAGATGAAACCCTTTTCTTGAAGTTCACCAAGTTGCTTTTTACTCCTCCAATTCATTCGAAGGCATTCGGTATGGCCTCTTCGAAATCGGGCTGGTACCAGGCAGCAACTCGATGACAAACTCGATGTCTCAGACTGGAGGCATCCTAGGCAATTCTTTGAGGAATACATCAGCAAAGTCACACACCTTTGGGACTTCATGAATTTCTAGAGCTGGCTTTGCTTCAAGCGCGAAAAGATGTGGTTATTGCAGTTTCGGCATAATTCCATCTTACACGCCGGAGAGACTTGTGAGGGAGATGAATTTCTTGGCACAAACGATTTGTCCTAAGTATTGGGACAGCCAATCCATGCCAAATATCACATCCAAACTCGCTGAATTGAGGAGAATAAGATATGCTAAAAATCCTACTCCTCCAATCTCAATAGATACATCACGACAATCACTTTTAGCTCTCATTTCCGACATCGGAGAGTGAATTATCAAAGGAGCATGCATCAGAACAATTTGAATATCACTAAGTGCAGAAAACAACTTTGATATAAAGGAATGAGAAGCTCCAGAACTGAACAAAACAGTAGCAGGCTGAGAATTGACGAGAAGCGTACCCAACACAACATCGGGTGCCTCCTGCACTTCCTCGGTCGAGATATGATAGACTCAGCCACGTGCAACCTTCTGGAATTACTGGGCCGCCTTCTGAGCTAGAGGATGATCATGTCCTTGCCCTTGCACTTGCCCCTGATTAGGGCGAGGGGCTGCTTCGTTCTTCACAGGGCAACTATTTGCATAGTAACCCTTGTTGTTGCGATAGAAGTAAGTGACCTCGGCAGCTGGATTGCAGAGGCCTCCTTGCAGTCCCACAGGTGCACATGGTTGAAACACGGACTTCGGAGGGTGAGGTACAAAGGTCGGTGGCCTCGAGTGCCGAGCTCGAGGACGGCCATCGGGCTTGCCCGGCAAGGACGGGAAGGCGACCTCACCGATCTCTCGGGCCTCCCACTTGCACTTGCGGGACTCGCCAAGTGCTCCACTTGTACTCACGACAATGGCTTTGTCGACCAATGTCTCGAAAGTCGAAAAGTCAACAATCGATAGCTTGTCCTCGCAGCCTCCTGACAAGTCATCCATGATTTTCTCGCTGGCGCCATCGGTGCACATCCTTAGGAGCATAGAGGAGAGATGGTTGAATTCATGGAGATACTCGGTCACTGATTTGTGCCCTTGCTTGAGCGTAAGAAACTCCTTCTTCTTTAGCTTCATCAAGTCGGCGGGGACGTGAGCCCATCGGAAGGCAAGACGGAACTCGCCCCATGTGACGGCTCGCCCACGGTTGCATGGCAAGAAATTTCTATTGGGTCCCAAAACCGCACTCGACCCTCCGTATAATGTACTAGTCCAGATCACGCTAGTGCACACAAGATCAACATAGGTGAATATTAATCCACACAAGACGAATAATAGAATAAATGAGTAATTTGAATAACAAATACTGCTGTGACCTTGTGGTCAAGTTTACACTTATTAAGCCTCGTGGGGCTGGCAAGAAACAACTAGAAGTGGAACAAAATAAACTTCAGCAAAAACCCATCGATTTGCCATAGGCAACCGACTGGGATCAAGACTTATCGATCAACATCTTCATAGAGCTCCTCCTCAAAAGCGTGCGAAGACTCCTCCATTTTTGTTGATTGATTATAGCAAGTATCAGTACACAACCGTACTCACAAGTCATACCACAGAATGCAAGTATACATGATGGCTTATTCCAAAGGAATAGCTTCTGTGGTTCTTTTGCAGAAATGTAACATTTGCAATTGAATATGAATAACAGATTAAAACACAACTTAAAACAAATAAACAATATTAATCTAACAGTTATTTTCACAAAGAACACAAAGCCTAAACAAATCATTCACACAGCCATATGACTTAGATCACACAGCTCCCTTCCTAAGTGTTTTATGAAAATCTAACCCTCGTGTGAAATCCCCGAGCATGTCTATGACCGCGGACATGGCTATTCAAATAGATTTGTTTAACGCTCTACAGAGGTTGCACACTTTACCCACATAATACAATCAGCAGTAGCTAGCACTAATCATAACAAAACCTTTCCGAAACTTCACCTCAAACATTAACACTCCCGATGTGTTTAATTGCTCTGCACCAACACCCACGGAGGAAATTGGTCCGACGCAAACCGTTGGATAGGAAGCGGTGAACCGCCCCGCGATGTGAGTCACCACGAGATAGAAACACACCTCCACCCTAGCACAAAGTCCAACCCATCGCTGAGTAGTCAATATCGAGACTCCATAACTTACTAAGTTAGGCCCATCCCATCGTGCATGTGGTTGTACGAGAGGCCCAATTCAATGGCGCACAAAGTTAAGTCCTTAATTGACCAAGCAAGACTTCCAATTTCTAACTAAGTAATCATTCTTTCAAATCCCAAGCACTAAGCTCCACCATATCACGAGTTTCTACCACTTGCCCGAGTCTAAATCCTTTCCCGCCTCATGGTTAAGTGCAACACATGCCATCAACGAGTAATAGCACACCACGCATTACGCTTTATCACAAAGTTTCATAATCACTTAGTCGATTCATATTTGCAACTCACATGAAATGATGACTTGTTGCATGGCTAAACAATCTACTCAGATCTAACCAATCCACGCTGGTGTTACGATAATACCAACTAATAAAGAACCAATCTAGGTGACAAAAGATCATGACATTACAATAAGCAAGGTGCATATAAACAATTAGGATAAATAACTAATCCCAAAGCATTTAAATACATACTTAAAATAAAGGCAATGACCGAATTAAAGTATTTTTGAAAACTGGTTCAATATGATCAAAGGTACAACTTGACTTGGAATAGATCCTCGCATCGGTCTTGATCCCCGTGCACCTTCAAAATTCTCAAGAATCAACGCCTACTCGCAAACGAAGCAAATAAATAACTAATAGAGAGAAAACAAACTCCAAAGGTTAAATAAAAATCTTAGATAAATAGAGCTCAAATTTAGATGAATTTAGAAATTTGAATGAGCTCAATCGGAGTTCTGATGAAGAAAATATGGCCTTTGAAGATCAAACCTAAATAAATACTCAAAAGGAATTTATTGATTTCTCGATTTATTTTCCTACCGAAAATTAGTTAATGATGTCGATGACGTTAGCGCTGGAATTTCTTAATTAAAATAAATCGAGAGAAAAAGGTGCCGAGGTGGATGGCCATGAGGCAAGTACTATTTATCAAGTAATCGCTCATCGCTGACCACGCTGTGTTCGGAAGGAGTTTCACCACTTGGTTAGAAGGTCTCGATCGCACGGTCGAGAATGTTTGGACCGCATGGTCGAGAAGGTTTCGACTACACATGGTAGGCTCGAGTCCCCATGGTCGACGGCGTTCGGCGGTGCTTCACCGGCGATGAGTGGTACCAACAACATGTAGAGGAGGTTATTGTGAACCTAGAGGTGCACTCCCAGGTGGTCGAGGACGATAGTGACGGTCGGCGACGAGCTACAAGCGCAAAAGAAGGTGTGGGTATTATCGGACTTGAGCTCTAGTGAGGCTCCGATGATGTGGAGAGGTTCTGGAGGTAGCCTGGGCGACACTGAACACGATGGCGTGGTCGACGATGATGAGGCAACAACGTCGGTCGCGTAATTCAAAAAGCAAGGAGCTCGGCCAGAACCCTAAAACCTTGGATTGCAACGGTTCTAGACCTCTAGGTCGAGGTGACTTGAGGGTTTTTTATGCGAATGAAGAGGTGATCCTCAGGGTCCTATTTATAGGGTGGGGTGTGGCCGATAAGGCGTATTGAAGGTGGAACCCTAAAGGAGTCCGAGATGAACACACGATGAATTCAGAGATAGAAACCGATATGGGATTTGATTTTGTTTGTTTTGAATGCAGGAAGATATGGGACATCAAATGACGCAGTTTAGATAAGATTTTATCAACGGAATCCCTGTTGTCGGATGGAGCCTCTAGAAGCAACAATGGCGCATTTAGATCGACTCACGTGGTGAAGACGGTCGTGAGGACGATGATGGCTCGGTAGGTGGGTCTCACCTGGTCACGGGCGAGCAATGCACACGCAGGCCGGGTTGCAAGCTGTTGGGCAGAAGGAAGGAAATGAAATGGGCAAAAGGGTTTCGCCCATTGAGGTTTTCTCGAGATTTAAATAGACTTTTCAATTTAGAAAATACTAAAAAGGAAATAGCAAAAGGAAAAGGAAAATAGAAAATGCACTTGGAAAAATCTAGAAAATATATCCAAACACATAGATCCAAATAAAATAGTTTTGACAAAAGTTGATGTTGACATTAATCATATTAAATTATTTTGATATCGAAAGTTCATGTTAAGCTTTGAATTAAAATTCAAATAAAATCTCAAGGGTGAATTTTTCAACTACTAACTCTTCAAAAAGGTTTTTAAAGCTCAGAAAATTGGGATGTTACAAACCTCCCCGCTTAAAGGAATCTCGACCCAGATTCAGTCAAGCTAGAGAAATGGCTAGAAACTCTGCCACCTATTTTTCGACTCCCACATTTCTTCTCCTTCTAAGTGGTGACTCCAACGAACCTTGCAAAAATGAACGGTTTTGCTTCTCGTACGATGCTCTACGATATCTAAAATCTTGACTGGTTGCTCTTTATAAGTGAGATCTTCTTTCAACTCGATTTAATCCAAAGGGGTTTGTTCTGATGGCACACGAAGACACTTCTTCAACTAAGAGACATGGAACACATCATGCACTCTCGCTAACGATCAATGCAATTCAAGCCGATAGACAACTTCTCCACGATGATCCAAAAGCTTGAACGCCAACATATCTTGGGGCAAGCTTTCCTTTGGCACGAAACATTTTGACACCTCTCAATGAGTAACTCAAGATAAACAAAATCCTCTGGTTCAAATTTGAGATCACGACGATGGTTATCAGCATAAATCTTCTACCTCGACGGAGCTATCTTTAATCTTTCTCTGGTCATAGACACTTGTTCTTCTGTCTCTTGAATAATATCTAGCCCGAATACTAAACGTTCGGCTGTTTCTGACCAATTCAAAGGGGTTCTGCATGCACGACCATACAAAGCTTCAAATGGTGATATTTGTAGACTGGCTTGGTAACTATTGTTGTACGAGAATTCTGCATACGACAAACTTTTGTCCCAACTGGTAACATTAGCTAGAGCACAAGCTCTCAACATATCTTCCTATATATTTGATTAACTCTTTCAGTCTGTCCATCTGTCTGAGGGTGATACATAGCACTGAAGTTTAGATAAGTCCCCAAGGCTTCATGCAAACTTTGCCAAAAATGAGAGGTGAACTGAGATCCTCGATCTGACACTATCTTCTTAGGCACACCATGCAAATTGACAATTCTTGACATGTATAACTCTACAAGGCGATCTCCTGAGTAAGTGGTTTTGGCTGGCAAGAAATGGACAACCTTAGCCAAACGATCAACTATTACCCAAATCGAATCGTAACCCAATTGAGTTCTAGGTAAACTGGTAATGAAATCCATTCCGATTTCTTCCCATTTCTACTCTGGAATCTTCAGGGGTTGCAACAATCCTACTGGTCTCTGATGTTCCATCTTTACTTTCTGGCACACATCACACAAAGCAACAAACTTTGCGACTTCTCGCTTCAAATTTGGCTACCAAAATTTATTCTTAACATCCTGGTACATCTTAGTGCTCCCAGGGTGAATAGAATAGTTTGAGTCATGAGCTTCCTATAAGATTAACTATCTCAACCCATCAATATCTGGCACACAGATATGTCCATTGATCCAAAGTATATCTTGCTCATCCTTGGTGAAGTCCTTGAATTTTTCTTCTGTCATTTTGAGTTTGATATCTGCAATTACGGGATACTTTGGTTGGGTAGCTCGAACCGCTTTTCTAAGGTAGACTATAATTCTAGGCTAGCCATAAATCCTTCTGGCTACAACTCTAGCTTCACTTCCTGAACTCCTCATGAAGTTCTCGGGCAATTTTCTTTACTTCCAAGGTATTGCAAAGAGTTTTGCGACTTAACGATTCCGCAATAAAGATTAGCTTTACCGAAATGGTAGTAGATTCCAAGGTTATAAACTTTTATTAACTTCAACCATCTTCTTTGCCTCATGTTCAGGTTAGACTGAGTGAAACTGTACTTCAAACTTTTATGATCCGTGTATACTTCACAGAGGTTACTAATGAGGTAATGATGCCAAATCTCTAAAGCATGCACTACAGCAGCCAGTTCCAGATCATAGGTAGGATAATTTTCCTCGTGAGGTCTTAATTGCCTTGACACATAAGCGACAACTCTTCCTTCTAGCATCAGGATGCATCCTAATCTTTGATGCGAAGCATCACAGTAGATATCAAAATCCTTCCAAATATATGGCAGAGTTAACACCGGGGCTAAAGTCAAATGCTTCTTCAATTCTTGAAAACTTTCTTCACAAGCTGGGGTCTAAGTGAACTTTTTCTCCTTTTTCAACAATTGCGTAAGGGGCTTAGCAAACGTTGAGAATCCTTCGATGAAGCGGCGATAATATCCCGCCATTCCCAAGAAATCGTGAACTGAAAGTTATCGCCTTGTTGCTCCCAATGCAAGATCGCTTAACTTTGCTAGGTCAATCGCTACTCTCTGCTATCATCACATGACCAAGAAAATCGACTTCTTTTTTCCAGAAATCACACTTGCTGAACTTAGCATACAACTGATGCTCTCTATGTTTTTTGAGGATTAACTTCAGATGTTTAGCGTGTTCTTCTTCTGTCTTGGAATAAACCAAAATATCATCAATGAACACAACTACAAACTTGTCCAAATATTCCATAAATACTTTATTCATCATGTTCATGAAATATGCTGGGACATTCGTCGGGCCAAAGGACATGACTAGGAACTCATAATGTCCATAACGCGTAGAGAAAACGGTCTTCGGTATATCCTTCGGGCAAATCTTCAACTGATGGTAACCTGATCGCAGATCGATCTTTGAGAACACTCTGGCTCTTTTCATCTGATAAAAAAAATCATCGATTCGGGGCAGTGGATACTTATTCTTGGTGGTGACTTCATTAAGAGCACGATAATCGATGCATATTCTCATGCTTCCATCCTTCTTCTTGACAAATAAAACTGGCACTCCACATGGCGACGAACTAGATCTCACATAACCTTTCTCAAGAAGTTCTTCTATCTGCTTCTTCATTTCCACTAGCTCATCGACTGGCATCCGATAGGGTCTCTTAGAGATTGGTGCTGTTCCCGGCACTAGATCGATGACAAACTTGATGTCACGGTCTGATGGTACTTCTGGCAATTCTTCTAGAAACACATCTGGATATTCTCTGACAATAAGTACATCCTCCAAAGCATCGGTCTTTAGGCTATTGACTAACAAATGTCCATCACACACTGAGGTGGCGAGTAACTCCACCTTCTTTCCATTGGTATCCTCGATTGTCACAGCTCTTCGGCCACAATCTAGCATAGCTTTGTGCTTAGATAGCCAATCTGTGCCAAGAATAACATCTAAGGTCTGGGTGTCTAGGACAATGAGGTTGGCCAGAAACTCAACTCTAGCTATGAGTAACTTAGCTCCTAAACATCCCACTCTAGAACTTAACTTTGCTCTAGGCGATTGGACTAACAGAGTATGCATGACGTGCATAACTTTCAAATTATTCTTGGTTACAAACACTCCAGAAATGAACAAATACGAAGATCCAAAATAATAATAAAAAAACTAATGCAGGTACTGAGTTAACCATAAAATTACCCAGCACGACGCCGGGTGCTTCCTGGGCTCTTTCCAGAGTGACGTGGTTGACACGACGTCTGACCACAAATTGCGGTGCTCCTCCGGATTGACTGGCAACTTGAGAAGCTCCTTGGTTGATGCTTGGTGCTAGCGTCTTGGCTGGTGTAGCTCCAAGGTTGAAGCGTACTGGAGTCACTTTCCCCTTCTGAGGATAATGGTTGAAGAAGTGCCCTAGCTAATGGTAGGTGTAGCAAACTCTAGCTCCATTCTGCTGATTGCTCCCTAGATTGGGGTTGACTGTCGCAGGGTTGCAGAAGTTTTGAGTAGCTAGATGTGGTGTCGAGGTTGGTGCTGGCGTTCTAAAAGAGTTCTGCGATGGAAAACGAGTGAACTGTTGGGGACTGCTTCTCGCTCACGAGCTTGATGACTCCTTGCTGAGCCATTTTGCACTTACGGTTGTCCTCCAACTCTTTGCGCTATCCTAAGGATTAAAGCTTTATTGACTAGCTCTTGGAAATCTAGAAAGGTATGGGTGATCAAGCTTGACTTGCAATCCAAAGATTCAACCCTTTTAGAATGTGACTCGCAGCCTTGTTAGTGGTGACGCCTTTCGCGCATAGTCGGCAAGTCGAGAGAATTTATTGAGGTAGTCGGTCGCTGACATGCCTCCTTTCTTGAATACACGAAATTCATCCTTCTCGCATGTGATACTCGCAAAAGGCTATTGAAAATTCTTCCTAAGTAATGTTCTGTGGCATCTCATGCGCATGTAAGTTTTCCCACCATTTGGCAACAATGCCTTCCATTTGGTGAGTGGCATAGAGAAACTTCTCATGATCGCCGCATTGGGTGATCAACGCCTTCCTTTCGATAACACAAAGCTAGTCATCAGCTTCTACTGGTGACACATGATTGGAAAAGGTTGGCGAGCGAGTTCTCATGAGCTCCGCTAGCTTGGATGGTCCATGATGACTGTGAGCAGCTGGTGCTCCATTGTTGTTGCTGTTGTTCTGATTATTGTTCATATTTTGCATCTCGTTCATCATCATGCACATCATTTGCGCTTGAGCTAACATGAACGCTCCAAAGTTCTCAAATCAATTGAGGTGCTTGCGTGTGATCGCTCCGCCGGTGTCTACTCATTCTTCTTCGACCTGTGGGTTCCGATCCACCGGCAAAGAAGATGACGAGTCCAACTATCCGCAAAGCTCCATGGGTTAGATAAAGTAGCAAGCACAAGATAAGTTAAGAACTAATAGAGGGGGTAGATTAAACCCAACAAACATAGCTTCAAGAAATCAACTGAAATACTTATATTAATAGGGGTCTTAGCATGGCTACAACAAATGCTTAAGGGCCTTTGCAGCTTATACTCGCACACAAGAAAACAAACGCAAACCTAACACACAAACTACCGCCTAAAGGGAGACACTCCTAATCTTAAACTGGTGTGGCTCAAATACACTGAGCCTCGGCTAACTTAGCCAAAACCTAAGCAATCTACTCGATGAGATAGCCTCCACAGTAACGACGGTGCTCCCGCCTACTGTAGACCTGAAACTACGCTGGCATCATTGCAAACTGGTCTTGGTGCCCCAGGATTGGTGTAGCAGGAACATGCATCCCTAGTGTAGTCACAATTGGCTCTTCCGTGCTTGGTTCGCTGGTCCTCGGCCTCTTCCGGTCATCTCTCGGATCTTCTTCTTTAGGTCTTCCTCGTGTTTATGCCGACCATAGAGAGCTTTTTCAAAGCATGGCAATCCTTTCTTCCGCCATCCGCAAAGTCTCGAGATGCACTCCACCTGCGGGCGCCAAATCGAAGGATTCTCCTTAGCATACTGCAAATCGGGCAAGATGCACCACGGTGGTGTTGTTTCTCCATTTGTAGATGGGTATCGCAGAAGGTCCATTATGAGGCACGGGATGGTAGCGTAAGATCAGATCCTAAAGCTCGCATGTAGATGTTGCCGATCCTCAAGATAGCAAGGCGCGATGACTCGGATTCCTTCGAAAAGACCATCCTCCAATGCAGATATTTAGAGAACGGATGGCTTTAGTGTCCTTCCGAGCATAGATGGTTAAACGACAAAGCACTCCACATGATTCAAAATATAAAAGTATTAAATACTTTTTACATCGATGCGCTTGTAGCCACGGTTCATGACAAGTCGGTCCCCATGATTTTTTTATTTTCATTTAAAACCCTAAAGAAAATAGTAACTGGCATGCAGGTCCCATGTGTCATAGTCTAGAGTTCACGTAATAGTACGTGCACCACAAGTTCATAGAATAATGCAAGGGTTCATGGACCACCGAGGTTTACTATGTAAACTGCCCGCAAGGCCAATGAGGCGACTCACCATTAAAGCAATCATTAAACACAGTAATCATTACTTAGCCTTAAGGATGGAGATTAAGGAGTTAATAACACATCAACAGTAACTGCCCAAAACCGACAACGCAAAGGAGCTCTAGCCGCGAGGTTCTTTGGCGTGTGCCGGCAAAGGAGGTCGTGGCGGTGCGGACCAAGGGCAAAAACAGGATCCTAGGGCTATTGCGCACCCGAGGGTGGCCGGAGCATCGCGAGAGATGGACTAGAATAGCGGCGCAACGAAGGGAGGCAGTGGTGAAGTTACGGTGAAAATGACAACGGTGATATGGTCACGCAATGTGCCATCTAACGCATGCACTAGCACTAGATGTGTTCAAGGACCTTACCGAAGTGGAGAGGGTGGACGGGGAAGGTCGGAGGTGAGCCAACGTCGAGGTCAGAGGTAGCGGCGCAGCACTCAACCTAGGAGGAGATAACCTGAGCCAAAACAAGAGGAAAATATGGTTGGGGAAGCTCGAGGGATATTACTAGACGGTTCTCGAGCGGGGAATTGGAAAAAGAAGCAACTCACCGGAGCTGAGCACAAAGATGAAGCTTTCGGCCGAGGAAGAAGAAAACCCAAATTCTGAATATCCCTGTGCATGCAAAACAAAATTGGGTTAGGGGAATAAAAGGTGGTCCTTCGGAACGCAAAAGGACATGAAGAGAAAGTAGATGGCGGCACGGGAACATCGGCGGCGTGGTAGCGGCATCGCAGCCGTGTACTCAGAGCTCAACTCGAATTGCACTCGGGCTCAGAGGAAGCAAGAAGAAGGTAGGGGATGTGAAAGAGCTGTTCGGGGTTGCGAAAGGAAACAAAGGGGAAGCTCCAGGGGTTTTATAGAGGCCGAGGCAGAGAGCTCACGAGGAGGCCAGTGACATGGCGCTGACGGGAGTGCGAGCGATGGTAAGGCGATGGCGACGTGACCGGGGCAGGTGGGTGGTGCAGGGGATGCGGCAGGTGAGGCAAACCACGGGCGTATTGTCACAAACGGTGGGCGGAGCCGTTGGCTCGTCACGCTGGAGCGAGCGACATCGCCATGGCGCGGGCGAGCTGGCAGCGAGCACTCGGCCACGTGGAGACAATGGACTGCAGCCGGGGCCCATGTGTTAGTGGCCCAGTGAGGCCAGCGCGCGGCCGAAGTTTTGGTTAGGCATTCGATGGAGTCGGTCGGTCGGGCTCGGTCGGAACCGAGTTAGGTCCGGTTGGAGGAACAGTACATTTTTTTATTTTTGATAAAAGGCTGAGAGAGAAAGGGAAAATTTTAGACAGAGAAGATTGACTCCAAAAATTGTGAATAATTTATGGGAGGTTACTGACTCCTTGTATAACCTTGTGTAATTTTTCCAAGGTTTTTCATGTAATGAATTTTTTTGTAGAAATGTTACAAGTTTCTGTTTGAAGTATTTGACTTTGGATTTCCAGGTTTGACTGGCCAGTTTAAAATAGTAAATAAATTCTAAAAATTATGAACATTTTAAAGTAAGTCACTAAAATGTTCCAAAACCTAGAAAAAATATTTCCAGGCAATGTTCACCATATTTATTTTGTGCAACCATTAGGGTTATGATTTCTAGCAATTGTTGCTTTAGGTTTTAAAATTCCACAAAGCCTTTGAAATAAATTTCAGAAAATACAAAAGACAACATGATGCATCAAAAGTTTTAAATTCTTCATATTTTTATACATTTGAAATACAAACCCCTATTTGGGATGTTACATTTGCACACCATCATCATTGTTTATAATTGCCTTGAGACTGGCTCGACATCGACTAGAGATCGTTATGAGCCGAGTATGAATCCACTCTCTAACTCAACTTAAATTGACCTCGCTTGATTTTTAAGATGAGTAGAGCCGAGCTCTTAAACTCGACTCGTTTGCAGCCCTACATATATGCAATCAGCTCGACATTGAAACATTACTTTTAGCTACCAATTTACTTTTCATATTATATCCCGTATGTATTCAATTAACATTACCCAGTTGAACCATAGAATCTCTCATTTGTTAGGTACTTTATTGTAATTGATGATATATGGAGTACCCAAGCATGGAAGATTATTAAATGCGCCTTGCTTGAGAATACTTGTGGTAGTAGGATACTAGTGACAACAAGAATTGCTACTGTTGCCAAGTCATGTTGCTCCCCTCGCCACGATCTTGTATATGAACTAAGGCCACTAAGTGAAGGTGACTCTAAAAGTTTATTCTTCAGAAGAGTATTTGGCTCTGGAGACAAATGCCCTCTTCATCTGAAAGAAGTTTCTACTGAAATCATAAGAAAGTGTGGTGGTCTACCATTGGCAATCATTACGATGTCTAGTTTATTGACAACTAAATCACATGCAAGAGAAGAATGGTTGATGGTCCTTAATTCGATTGGTTTTGGACTAGAGAAAAATTCTGATGTGGAGGAAATGAAGAAGATACTATCTTTGAGTTATAATGACCTTCCTCACCATTTAAGAACTTGCTTACTATATCTAAGTATGTTTCAGAAGATTATAGAATTCAAAGAGATCGTCTAGTAAGTAGGTGGATAGCAGAAGGATTTGTCAAGGTTGATGGCGGGAGAAATTTAATGGAGGAAGGCGAATGCTATTTTAATGAACTTATAAACAGAAGTATGATTCAACCAGTAGATATCGAGTATGATGGTAGAGTAGATGCATGCCGGGTGCATGATATGATTCTTGATCTCATTATATCCAAGGCAGTCGAAGAAAATTTTATCACTTCCGTTGGTGATCAAGCACATAGCTTTGTGTTTCAAAGTAAGATCCGTCGACTGTCACTTGACCGTGGCCAAGAAAACGTGAAAGTGACGTCATCCATGGTTACTGCTCATGTTCGATCTCTTGGCATATTTAGATATTCTGTACAAATGCCTTCTATTTCAGACCTGAATGCTCTGAGAGTGCTAGATATAGAGAGCACTCGTATGTTGGAAAATTGTAATATTAGAAATATTGGGAAGCTATTTCAGTTGAGGTACCTACGGATTAAAGCAGATGGCATTATAAATCTTCCAGAACAAATAGGTGAGCTACAGTATTTGGAAACATTGGATCTATCTAGTACTGGGATAAGAGAAATGCCGGCAAGCATTGTTAAGCTGCGACGGTTGACACGGTTACTTGGTGAAGTAAAATTGCCAGATGGGGTGGGTAACATGCAAGCTCTAGAGGTACTGTCACGTGTAGTTGTGAACGACGAAAGCTCAATAAATTCTTTGCAGGAATTGGGCAATTTGACCAAATTGAGAACTCTTCACCTAGTTTGGTGCATTGGTGGCTCACACCGTGATACGTACCAAGATATCTTGGCTTCGTCACTTGGTAAACTCTGTAGTTCAAACCTTAGATGTTTGCACATTTTCATAGCTCTTCTTGATTCTACTGAAGGCTTCCGTTTGATTCATGGTCCTCGCCTGCTCATCTCCTTCGGGAATTAGACGCCGAGACTTGCTATGTCAATGGGATTCCAGAGTGGATGGCCTCATTGGCCAACCTCACCTTCATAAGCATCAGGGTTAATAAACTGACTCAGGAAACCTTCCAGATCCTTGGGGACTTGCCCGCCTTGCTAAAACTGGTTTTACAATCAGAAGATGGCCCCAAAGAAAGGCTCATCGTATGCAACGGCGGATTCCAACGTCTGAAGTACTTTATCTTGTTGGCTTTCATCATGGGTCCGATGTTCGAAGCTGGAGCCATGCCAAAGCTGGAAGAACTCACGTTTCAAACCGTAGTACGTGAGGTGCTGTCGGACCCGGATTTCGTAATCCGTAATCCTCTCGTGATAAAGCTGCGCTATTCCTCGGATCAGTAGATAGCGCCATAAGACACATTGCTGAATCATTTCATACATCGCGTAGACCAAATCATTCATTAATACAAGCATTAGAGTTCAAATAGACCACGTCGGGTCGAGTTTACAAAAGGGCCGATCAGGCCAAACGAGTTCATTACAAAATCTCGAGTACGTTAGCGGAAGCAAAAGGGGTAGAGCAAGTCTCTCCACAGGCAAGCGACTGGGGTACTAGGTGTACGACCGATATTAGCCAAGGGCTTGGATAATATAGGATGTACACGAGTACCAACGGAGCCAACCAGACTGAGGCGAGACTCAGACTACGGAACTATGCTACTCTTCTTCATGTCCTTGCTCCTCGGCGTCCTGGTCCTCGTAGTAGGTGTAGTCTCCATGATCTGCGGGTTCTGGGGGTTGGGGGGAAAGAGCGAGGATGAGCACAACTACCGTGCTCGCGAGCCAACACACAGTATGCAATGTTATACATGCAAGGCTTAACAAGGATGGCTCGGGTTCATTTATTTGCACAAAGCAATATTTAAAGTACCAATATTGAAAGTCCTATCACGTAGCATTTTAACCAAATTGCATTTGTTAAAGAGATTGCTTGTGCAATATTTATAACAGTAGAGGTTACCTCCACCTCATGCTTATTTTTGATAGCGGTTACATCCACCACTTAACATCACTGGGGTACATCCACCCAGGGAAAACCAAAACCCGGGTCACAGCGACCCAACACATTTTATCCCGCCCACAAGGTTTTATAAACAGAACTAACTCTTGTAAGTTCCCATGTCCGCCCTTGACCGTGGGCACGGCTATTCGAACAGTTTATTACACTGCAGAGGTTGTACACTTTACCCACAAGAGACAATCATTCGACATATACACATGTTTCGTGAGACATGTGAGTCAAGGGGAGATCGTCACAAGGCCTTTACAATGCATCCACCAAGATTTGTTACACCCGCTAAGGTTTCACCGAGAAGAGTTACGCTCACATAGACCCACAACTCTTTCCTGCACCCTCTCTGCGCCACACGACTTACGCCACATAGACCAGAAGTCGTACACCCCAACCCATAGCCACATAGGCTTATGGCGAGCGGGTCATCCGCCTCGTGCAACTCATACTAACGGATACAAATTATTTAGCCAGTCGACACCATTATAGACATGTGGTCGATCTGCTTACATTGGGAGGTCATCACAGATTAAGTCCTTAGGACCATCCAGGTGTTCATACCACATACCATCCACAAACGAACATTCCTTGGGCTGCATTAGCACCCACCAACATACCATCCATCATACCATCCGCCTGGATGTGATAAGCAATTCCTTTAGGTTTTTTAAGAGGTAGGAAAAATACAACATCATAACCATCCCACCATTTACACCAAATGACCGCCCAAAATCATGTTCATTTCAAAAGATGATGAATGGGGTAGATGATACCCTGATATTAAGCAAGACTAGCATGGCGCTTAAGTATAGCCTATACTAGTATAGTTACCAAATATTTACTAGGGTGACAAGGGTGTATGGCAATTCAATTATCAAGGGATGGTGTACTAATAATAAAGCATCAACATGGCATTTAACTACCTTAGGTATTTAACATACACTTGCATAAAGAAATTAAAGCATGCAATTTGATAATTTAAAAGAACATAATTTGCATAAAATGTAGGTTCAATATGATCAAAGTGTCGACTCACTGGTCTACGGCTAGATGATCTTGATATTCTTGAGCTTGATCAAGTGGGGTCTCCGCTTCTCCGAACTCTACGCGAACGATCGTACCGGAAAAGAAATAAACGAGCAAATAAATTAACTAAATAACAAAACTCCTCAAATGAACTCCAAAATAAACCAAACTAGCACCAACAGGAAGAGCTTGATTTTAGAAATTTTTAGAAACAAACTTCACAATTTTTGGAGTTGAAATGAGGGAGAAAAGAGATTTTAAAGCCTCTCTTTTAAAAACAAAATAGAAAAAGGGAAATAAAAAGGAAAAGGAAATGTGGCCCACGGCGTTTTTTATGCGCCCGCCTACCATGGCAGCGCGCATGCCGCGCCGCTACGGCCCGGTGCGACTGCTCGGCCACGGCGCGCGCTGCCCGCAGAAGGCCCGCGCCGAGGCAAAAAGGGGGCGAGGGGTTCACCGACGCGCCACGCGAGGGAGACGGCGGCGGCTAGGGTTCCGCCACGCGCGGCGCGCGCGAGGCTCGGTCCACAGCCGGCGCGCCGGAGGGAGCGAGGCGCACGGCGAAGAAGGAGGAGCCGGGAAGGCGCGCCAAGGGCGGCGGAACGGCTCACCGAGCGCGACGGCGACAAGGCACGGCTTCGGCTTCTTCTCTCTTCTTCTTGATCTCTTTCTTGCTCGGTCTTGCTTGGGGAAGAGAGGGGTGGAGGAGAGGAGCGGGGCGCCGGTTTTAAAGGCCGAGGGGAGCTTTGATCCGGGGAAAAGAAGCCGCTGACGGAGATGACGCAAGAACCGAGGGCGCGGGCGGGCCGTGCGGCGCCGAAGCGGGCGAGGGGATGGGACGGGTCGAGGCGCGCGCGGCCGGAGCGTTGACGCGCGGCGCGGGCCGAGGCGGCGACGGAGCGCACCCGTGAGGAGGAGAAGGAGGCGACGAGGGGTGTGTCGCCGAGGTGCCGCCGCCACGGGCGGGCAGAGGAGCCGGAGCCGGCATGGCGCGCAGGCTAGGTTAGGTTAGGGGTTTGGGGAAAGAAGAGCTCGGCCTGGGGAATCGAACTTGAGCAATTTGGGAAGTTCTTGGGGTTTGAAATCCTTGCACACTTAGGAAAGTTTCAAGATTGAGCAAATGATCCTTGAAGATCTTGCATCGAAAAGGATGTTACAAAACCTACCCACCTTAAAAGAATCTCGACCGAGATTCGAGCCCTCACTGCAACGTAGGTAATCCAACTTCACCGATCTTCACGCTCCCAAGTGGCTTCTCTCCGAGTGGTTACTCCATTGCACTTTGCATAAGCGGATGATTCGACGCCTTGTTTGCTTCTCCACGACATCGAGAATCTTGATCGGATGCTCTGGATACGACAAGTCTTTCTCGAGTGCAATGGTTTCAATTGAGCTTGCTCTTCCGTACTCGAGGCATTTCTTGAGTCGAGAAACATGGAACACATTGTGGACATCCGACAAATTTCTGGTAATTCCAGTTGATATGCTACCTCCACGCCATGTGATTGGGAACGGCCTATGTATCTTGGCGCAAGCTTGCCTTTCACTTTAAACCTTCGCATTCCTCAAGGTGACACTTTGAGGTATACATGATCTCCAACTCAAAGTTAACTCTACGACGTTGCTCCGCATAACTTTTCTGTCCGACTCGAGCAGCTTGTAGACGATCTCTCGATCAACTCGACTTTCTTCTCGCTGCTTGAGAGTATCTCGGTCCGAAGATATAACCTTCTCCCGATTCTCACCAATGCAAGGGTGTTATGCATTTCTCCCATAAAGTGCTTCAAACGGGACATCTTCAAACCGATTGGTAATCGTTGTTGTAGGCGACTCGCATACGGTAGACATCTCTCCCAGCCACACAGAACTCTAAAGCACAAGCCCAAGCATGTCTTCTAGAATTGATTACCTTTTCTCGCTCGCCCATCACCGAGGATGATATGTTGTGCTAAAGTTCAAGTGAGTTCCAAGTGCATCATGTAGACTAGCCCGTAAATGCGAGGTAAATCGAGAACCTCGATCCGAGACTATCCTCTTGGGTACCCATGCATGCATACAACACGAGCCATGTATAACTCGGCTAATTTATCTCCCTTGTAGGTGGTCTTCACAGGATGAAATGGGCAACTTTGGTTAATCTGTCGATTATGACCCATACGGAATCATATCCGGTCTTGGTTCTCGGCAGTCTGAATGAAATCCATTCCAATTTCTTCCCACTTCCACCGAGGGATTTGAAGTGGTTGCAGCAATCTCGCTGGTCTCTCGATGTTCGCTTGATCCCTGGCACACATCGCAACAAGCTACGAACTCGCGATGTCCCTTTTCATTCGCGCCACCAATATAGAATCTTCATATCTTGATACATCTTGGTGCCGCCTGGTGTATGGTGTATGTTGAGCTATGGGCTTTTTTAGAATCAATTCTTTGAGTTCCTTTGGTGGGGAACAAATAGACGTTTCCATACCATAGATTCCTTGTTGGTCTTCCACCATCTTTGAGGCCTTTCCTTTGGCCATGAGGTGTTTAAATTTATGAACTCCCGGTGTCCTTTCTGAGCGGTCTTGACTTGTTCTTCTAAGGTTGGTTGAACTTCCATAGCCGCTAAGGTGCCTTGTTCTACTAACTCGAGGTTAAGTGCCTCTAATTCCTTGCAAAGCTCAAAGTTGATACTCTTGAACCATAACATTTTTGCAAAGAGGACTTACGGCTTAATGCATCGGCCACTACATTAGCCTTCCTGTGATGGTAATGAACATCCAAGTCGTAATCCTTAATCGCTTCTAACCATCTCCTTTGTCGGAGGTTGAGGTCTGTCTGGGTGAAAATATACTTAAGACTCTTGTGGTCCAGATAGATATTACAATGATTTCCAATCAAGTAATGCCGCCAAATCTTTAGGCATGCACTACGGCCGCTAACTCCAAATCATGAGTTGGATAGTTGTCTTCATGTGGGCGGAGTTGTCTCGATGCATATGCTACGACGTTTCCTCCTTGCATAAGTACGCAGCCAAGACCTTGCCGAAGCATCACAATAGACTTCAAAGTCCTTGTGTATGTCCTAAGAAGACTAACACCGTGCGAAGAGTTAACTTCTTCTTCAACTCTTGGAAACTCTTTTCACAAGCTTCATTCATTCGCATTTCTTTTCCTTCTTGAGCAGTGGGTCATTGGTCCGATAGCTTGGAGAATCCTTCAATGAAGCGCCCGTAGTATCCACCATTCCGAGAAAACTACGCACTTCGTCATCGAGGTTGGTTGTTTCCATCCCAACACCGTTTCTACTTTGGATGGGTCGATCGCGACTCTCCAAATGGATACGATATGTCCGAGAAAATCGATCTCTTGAAGCCAAAATTCACACTTGCTGTACTTGGCATACAACCGATGTTCTTAAGCTTCTCCAGACCAAACGCAGATGTTCAAAGATGTTCCTCATTAGTCTTGGAGTAGATTAAGATGTCGCCGATGAACACGACAACAAAATTATCCGTATTCCATGAATACTTTGTTCATAAGGTTCATGAAGTAGGTCGCGCATTTGTCAAGCCAAACGACATAACCGTGAACTCATATAGACCATACCGTGGTAAAAGTCGTCTTAGGGATGTCCTCACCTAATCTTAACTCGTGGTATCCCGACCTTAGGTCTATCTTGGAGAACACTGTTGTTCCGATACCGATCGAATAGATCATCAATGCGGGCAAGGGTACTTGTTCTTTATGGTCACCTCATTGAGGGCTCTGTAATCCACACACACCGGGCAAGGCCATCCTTTTCTTTACAAAAGTATCGCGAACCCCGTGGGGATGAGCTAGGTCTAATAAATCCTTTTTCCCGTAATTCTTCCATTTGTACCTTAAGCTCTTCAAGCTCATCAACCGCCATCCTATATGGCCTCTTGGCAATTGGGGCTGTTCCCGCTTTAGGTTGATCACAAATTCTATGTCTCTGCCGTGGCATGCCAGCAATTCTTCGCAAAAACTTCCTGTAATCTTGAACTATGTGTGTTGTTTCAGAGTCACCCTCTCGAGGTTATGGATTGTACGATCCAAACCCGAGGAGCGGTTTACATTAACCTTTATTGTGGTGCCCGGGTTTTGGTGAGTACCACCTTCGTCTGGCACAATCTATCATTCCTTGGTATCGGGCCAACCAATCCATCCCTAGGATGATATCCGAGTTTGGGATCAAGCACTAAGAGGTTTGCTAGAATCCGAATTTTCCATAGCAATCTCTACTGGGACTTACTAAGATGGTAGTCAAGGGTCCCCGGTGAACTAAGTACCACGGGTTTCTTTAGCTTAAAGGTTGGCAACTTAAGCCTTTCAACAAATTTTCTTGATATGAAAGA
This sequence comes from Ampelocalamus luodianensis, assembly GCA_036346255.1. Lineage (NCBI taxonomy): Eukaryota > Viridiplantae > Streptophyta > Magnoliopsida > Poales > Poaceae > Ampelocalamus > Ampelocalamus luodianensis. The sequence goes on from JAYEVH010000361.1 coordinate 145,257, forward strand.
ATGCGAAGCTCCGTAATCAAACAAAACTTAGCTGGTGGCCGATTTAACGCAGAACGCACCCATTAGAACTCCTCGTAGCTTCTCGAGCCTCCTCGGCCGTGACATGGTTCACATGGCCGCGTTTGTGTCGGCAGATCTAGGTGCTTGCGGGCTCGATGGTTCCCGCTGGAGCCGATGTTTGACCTTGAGCCGGTGTGGCTCCGAGTTGAACTTCGGGAGTGTTCGACGCTGAGGGCATCGATTGGCGAGTGTCCTCTCACCCACAGCTGGAAACAATGGAGATGAGTCGGGTTGCTTGTTGCAGTCGTCCGCGGGACGAAGGATGCGAAACCATTCCCATTGGTACGCTGGGTCGGGGCTTGAGTTCCTTGTGGAGAAACTACACCGGCTTAAAAGATGAGTTGCCCGAATGTTGACTTATGAGGAAAGCCACCTTGCGGCTTCGAATACCATCTTTCTCTTGCGGCTTACTTCGCAATCTTCTTCTCGCTTTCCAAAGACGAGGGCTTTGTTGATCAAGTGGTGGAAGCTAGGAAATCATGGAGGATAAGTCGCTTCTCATGTCTCCACGCATTCCTTCCACAAAGCGGTCTATCTTCTCTTCTTCATCGCCACGCCACCGGAGCGAGCGAGCAAGCAAGTTAAACTTGGTTAGATATTCATTGACGTCATTTGACCTTGCTTGAGAGTTCTAAACTCATTCTTCTTTAGCCTCATCGCATCAAAGCAGTACAAAGTTAGTCCCAAGGCGCCTTGAACTCGCCCGTGAGATTGGCCGCCATGCGGTGCGGGCTCGCCCAAACTGCATTTCAAGCAATTGCTTCAACAAAGGGCGTGATCCTCGCCGATCTCCGTGAGCGGATGCCGCCGCTTTCGCTTCTTCTCTCCGCATCGGGCTTTCACCACCTTGAGCAGCGAGGTAGTTTTCCCACCAAGCAGCGGCGGCTCCTTTCAACTGGTGAGTGGCAAAGTCCACCTTGTCTTCCTCAGAGCATCGGGCTAGGCGGAGCTTCTTCTCAGTATCCCTGAGCCAATCTTCTCGCTCCTGTGGGTTCATCTCGCCGAGGCAAAGGTAAGAGGTCTTGTCTCGAGGAAATCGCCAAACTTAGAGTGGCGATCGGTCGCTCCTCGCTTGTTGATTAGCGAGCAAGGCTTGAAGGATTTGGGCTTGTTGTTGCATAACTTGTGCCATTGTTGGATGCTCAAGCGCGGGGGAGGTAGGTCTTGTCCACGACCACGCCATAGCCACGCCTCTTCCACTACCGCCGCGAAAGCACCACTGATCGGGCAGCTCTCCTTGGTGCCATCTCAAGAAACACTAAGGCTTAGAACTAGAGAGGGGTATATGAGGGTTCACTGCCCTCTAAGGCACACACGTAAGAAAGAAATCAAATTGAACGAACAACACAAATGCGATACAAAGCCCGAATGGCTACAATTCATTAATATTAGGGGTAAGTGTTACATGACTCCTAGGACACAAAGATATAGGCCATGCAAAGCCATGACACGCGATACAAACACAACGCCTACAAAAGGTGGATAAAGAAAGTGCTTGCAACCCGTAAGACTACCTAGCAAGCATCGCTAGTTAACCTAGCTATCCCGACTATTCCTCCATCGGTGCTTACCACCACGTGTGGTACAGCTACCGGGATCGAACGGCCGCGATCGATGGTCGGCGAGCGAGAGCGATCGAGGTGGCGCCCGCGCCGAACTCGCCGAATCCAGCGGCGGATCGGGCCGCGCCCACTACCGACTCTCCAAGGCCGCGTCGGTCGGCGGCGGACGACTTTCTGCGCCGCCGTGAGCAGTGGTGCGGGTCCTCCAGTGGAAAGCGCCGCCCGCACCGTTGCCGAACGACGACGGTGCAGCAGAGCGCGCAGCAGCAGAGTCGGGCGCGCCGCAGTGGCGCTCTCGGCGGGCCAACTCGCAATGCAGCAGCTCTCTCCCGCTCTACTCGCGTGGGCTTCATCATCTCGAACATGTTGCCACGAGGGTGCCTGAGTGCTCGAGCTGCCGTGAGGAGAAACGGCGCCCCGATCTCGCCAACGGCGCTGGCGAGGGAAGTCTACAGCTCGCGTGAGCCGGAGCTGATGTGACAGTGCGGTCATCCGCCGACGTGGCGGATCACCGGTAAAGCTCTCTCCCGGAGAGTCGGATGGAAGGTATGGCGAGCTCGCAGAAGGTCTCCATGCATCCGCACAAACGACGCGCGAGTCGTGCCACATCCTCGGACAAAGATCCAAAGCACGGCCTCGGGTGCTCACTTGAAGGTGTGAGTATTGAACTCACCCTCCCTAGCATAGAGGAAAACCTCCATGCTCCAAGTCTCTGGTCCAAGACTGAGTCATCCGCCCATGAAGATAGGCGGATGGTAGTAACCCAGATATCGTGATCACCGCGAAAAATCCCCACGAAGCCTCCGAGGTCTTCTCCGTGAGAGAAAAAGTCCCAAGAGCCAATGAGCGACTGGAGCAACCATCTAAAATTTTGAAAACAAGAGGAAGTCAGAATGTAATAAATCAAAGTGAAGTAGGATAAGTACGTAACTAGGAATGACAAGTAAGAGCAAGAAATACACTATATTTTGCCAAAGCTTTTCTTAGGTTTTGAAAATAAGACTCAAGACCTTAGGCAACGACTCAAACTAACTAAGGCTCCATACAGTCAGATGCTCGATATACTCACCGCTTGACCGGATTTCGTAATCCGTAATCCTCTCGTGATAAAGCGCGCTATTCCTCGGATCAGAGATAGCGCCACAAGACACATTGTCAATCATTTCATACATCGCAGAGACCAAATCATTCATTAATACAAGCATTAGAGTTCAAATAGACCACGCTGGTCGAAGTTTACAAAAGGGCCGATCGTGCCAAACGAGTTCATTACAAAATCTCGAGCACGTTAGCGGAAGCAAAGGGGTAGAGCAAGTCTCTCCACAGTAAGCGATCGGGTACTAGGTGTACGATCGATATTAGCCAAGGGCTTGGATAATATAGGATGTACACGAGTACCAACGGAGCCAACCAGATCGAGGCGAGACTCGATCACGGAACTATGCTACTCTTCTTCATGTCCTTGCTCCTCGCGCCCCGGTCCTCGTAGTAGGTGTAGTCTCCATGATCTCGCGGGTTCGGGGTTGGGGGAAAGAGCGAGGATGAGCACAACTACCGTGCTCATGAGCCAACACACAAGATGCAATGTTATACATGCAAGGCTTAACAAGGATGGCTCGGGTTCATTTATTTGCACAAAGCAATATTTAAAGTACCAATATTGAAAGTCCTATCACGTAGCATTTTAACCAAATTGCATTTGTTAAAGAGATTGCTTGTGCAATATTTATAACTGTAGAGGTTACCTCCACCTCATGCTTATTTTTGATAGCGGTTACATCCACCACTTAACATCACTGGGTACATCCACCTGTGGAAAACTAAAACCCGGTCACAATGACCCAACACATTTTATCCCGCCCACAAGGTTTTATAAATGTAACTAACTCTTGTAAGTTCCCATGTCCGCTCTTGACCGTGGGCACGGCTATTCAACAGCTTATTACACTCTGCAGAGGTTGTACACTTTACCCACAAGAGACAATCATTCGACATATACACATGTTTCCGAGACATGTGAGTCAAGGGGAGATCGCCACAAGGCCTTTACAATGCATCCACCAAGATTTGTTACACCCGCTAAGGTTTCACCGAGAAGAGTTACGCCACATAGACCCACAACTCTTTCCTGCACTCCTCTTGCGCCACACGACTTACGCCACATAGACCAGAAGTCGACACCCCAACCCATAGCCACATAGGCTTATGGCGAGCGGGTCATCTCGCTCGTGCAACTCATACTAACGGATACAAATTATTTAGCCAGTCGACACCATTATAGACATGTGGTCGCATCGTTTACATTGGGAGGTCATCACGTGATTAAGTCCTTAAGGACCATCTCATGTTCATACCACATACCATCCACAAACCAACATTCCTTGGGCTGCATTAGCACCCACCAACATACCATCCATCATACCATCCGCCTGCATGTGATAAGCAATTCCTTTAGGGTTTTTAAGAGGTAGGAAAAATACAACATCATAACCATCCCGCCATTTACACCCAATGACCGCCCAAAATCATGTTCATTTCAAAAGATGATGAATGGGGTAGATGATACCCGATACTTAAGCAAGACTAGCATGGCGCTTAAGTATAGCCTATACTAGTATAGTTACCAAATATTTACTAGGTGACAAGGGTGTATGGCAATTCAATTATCAAGGGATGGTGTACTAATAATAAAGCATCAACATGGCATTTAACTACCTTAGGTATTTAACATACACTTGCATAAAGAAATTAAAGCATGCAATTTGATAATTTAAAAGAACATAATTTGCATAAAATGTAGGTTCAATATGATCAAAGTGTCGACTCACCTGGTCTACGGCTAGATGATCTTGATATTCTTGAGCTTGATCAAGTGGGGTCTCTCTTCCCAACTCTACGCGAACGATCGCATCGAAAAGAAATAAACGAGCAAATAAATTAACTAAATAACAAAACTCTCAAATGAACTCCAAAATAAACCAAACTAGCACCAACAGAAGAGCTTGATTTTAGAAATTTTTAGAAACAAACTTCACAATTTTTGGAGTTGAAATGAGGAGAAAAGAGATTTTAAAGCCTCTCTTTAAAAACAAAATAGAAAAAGGGAAATAAAAAGAAAAGGAAATGTGGCTCACGGCCGGTTTTATGTCCCGCCCAGCTCATGGCGCTGCGCGGCATGTTCAGCGCCACGTGCCCGTGCGACTGGGCGGGCTGGCGCGCGCTGCCCGCAAGGCCCGCGCCGAGGGCAAAAAGGGGGCGAGGGGTTCACCCGACGCGCCACGCGAGGGAGACGGCGGCGGGCTAGGTTCCGCTCACGCGCGGCGGCGCGCGAGGCTCGGTCCACAGCCGCGCGCGGAGGGAGCGAGGCGCACGCGGGAAGGAGGAGCCCGGAAGGCGCGCCAAGGGCGGCGGCAACGGGCTCACCGAGCGCGACGGCGACTAAGGTACGGCTTCGCTTCTTCCTCTCTTCTTCTTGATCTCTTTCTTGCTCGGTCTTGCTTGGGAAGAGAGGGGTGGAGGAGAGGAGCGGGGCGCCGGTTTTAAAGGCCGAGGGAGCTTTGGATCCGGGGAAAAGAAGCCGTGACGGAGATGACGAAGAACCGAGGGCGCGGGGGGTCAGGCGGCAGCCGAGGCGGGCAGAGGGGATGGGACGGGTCGAGCGCGCGCGCCGAGCGTTGACGCGGCGGCGCGGCCGAGGCGGCGACGGAGCGCACCCGTGAGGAGGGAGAAGGAGGCGACGGAGAGGTGCGGCCGCCGAGGTGCCGCCGCCGCCGGCGGCAGAGGAGCCGAGCCGGCATGGCGCGCGCAGGCTAGGTTAGGTTAGGGGTTTGGGGAAAGAAGAGCTCGGCTGCGGGGAATCGAACTTGAGCAATTTGGGAAGTTCTTGGGGTTTGGAAATCCTTGCACACTTAGGAAAGTTTCAAGATTGAGCAAATGATCCTTGAAGATCTTGCAATCAAAAGGATGTTACTGTGCAACTGCATGTGGCCTTGGAATCCACCATCTCTCGCCTCGTGAGACTCGAGGTCCGGATTGATTCCAAGGGTGCGAGGGTTGAAGAGGTGGAGGCATGGAAGGCTTCCATCAAGAATGAGGCCAGTCTACTTCCCAACCGTCCCACGCCAGTTTTCGATGTTGGAAATTAATCTTGTTGTCTAGAGTGTTCATCTAGTTTAATATTGTTGCATGCAAATCTAGTGATTAGTGGTTACATGCGCATGTGCTAGATCCACTCGTTGTTTGCATGTAGAAGCATGTTAGCTTAGGCCCTATTTGGTACAACTCGCATTTTTATTTTTCAGATTCGCTCCTAATTCTCCGAGAATCTACTTATCTCGAGAATTTAGAACTATCTCTGAAAGCGCTATGGGGTAAGTTGACTCAAAAACCATATGAGACGGGATTAGAGGCAAATAGACCATGTTACCCCTGATTGTAATACTTCAATTGTATTTGTGTCTTTCTCCTATATATTTGCACACAAATTATATAAATTTTCTCCCAAATTTGTTAAGACCATATGAATGTATATACATTGTATTCGTACACAATGCCATGTAACATTGCGTTTACACTTCATGATGAATTACAACTGTTGGCAAATAACGAATTGACGCACAACCATTGATTATGTACAAATAATGCAATGTTTAAGCGAATACTTTCGTAATGCATTAACATTACAAGTTGCATAAATGCATAAACTAGATCATGCTCACATAGGCAATAATCGCTCGGCTAGAGATATTGCATTCATATCGTATAAGTGTTCAAATAATAATTAAATGCTATTACGCATAAGTATTGAAATGGTAAATGAGTCATAACAAAAGACCACAAAATATCATAAGTAGTGTATCCATCATCTCGATTGAGCAATTGCACTTGGGAAGACTCCTGATTGAGCAATTGCACTTGGGAAGACTCTGTTAGGTGCTATGAATGTCCCATTCGGTCCCAAAACCTCGGCATATGGCTACAAACACATGAACTTCAGAGACTTTGTGCACATGATTTATTGCCTCAATTAGCTGATCCTTTAACGCCTGCAGCCTACTGCGAATATCAGACTCCATCACCAATCCTTTTGAATCCTGAATGATCTTCTTGCTTTGTGGTATTTTGCATGCGGGTCTGCATACAAAAATAACAAAAGATAAGAACCCTGTAGTTTTTAACAAGCATAACTACATAACAGCACATTATCCATATAAAGTGACAGTAAAGCTTGTGTCTCCATAACTGCGTCAATGGCTAAATTGCTGAAGGTGCAAACAGAAAGTAGAAGGCTACCAGGACTCACTATAATCAAGCTTAATTCACAAAGTTTTCCTCAATGGAATTCTCGCAGCCACATAACAATCCACCATAAGAAACCGATTAACATCTGCAATACGATAAAATATCAAGATTCATATCAACTTCAGTTAAAAACAAACAATGGAATCCTGATTGCATCTTGCACATCCACTGTGGAACTAGCAGCATGGAATGAGAAATTTATGCAGCAGAAGGAAAACAAAATATGGAAGAGCTGTTATTTGTGAGAAATATGGAAAACAAAATAGAGAAATTTATAAGAAATTTGTGTCTTACTCTTATGTATTTGTACACAAGCCTGTGACCAACAACAAGAGTGTCTGGTTCCAGAACAAATTCATCTTCATAGGAATCGAAGATTTTGCGACCACTCAGCACATGTCCGGCGCGGTGGGGATGCCGAGGGGGAGGCCGGCACAGAGGAGGAGGCCGTCGTCGGAGGGGGAGGGGAAGGCGGAGGCTGTACGTGCCTACATTGGGCTTGAGCCGCCTCTTAGCACCGGTGATCTCATTAAGCAGTTGGTCAAATGCGGCAGTATCACCTGAGTTGAGGTAGCCCTTGAGGATCTCATTGCACGAAACAATGTCCGGTTCAACGCTGGCCTTGTCAGGCATTTCATCAAACACTGCACGGGCGGAGGCGACGTCGCCGCCGGCAACAAGGGACTTGAGGAGGATGTTGTGGGAGACGATCCCCGGCTTGATGCCGAGCTCCGCGGGGAGGGTGCGGAAGGCGTGGACGGCGCGGTCGTACTGGCGGTTGCCGTGGTACGGAGAGGAGGGCGGAGAGGGCCCGGTCGGACGGGGGGTTGACGAGGCGGAAGGTGGAGAGGGAGTGGTCGGGAATGCCGGCTGCGGCATAAAGGGAGATGAGGCGGAAGAGGAAGCCCTCCGAGGGGTGGGGCGCAGGGAGGGTGGGTCAGGACCTGAATGTTCAAAGAACCTGACATTTAGAATTGGGAATCAAGTATTTTGTCTCCTTTCATGCCTTCTCATTACTAGCATCGCTGGTTATATATCCCAGTTTTGACAGAGCAAAATTACAGCTTGTAAAAGTAAACAACTGAGTTCGAAAGCTAAAACTGGAAGACGACAACAGTGCTGACGCTACAGAAACTACTACAGTCCTCCCAAGCCCTCCGATCTCCTTTCAGAAAGCTTCTCTTCTTCCTGGCCTTCCATCTGAGCGTAAGTAGAATCGACGAAACGTTATGCTAGCCGCCGACTTCTTCACAGCTCCTTCCACAAAGCAAAAACTTCCAGTTTTCAGACTTCTCTGAATTTTAGAGTACTGACATTCCTTCCCCTTGAATCCAACCTTGTCCTCAAGGTGTGAAGTTTGGAAAGGTGCTCCGAATGAACGTGGTATCCTCCCAGGTAGCATCCTCTGGTCCCAGATTTAACCATTGTATTAGCCACTGTGCAACTCGTTCATTTCTACGGGGGATTACTCTTCGGTCCAGCACTGCCACTGGCTCGGTTTTGATTTTGCCATCTTCCCCAACCAGAGGTAATCCACGAATGGGTACAACATGAGTCCCCAGGTGTTTCTTCAGTTGGCTCACATGAAAAACCAGATGGATGGCAATTGCAGTTTGTATGCCACTGGCCCGATTTCCTCCAAGACTCTGAAGGGTCAGTAAAACTTGGATCTAAGCTTTAGCAATCCCCTTATATCAAATGTGTTTTGTCTATATGGTTGCATCTTGATATACACCATGTCTCCCAGTTGAAGTTGCTCTCCGATCTGGACCGATCTGCAAAGTGTTTCATCCTCTCTTGAGCTTTGTGTAGATTGAACTTAAGCTGCTCCAGCATTTGTGCTCTCTGCTCCACTGTGACTCTTGCCTCTTCAGATGCATTACAGGGAAGGGTGAACTCTCCAATTTGCGATGGAGGATAACCATATAAGGCTTGAAATGGAGTAATCTTCAAAGAGATGTGATATGAGGTGTTATACCACCATTCTGCAAGTGTTAACCAACCCATCCATTCCCTTGGTTCTTGGAATGTCATACTCCTCAAATAAGACTCTACACATTGATTCACTCTCTCTGTTTTCCCGTCCGTTTGTGGATGATATGCACTACTCAACCGTAGGGATACCTTCATCAATCTGAAAATTTCCTGAAACAGATGGCTAGTGAATATTCAGTCCCGATCAGTCACAATAGCAATCGGTATCCCATGCAGCTTAAATATATTGTCCATGAAGGTTTGTACTACTTGCTGCACCGAGTATGGATGAGACAAAGGCAGAAAATGAGCATATTTAGTGAACCAATCGACCACCACCAGAATTATCTCCTTGCCTCTGGATTTAGGTAACCCCTCAATGAAGTCCATACTGATATGAGTCCATGCCATGTCTAGTATCTCCAGTTGATTCAATAGTCCTGGGATGTGGATGTGTTCTGCTTTGGTAATTTGGCAAACTGGGCATTCAGACACTAGTTTTTCCACATCCTTCTTGAGCTTAGGCTAATAAAATAGTTTTTAATCCTGTGATATGATGCTCTTCTTCTTGAATGTCCTCCTATCAAAGATGAGTGAAAGGATTCCAAAAATTTTCCCACAATCATTTCCCATTCCCACATATATTCTGCCTTTGTATCGTACTAGTCCTGACTCTAGTGCATACTGATTGTTAGCCCCTACATGGAACTGGTTGTCCACCAACATTCTCTCATATAGGAGATCATTAATATAACTACCTTTTACATCCTCCACCCATTCGGGAACAATCGGGCTATGGCATGGCAATTCTCTTCTCCTCCTGATGTTCAAGATCCTCCTAGATAACGATCCGCAGCTAAGTTTTCTTTCCCTTTCTTATATTCCACTTTGTAATCAAGTTCCAATAGCTTGAGGAGTAGTTTGTGTTATATTCCCTCCACCAATCTCTGGGTTGTAATGAATTTAAGACTCTTTTGGTCTATCCTGATCACTAGTTGATTGCCCAAAAGGTAGTGTCTCCATTTTCTTAATGTCTCTAATATAGCCATAGCTTCCTTTTCATAAATAGATTGTGCAGCTGCTCTTACCCCCAATGTTTTGATATAATAAGAAATAGGTATGCTCCCTTGCATTAGGACTGCCCCCAATCCAGTACCGCTAGCATCTGTTTCTAAGATGAAGGGTTTAGAAAAATCAGGCAATGCTAGGACTGGACATGTAGTCATAGCTCTTTTCAGAGTATCAAAGGCTATGGCCTGAGCTTCTTCCCATTTAAATGAGTCCTTCTTCAAAATATCAAAGAGTGGTTGACAAATCTTCCCATATCCTCTCACAAATCTTCTATAATATTCTCACAACCCCTGAAATCCTTCAACTTGGTTACCAATTTGAACTGCCAATTCAACACATCTGCTATCTTTTAGGATCCAGAGCCACCTGCACCCACTAATAACATGACCCAAGTACCCAATTTCAGTTAGAGCAAAACAACACTTACACCTTTTGCACTTAATCGATTATGTCTCAAGATTTTCAAGGCTTGTCAGATGATCTACATGGTTTGATAAGCTCTTATATACACCAAGATATCATCAAAGAACACAAGTATAAATTTCTCGTTGGTTATGAATATATGATTCATGAGGGACTGAAATGTGGAGCATTGGTTAAGCCAAAAGGCATGACAAGATACTCGTAATGGCCTAAATGAGTCCCAAAGCGCCTTATGGATATCCTCTTCTACCATCTTGATTTGATGATACCCGACTGAGGTCCAGCTTAGAGAATATGGTTGCCCTGTAACTCATCTAACAAATCCTCTATGATTGGCATGGAAAATTTATTCTTGATTGTCATTGAATTGAGTTGTCTATAATCCACACACAACCTCCAAGAACCATCCTTTTTCTAACCATTATAGCAGGAGATGAGTATGGACTCACACTAGCTCTAATTTCTTCAGAATTTAGTAGTTGTCTGATGATGCCTTCCAAAGCATCCTTCTGATGGTGTGGTGTTCGATAAGGTCTGATATTCGGAGGATCTACATTGCCCTTTAATGGTATAGCGTGATCACATTCTCTTTTGGGTGACAGCCCCTTGGGCTCCTTGAAGGCATTAGCATATTGTTTTATCAGTTCTTGCACTTCCCTTGGTAGTTCTTTGAGTTCTTGGTTCTTAGATTCTTGAATCCAATTGATTTGTATCATACATCCCAACACTTCTTTTTTAAGAGCTTTTCCAACTTGGTAGCACCCACTATGCAGTGTTTACAAGGGATAGTGTAATCCTTGAAAGTCACAGTTTGGCCTTCCTTGGATAATGAAAATTCTCTAGTTTTAAGATTCAAACCGATTGGGCTGTGATCGATATCCAGTCTGCCCCGAGGATAGCATCGTAACTTTTGAGATTCAATAACTGGAATGAAGTTGTAAAAGAACATCCTTGCACATTGTAAGAAACTTCTTCGGTTCTAGCCTCAGGCGTAATTCACCCTCCTACCATCGATACTTTTTGCCGGTTGGTACAGCAGTTTACACTCACCTCGACAGTGAATTCATAATCCATGAAGGTACCAGACTACCACTATCCACCAACATAACTGCTGGTTTACCCCAAATACAGTCCTCAATGAAAATGTTGCCGGTCCTAATGTTCCTCTCATAGCTTGACTGGATATCACCAGGAGTTGCTCATTTCCCTGCATCTCTTCTATCTCCACTGGACTTCCTGGAGCGGTGGTAAACCCTGGATCTTTTGTTGTATCAAGATCTTCAGGATCCTCGCCACTCCTTCCTCCCCTTGCATCAGAATAACATGTAGGGCCTTCTTGATCTTGCATGTCGATTGTGTCCAGGAACCCATGGCTCATTACAATGCCAACATGTTCGCTTGTTACCTTCCTGAATCTGTTTCTTTCCTTTATCAATTCCTTCTATATTCATTCCCTTAACAGGCCCACTTCTAAAGTTGGAAGTGTTAACTTTGTTCCTGTTGAGGCCCCAAGGTTACTAGCTCTTTTAGCTTGAATGGACTTTCTTCCAGCTTAGCAAACCAATATGCCTCCAGCAATCCTTTTGGTTGATGCATACTTACCCGCATACTTAATTTCCTGCTCAGACCTCCAATAAAACAACTCAATAGAAATGCTTTCAAGATATCGGTGATCTGTTCTCACTAATTCCACGCTTCTTTCGAAGTAATCAATATATTTGCTAATGTTGGTAACATGTCTCATTGTTTGTAACCTCTCAACTGCCTCATGAGCACTAGCTTCAGAAAACCGGTCTAACAACATGGAGCACAACTGCTGCCAGTCCAATACCTGCCAAGCTATACCAATTCTTTTAAACCAGGTATTTGCCTTACCCGTGAAATGCCCAGTAGCAATGTTTACCCACTGCTCTCTTGGAGTGCCTACCATCTCGAAGAACTTTTTGCATTGTTCTAGCCACCCACTGGGATCATCTCCTGAAAATAAAGGTATTTCAAGTTTTGGCCCTCTTATCACTGCATCTACATACTGATGCCCACTAATACTATGGTTCCGATTCATGTCTCCATTGGAAAAAACCACATTTACTCTAGGGTTGTTTGATGCATACATCCCTCCTTGATGCGGCCAATGCCTTTCATTGCTGGTGTACGCATTCAATACAGGGTGGTAATACATCTGAGCTGCAGTGAAAGGGTTTGTACTCTGCCAAGTCCATGGTGGTTCCGCCGGGACAACAGACCCATGATTAAATCCTTGAGTATTCATTGTAGGATATGCTACTGAAGGTTGCTGAAATCTCCTACGATGCTCTCCTGACCGTCCCCCCAGATCAACATACGAAGTGGTTCGGATTGCTGGAGAAAAAACGGGTGGAAGGTTCGGTGTTACCGTATTGGGTTCCAGAAAAAAGGTAGTTGGAGCTCCAGATCTCCTGTTCTGCTCGAGGTTACAAGCTACGCTCATACCCAATCCCGATGGTATGGGTCTTTCCTCCCCAAGTTCATATGTCACCGCTTCAGCATCTACCCTTGACGCCTTAGAAAACTGGCAAACAACAATCTCTTAATCTTGGCCACATCCGACTTCAACGAATCCAACTCTAACAGCTTCTCTTGGATCTTAATGATTTCCGCCCTGTTCTCCATTGCAATTTCTTCTTCTTCAACAAACCCGTGGGATCGAGTCTTTGCCACCATCAACTTCCAGATCTAACTAAGCTAGGGGATTTTACAGCAGCAAGTCTCTCGATTGCTCCAATCTCGCTTGTGCCACTTTTCTACACCAAGAATCTGTTGTGCTCTGATACCAAAAATGTCAGGACCTGAATGTTCAAAGAACCTGACATTTAGAATTGGGAACGATTTCAGGAAGGAAACAAGAGGGGAAAGTGTTCTAGGGTTCTAACAGAACTAACAACTAAGTACTCAAGTATTTTGTCTCCTTTCATGCCTTCTCATTACTACCATCGCTGGTTATATATCCCACTTTTGACAGAGCAAAATTACAGCTTGTAAAAGTAAACAACTGAGTTCAAAAGCTAAAACTGGAAGACGACAACAGTGTTGATGCTACAGAAACTACTGAAGTCCTCCCAAGCCCTCCAGTATCCAGATAATGTATATAGTCTTATTTATGCCAGTATCTAGATTTGAAAACATTGATGCTTATTGTACTACCTCTAGTAGTCTCACATATACACGTGATTTTAGCGTAATGCTTTTGGCCTACAAGTACTTGTTTTTTTTTATTTGATAGTTTCCATCTGATGCCCATCTTAGTTGATTGTTGGCATGTTAAAAAGTTAAATTGATCAGTGTACAATTAATATTGATGATATATGTTAAAAATAATACACTAGTTTCTTACTTGTCATGTAAATAGAAATAAAACGACAAGTAAATTAGACAAGGGGAATAAGTGTTCCTCTGTTTTCTTTCATATGCTTCCATGCATTTCTCTTCCTTGCACCACCATCATCCAGTAAGGTGCCGGAGTTTCAGTAAAAAAAATATTATGTTCTTGCGCATTATATTTAAATTGCGTTAGTTATTTAATGATGATCAATTGTAGATGAAACATTACATCAGTTAGAGCAGTAAGACGTCATGTGATAAATTTATGTTTTTCAGGTTGTCCTTGTCAAATGATAAATATCAAGTAATTAAAACGCCAGCCAACAATCAGAACATGATGTGCCTAAAACCATATCTAGGGAGATCAAAGAAGGGGGTGTACTTTGGAACAATTCATGGCTCATTTCCAAATAATACACTACAGGTTTGGATCCTCAGCGAATCATGTGGACAGATGGAGTGGGTATTGAAGCATCAAAATAACATTCGCCTCGTTTCCAAACAAGTAGCATCACCAATCCTTAAATATGGACCTTGGATCGTAGAAGAAGAAGATAATATTGATGTCCATGACAACGCGGGAAATTATCTTGAAATCTATCGGAAGATAATTTGGAGTGGGACTCGACAATGATGATTTTCTTGCAATTGAAGGTGGATTTGAGATGTACAATGGAATACACTTTGAAATCCTTGGATTTCAACATTACAAGGAAGTTGTCTTCTTGACTACACTATTCGAACGGTGTCCTATCATTTGAACAGCTCACGGATTCAGTATTTGGGCAACTTACGCCCAAAATGTTACTATCGCAACCATTCAAATGGTATATATGAGTCATTTGTGTACACCCCATGTATGATTGGAAAGCTTAATGGAGGCAGGTTTGGAACCAATTCTGAAGATTAACATAGAGTGCGATACTATGCAAGCAGTTGAGCAACAGAACAAAACAGCGTGCTCATGTACTGTCGATTTTTAGCTGCTTCTGATCATGCAATTTACTTTATCAGGTTATCATGTGAGTCATACTTGTTTCTATGTGAGTATTTAACTCATGCAGTCGGATCCCTAATAATATACTTATCTCTCAGATCTATTTAAGCAATGATATACTAGTTCCATCTTTCGAAACCAGCAACAACAATCAGAGTTCAGGTCGGTCGAGCCTAGCGCTCACGAAGCCCATGCCGCTCCATGTAAAATATACATGTTTCTGTCTCTCCTCCTTGCAATTCTAGCCTACTCAGTTTCTCAAGGGTGTGGAGCTTGAGAAGATGCTGGAAGAAGAGGTGCAGAGCAGCCGGCGGCGCTGCGAGGTGCTCGCGGACTTGTGTGCGGAGATGACGCTGCACGTCGAGCCTTGCTCTCCAACGCACAAATGTTTGCTATCCAGAATCTCCAGTCAAGTGGTCTCGCTTTGTTCCGTTGTTCGGCGTTCAGGCCGGCCCATCCATGTGGGATAGCCAGCACATTTGCTCATAGGTTTGTCGACCCAAACGTACGTGGTCTCGCCTTCTCAGCTCTCCTTTCTCCTGGAGGCCTCGCCGCCGGCGTCGCCCTGCATCTGCGTTCGTCGACAAGCCATGAGGTGACAAGTACGTTGTCAGACACGCACCGTCTCCACCACTGATCGCTTGGCTTAGGATTTACTAGCCAGTGAAGACATATAAACGTGCACAGCACGTATATGCCGGACACGCTACAGCGCTGCCTGACAATGGGCGCGCGTGAGCAGCGGGAGAACCTTCCTTCTATTCCTGTGTGCATGTAATCTCCTAGTTTGTTTTCTTTTCAGTTACACACCATGTAATCTATATATGCGCCAATCTTGGCTAATGGAAAGTTATTGCGTGATTACACAAACATTCCGCTTTTATGGTAGAGCCGAGCGTATCATTCGATCGACCAATAACATTATTCGTTCTTTACTGATCCAAGCATCCCTCCCCCCCCCCATCTTATTGGGTAGAAGCCCTGCACACCGCTACGCACCTCCTGAATCGCCATCCCACAAAGACCCTGAATTTTTCCACCCCCTTCTTTGCCCTTTATGGCGTTCAACCGTCCTACTCCCATCTTTGTGTTTTTGGGTGCAAATGCTACCCCAATCTCTCTGCCACTGCCCCTAATAAACTCTCCCCCCGCTCAACCCTATGTGTCTTCCTTGGATACTCCGCGACCACAAAGGTTATCGCTGCCTCGATCTCTCTTCAAATCGAGTCATCATCTCCCAACACGCCACGCTTGACGAGTCCTCTTTCCGCTGGCTGAGTCGACCTCCACTCCTCCTTCTACCCTTTACTTTCTTACGGACCTCGACACAGCACCCCCTTCCAATTGGATTTCGCCACTTGTAGGATCTTCGCCGTGACGGTCCCGCTGCCCTCGCCGGATCTATACCGCAGAAGCTGCAGCGAGCCGGTACCGACCGATGCGCCTCAACGTGCCTCTGCACTATGGGACTCACTGCCCTCGCTGGCCCGTTGGCTGAGTTGTTGCCAGCCCAGTCTGCGGCGGTTCACGGCCAGCCGCTTCAGCCACGCCGCCTCCGCGGCCATGTGCCATGTGTCGTTGCTGCGTGGCCCCCGGTGGCGTCTTGGGTCAGTCCAGCTTGGCACCACAGGCCGCTGCCCCCGGCTCCTTCAAGCATTGTCGCTCGCATCCAAGACACCGCTATGCCCTTGCTCCTCGCCGACATGGCCCTGGCCGCCGCTGCGCCGATAGTTGCTACTCCATGCTCCTCCACCGCACCACCTCCCGACGAACGCCATCCGCTTTCCACCTAGCGCAATGACCATACTATGGTCACACATGGTAAAACCGGTTCCGCCAACCACGCCGCTTAATCTACATGCAGCTTCTCTGTCTCTGGTGCCTAAAACCTATCGAGGAGCTCTAGCAGATCCTAATTGGCGTGATGCGATGACAGAGGAATTCACTGCTCTCCAGGATAATCACACATGGGATCTCGTACCTCGACCTGCCGGTGCCAATATTGTGACAGGTAAATGGGTTTATCGTCCTAAGTTTCATCCCAATGGTGCTCTTGATCATTATAAGGCCCGTTGGGTTCTCCGCGGATTTACTCAGTGTCTCGGCATTGACTTTGATGAAACTTTCAGTCCTATCGTTAAACCTGCAACCATCCAGACGGTTCTTACTGTTGCTCTCTCCCATGGTTGGCCCTTTCAACAGCTTGATGTGAAGAATGCATTTCTACACGGCACCCTCACGGAAACAGTTTACTGTGTCCAACCCTCTGGCTTTGTGGATTCTTCTAAGCCTGATCATGTCTGCCGCCTTAACAGCCTGGCATGGTACTGTCGTTTTGCTACTTTTCTCCTCTCCATTGGGTTCATCGATGCCAAGTCTGATTCATCGCTCTTTATTTTCCGCCGTGATGATGCCACCATATTCTTATTGCTTTATGTTGATGACATAGTCTCATCGCATCCTCCGAGATTCTACTGCAAACCATTGATGCCTTGCAGATGAATTCCCCATGAAGGATCTTAGTCCTCTTCATCATTTTCTGGTGTCTCCGCTACCGGCGTGATGGTGGTCTATTTCTATCTCGCGGCATTATATTCTGGATATTCTTGCTCGGGCCAACATGAGTGACTGCAAGCCCTACTCCACACCAGTTGACACTAGTGCCAAGCTGCCCTCAGCCGCCGGTGTCCCAGTGACTGATCCTACCCATTATTGGGGTCTCGCTGGCGCTCTGCAATATCTCACCTTCACTCGGCCTGATATTGCCTATGCTGTCCAACAGTCCGCTTCACATGCATGACCCGAGAGCCTCATTTTGCTTCAATTAAGCAGATTCTCTGGTACTTATGCCCTGTTTGGTACAACTTCTACTCTCAGCTTCTCAATCGATTCTCGTGGAGCCGTACCAAACACCCCGATTCTCAAAACCACTGACTCGATTCTCGCAGGAGCTGTCTCAAAATGAACTAGCAACGAAGCGCCTTCCGTGGATTCTCCGGGAAGCCAACTTGATAGAAACAAAATACCCCTTGAAGTTGAGTCTATTTACCCGCAAATGCCATCGACTTACCCTCCCACCCCATCGCGAAGCCCCGAGCGTTTTTCCGATTGGCATCGCCCCCAACCCTCCTCGCTCCACCCGAGCAGAGAGCTCATGCATGCACCCGCACGCAGCACCTATCGTCCCACCTGCCCTCGGCACCAACCGATGACTACGGAGACTCTGGAAGCGCCCCGCAGCAGCCTCGTCTTGTCCGTATGCCGCCACCGCCCTAACCCTAATTTCGTCGCCGGACATCGCCCTAGCAGCGACCGTCGCCTCACCCTAACCACCAAGACGCCTTTAGCCCCAATCGCGCCTACCACCCTCACCCCTAGTGATTTTATGTTGGGAGATCTGAGCTTGAAGGGGGCTTGTGTATCGCATCAGATCTGGAATGAATGTGTACAGGTTACGCTAGTTGATGCTGACTTGTACATGTCCACAAGATCCTTTTTTTTTGCTTGTTTTGTTTGTCCACGAGATGGTGTTACATGCATATAATTCACTGGTGTTAGTGCAGACGCTGACCCGAAGATTCGCCCCATAGAGAAATTTTTAATGACGAGTTCAGAGAAGTGAAATTTGTTTCTCATCATCAGTTTTCTACACTTGTTGGCCTGAAAGAGAGAAGAACATCTTCAAATGAATGCACCGCTACAAGATCATGGTCCCCGGTGCAATGCGCTCGAACCAGCACCTGTGGTGTTTTCAATGTATGATAATCATGCCATTCTGCCTTCACTTTTGGATTTCTTGATCAACTTCAAGTATTTAAAACTCAAGAATTGTTCCTCACAACACATTGACAGGAAGAACATTACAGAAGTATCCTGTGGAATTTACAAAGTTATCGGCATTGGTCGAGTTGTAAGATCAGAATGGTTCATTCTTTTCATCTTCCTTTTTCGCTTCTCTTATTTGATTTACTTGTTTCGCTAATGCGTAAGGCTCGATGATAACTCATTTTCTGGTGAAATGCCCGATTTCAGTGGATGCTGAAATTTGCAGTATATGTGAGTTTGCAATTCTTTTGATAGTGCAGTAACCGGTAGGATTTATTGAACTAATCAAGTGTGGTTTTTCTACATTGCAGTCACCTTGAAAATAATCAATTAACTGGTGCATTGCCATCTACTTGGGGAGACATACCTAACCTGAAAGAGTTGTTATCTGTGAGAATCAAAGTGATGTACTTGAAATTGTACTAGTTGGCATTCTTTGGAACGTGTAGATATTAATTGTTCAAAGTTGTATGTGCTTTGCTAGTTGATCAAACTCTAAACAGCAGCAGCTAATTGGTACTTTATTTGTGAGTATTTGCAATGAATGTAATGCAAATATTGGCATCAGCAGCGAGGTGCTATGATTGTATCAAGAACCATTGCTTGAGTGGATGTGTCTTTCAACCTGTGCAACAAGACTGACGTTGGTCAAACTGAACTTGATCATTGTTAATTAGATAACCATGATATGACAAGTACATAACAAGCAGATGACAGTAAGCCAAAGTGCCAAACTATTTACATATTGCTTAATTATAGAAAATACTGCAAAATGGCCAGGTGAATATTTCAAGACAATTAAAAATGAGAGATATCATTCGATTTTAGATAAACTCTAATACAAAAGGCGCATTTTACAAAATCATTAAAGGCAAGCACCGTGGTCAAAAGTCAAAACCGACAACAGTGATTCCAGCAGATACATGTCCTATGCAACTTGTTTCTTGCTCTTCTTTTCGTGCCTTCGCTTCTTTCGCGATTTTTGCTCTTCGGGTGTACATTTCAACATCATCATTATTTGCTAACAGTTGTACTCCATAAAGTGTAAATGCAATGTAAAAGATATTGTGTACAAATACAACGTATATACATTCATATGGGCTAAACAAATTTGGGGGAAATTTATAATTTATGTACAAATACATAGGAGAAAGACACAAATACAATTGAAGTATTACAACTGTGGGTAACATGGTCTATTTGCCTCTAATCCTCCCTCATATGGTTTTGGAGCTAACCTACCACCAAACACTTTCATCAGATAACCTGCATTCTCGAGAATCAGGAGCGAACTGAAAATGAGAACTGGAGCTCTACCAAACAGTGGCCTTAAAGGGCACACTTGACTTTGGCTTACAACTACACCACACCTCTGTTTCGGAATTGGTCGCCTACTCTGATGCTGACTGGGCTGGTTGTCCGGATACTGCCGCTTCACGTCCGCTACGACGTGTTTCTTGGTGACAACCTTATTTCATGGTCCTCCAAACGCCAGCATACAGTCTCCCGTTCCAGTGTAGAGGCCAAATACCGAGCAGTTGCTAATGTTGTGGCTGAAGCTTCCTGGTTACGATAGTTGCTTGCTAAACTTCACCATCCTCTCCAGCGTGCTACGCCGCTCATCGCGACAACGTTAGTGCCGCTTCATCTCTCCACTAATACGATTCAAAGATCAACGGACCAAACATGTTGAGATTGACTTGCACTTTGTCTATTACCGCGTTGCTGTCGGGGCCGTGCGTGTTCTTCACATCCCGACGACATCTCAGTATGCGGATGTGTTCACCAAGGGGCTGCCTTCTTCATTGTTCACGGAATTCAGGTCCAGTCTGAACGTCCGCTCCACTCCCGCCTCGATCGCGGGAGTGTTAGACATATAAACGCACAACACGATATGCCGGACACGCCACGTCACGCTCGACAATGGGCGTGGTGAGCAAGTGGGAGGCCGCCCTCCTCAACTCGATTGGTGCTATCGTTGGAAACGATAACTCGAAGCACCTTCCTTCTATTCCGTGCATGTAATCTCCTAGTTTGTTTTTCGCCATGCACCATGTAATCTATATATGCGCGAATCTTGGTTAATGGAAAGTTCTTGCGTGATTACACAAACATTCCGCTACTAGGAGTCCTAACAGCGATTTTTAACAAAAAAAAAAAAAGACAGTTATGTACAAGTGGCTAGCTGCAAATGTGCCTAATTGAGTCAGCTGTCTTGATTCATTTAAGGATACTGAATAAAAGAATCTTTAAATGGTGTATAAATAGGATCTTTAGAAAGTAGATTCGATGAGCTTTCGAACGATATACAAAATGATAAGGTGAAGACGTCCGGAGCGACTAGTTAACGCCGTACACTACGCCAAGGCCCATCGCTCACGACTACGGCCGGTTCGCGCGCCCGAGAGGTCCAGACGGCAGACTCGAGGAGAACTAAAAAATGCTACAAATTCCTTACATACCGATTTGAGACCGTAAGCGCACGACACGAGAACATGGTAACCTTGTTTTCGCTCTAATACCGACTACTCGATCGCATACCAACCCTAGCAAAGGTGACTTTAAAGGTTGCTTAGTTTGGTAATACTACTAGTACTAGTTGAAGTGACAGCTTATTTGGTAAATATGCTATACTCATTCAAAGGTCAATTTCATTGGCACGAATACACTCCTGTGTAGGCATTCAAGTATGAGTACTAGAACACACAATATATTAGCCAGCCCGGAGTATGTGTTTTTCCTTGCATTTGATTTGTGATGTTGCAATCGTTGTCCGAGGATGTTGCAACCGTTGTCCGGTGATATTGCAACCGTTGCCCGAGGATGTTGCAACCGTTGTCCGGGATGTTGCAACCGCTGCCGGAAATGTTGCAACCGCTGTTCTAGGATGTTGTAACTGTTATCCGAACGCTGCAACCGCTGTCCGGATGTTGCGACCGTGTCCGGGGGATGTTGCGACCGTTGTCCGGGGATGTTGCGACCGTTGTCTTAGGATGTTGCACCCATTGTCCGAGGATGTTGCACCCATTGTCCTAAGATGTTGCAACCGTTGTCCGGAGATGTTGCAACCATGTCCGATACACTGACTCGCTTTCAAACGTATGTGCATGAGGTGATACTAGCACCCGGACGTCCGATTTACGATGTTGCAACCATTGTTCGATAATGTTGCAACTGTTGTCCAAAGATGTTGCAACTATTATTCGATGATGTTGCAACTATTGTCCAAAGATGTTGCAACCATTGTTCGATGATGTTGTAATTGTTGTCCAAAGATGTTACACTCGTTGTTCGGAGATAGCGGTTTGCTTTGGACGCCAAGTTCGTATCATTTCCCTTACTTTTTATCTAATTTCTAAATTTTCTACACCTAATTCTCTCTCTCTCTCTCTCTCTCTCTCTCTCCTCCCTATTTCCCATTCGCCGAACCATTCTTGGCCACTCATTTCTAACACTCTCTCTCTCTCTCTCTCTCTCTCTCTCCTCAATTGGCTCCACCAATGCATGGTTCTTGGCCACTCATTTCTTACTCTCTCTCTCTCTCTCCTCAATTGGCTCCACTAATGCTCACTTGCGTGTTCTTTCCCATTGCTTCTTCCCCATTGCTTTCTTCTCTCTCTCTCTCCTCCATGAACTTCCTCCCGAGCTTTGCTCTCCGCGCCATGGGCTCATGGCGCCGCCTTCCTTGGCTCTGCACAACTTCCGACCCCGCCTCGCCCCCGCGCTCGCACTCCCTCGCTCTCTCCTCGCCCGCGCTGCGCTCAGCCGCCACGCGCCGCGCCGCCATGGCGCTGGCTGCCACGCCTCTCCGCGCTGCCTCGCTTCCACTCGCTTCGGCCGCGACGCTGGCGCCCGTCGACACGGGGACCGCTCGAGGATGCTCATTTGCTCTAGATGGACGGCTCAAAAGCATGCTCCAAATCCAACGTCTCAACGCTGCGCACGATTTGAGGCTACAAATCGGACGTACGGCTCCTAGTTGCACCCAAAAGAAAACACGGCTGACACAAGATCTGACACAAACAATTGCTTTTGCATGTAGAGGCTACCAACTCATTAACTCAACAAAAGATATTTTTTTCTGGTGCATCATCATCATCACACAGGGAAGCATCTAATCAAAACACAGCAAACACATCTCCAGTCGCCCGCACCTTTTTTTTTTTTTCTTCTCACGTCCTGGAGCCGCAGCCAGAAAAACTCTCACGCTGTTCTATTTTTCCCCAGCGCCCAACCCTCCTCACGCAAGGACTTAAATACCTCTATAGTCATCAACCCTAATGACCCATGTATGACCCACTAGTACTAAGGCCCAATACATGAACTTGACACCTGATTACAAAATTCAATCCAGTCCAATTTTGGACACCCCAAAATTGTTACGTGTCATAGCCTCCGAACCACACCTCCGTAGCTCCAACATGTATCATCCATCTTTGATCTCTATGCGCCCCAACTCTAGCCCGATCGTCTCTCCAAAGATCCTTGACCCTGGACCATGACTTCAAGACTAAGCCACCTCTCGATCACCGCCGTGAGACCACGATCGCCCCGAGTTACCCTGCACATGCAAAGACCAAAACAACATATTTTTCCGCACAAGTTCTTCTCAACTTGACCGACATAAGTCCACACACGCACACACAGACAAAGCACTTTAGTACCCAACATTGTCAATTATTCATCACTAAAATACTACATGGTCTAACACAAACTAAGGGGCAGCTTCTCATGATATGATTATAACCACCAGTTGCCATGACTGCTTTCATATGTTCTTCGTATAGTAATTCTCCCAAGCATGTAACTGATAATGAAGCTACCTTCTCAACACTGGAGACGGAAATTTAACCAACCATGCATGTCTTAATGGGCCTCGCTGGCCTGCTGATTTTCAAGCACATCCGAGTGGATAGGAGCTTATTGCAATGCTTAGTACCATCTGGGCGTAGCCACTTAGATAGTTAGATGAAACGAAGTTCATGGTCATTATAATCCTATAATCTAAAAGATAGTTATTGGTTAGTTGTAATTTCTCGGTGTTATCATCTGCTCTGTAAAATGGAACAGTGGTTCCTTGGATTATTTGCCTTTTGGCCTTTTGGTATTTAAATTACTTCAGTATTTGTATTTAGGCATGTATAGTATAATGTTAGAATTACTTTCTGGCCATCGAAATTAAATTGCACAAAATTTAGGAAAATTACTGGCATTGGAAGAAAATTATATACTTTATAGGAATTTTTCCTTGCTAATATTAGTTTATGATGCCCAAATGCTAGTAGAATAATTAAATAACTTACGTACCCATCATAACTTTATCATTTCTTGGAAGAAATCAAATAATGTAGGATGTATGCCTGACATTGTAGAGGAAGATATGCCAATGGATATTATTGCTCCCAAGAAAGGTATATGAAATAACTGAGTAGCCTTTTCGCAGAGTACAGAAACAAATTAGCTAATTAAGAATCTTAATAAAAAAGGGATAATCCGTGAAATATTCCATATTCGGAGCAGATCAAAACATAGAAAAGTAACAAATAATCAATGCTGAGCCGGTGAATATGCGACAAGCTGTAAACTAGATCGCCAAAATCCCTCCTCATCCAAACACACCTCCAAAGGCCAAGAAGCTTGGCCATCCTTGCAAACTAAGGGGCAGCTTCTCATCATATGATTATAACCATCAGTTGCCATAACTGCTTTCATATGTTCTTCGTATAGTAATTCTCCCAAGCATGTAACTGATAATGAAGCTACCTTCTCAACACTGGAGACGGAAATTTAACCAACCATGCATGTCTTAATTGGCCTCGCCGGGCCTGCTGATTTTGAAGCACATCCGAGTGAATTCGTCCAGTGAGGCAACTGGTTGCAGCACGGCGATGTGATGCAGGCTGGCAAGTGGCAACACGTACTACAACTTAATCATAACCATGCTGCACTTTGTTGCGCCTAAGAAAAAATCTCGATGGGAAAACCAAACAGCGATTCAAGAAGAATATTAATTCATGTACACTCCAATTAACGTATATTATTGGTCTCAAGAGAGAGATGTAAGCGAATAACTTTTTTCCACGATCAAATTGAGTAACCGCACGCAATAAGTTGCAACACTTGCAGAGTGACAAAAAAAAAGAAGAAATAACCAAACTTTTAAGAGGGTGTCTAAGACGCACTTGAGTGTTTTGTTGCTAACTAGTACTTAAATTTTGAACTCTTAGATCTGAATTCAATGCATGAGATCACTTTGCCTCCTCCTTAATGAGATATCACCAAGCATAGCATAGATAAAAATCTTAAGTACTCACAAACCAAAAATACTGAGTACTCCTATCAAACCCTTTTCCTTTGCCAGCCGAAAGCCCTCACACACACTGCCATCTTTGTTATTCATCTCCCACGCACTGCCATTCACACATCACTCTCACTGCCATCTCTCACTCCTATTTGTTTAGTCATCCAACAAGCAAAGCCACACAGCCTTATCAACTCAATGCCCTGCCCATTTCTTGAAGCCCAGCCGAATCTCCCACTGCCATCCCTATTTCTTTAATCCCCAAACAAACTATCACCACAGCCACTCATTTCTTCCACTGCCCAACACTTTCTAACAGCACACCACTGCCATGCGTTCCTTTAACCCCAGCCGAACCAGCCCTCCCACTCAGTCATCTTCTTCCCCAAAGAACACAGCACATAAACTCATCTCCCCCACTTCTCTCCTCTCAATCCCTTCAAAGAACTACAAATCCCCTAATGCATGTCACAACATCGCGATCCTCATCGCATCAGCTCTCCATTCATCCAATTTGTTTCCACATGCAAAGCCTTTTGAGTGGTTTGAAGAGGAGGGGAGGAAGAACAACAGTGACAGAGATTACAAGCGTGCAACAAACATGCAGCGCAGCAGCAGCGGCAGGGAGGTGGCCGAGGGCGTCGAGTTGCGGCGGCAATGCAGCAGCGCTGCAGCAGCAGCTCAGTGATGCCAAGGCCGGGCACACGCGTGGGAGCGTCCCACTAACGAGCCCAGCACAGGAGGCGACGGCTGCAGCCCGAGGCGAGGAGGAGCCGGCCAGGGCGTGGTGTCGTCGTCGAGAGGCATGACATTGGGGCGGCTAGGCGGAGGCATGGCTCGGTGGTGACCTGGTCTGGTCGGCCGGAGGGGGAGCAGCTCGTGCAAGGCGACGGGGTGGTGCTGCTCGGTTTCGGCCAAGGTGGAGGCAGTAGCCAGACGAGGGCGAGGTGGCCGAGGCGATGTCGTGCGACGCGGTGCGCAGCGGCACGACACCGAGGCGAGGAGACAAGGTTGGCGAAACAATGGTGGCTTGGCGTGGGCACTCGGCAGCGGTTTGCGCGGCGCATGCTCACTGCAGCATGGCGACGGAGAGCCCAAGCCCGAGCATGCGTGCAGCCATGGCGGCAACCCATGACGTCAAGAGAGGAGTCGTGGAGACGGGGCTTGGTGGTGTGGCCAGCGACGCAAAGACAACGGCGTGGAGGAGTCGACCGAGAGCACTGCACTTGCATGCGACGGCGTGGCGCATGCGGCGGCACTAGGATGACGGACATGGACGAGAAGGCCAGCGCGGATGCGGACGAGTTCGGCGACGACTACGGTGAACATGGATGGAGAGCCGAGAAGACGACGTCCGGCCATATTAGGCATGCCTAGTGCCGTGGTAAAATACTTCGTGTTAAATTGTGCTATCGCAATACGATATTAGTTGTGCATGTTGCATATTAGTCATGAGCATGGCATCGCATCTATTTATGTATGTTTAATTATAAAAATGATTTGGTAGCTTAAGACATGTATAATTCTCCGTAAGGTCGAATTGCACGAGGTGTGATTATGTATCGATATGTAGGTGAATGTAAATAATTAGATTTTGTGGTAAAATGTGTGTATTGTTGGTCGGTGGATGCTAGATTAAATATATGGGTTGATTACTTGATCGGGTGATATTATTTTGAAGTTGCATGGATGTTAGTGGTAATCTTTGGATAATACTTTAATTGTAGATTTTTCCTCATGTTGGATTAGTAATTTTTGGAGATGGGACGATAAAGATGTTTATAAATGATTACTTGATGGATGACGATGTGCTGATGTTTAAGGATATATCTTTTATATTTGTGTATTGTTGCTCATTGATGTCCTAACTAATAGTTATGCGGATCACATATATGATGGAATTTGGGAGAAGGTAGCAATGGATCATTTAATTGCGGATAAATAATTGGATTGCCATGAAATTAGTAGGTAAGTCCTATGTGCCGAGTCGATAGAATTGTATTCTCTATTGGATTAGTGGATAAATGATTATTAGTCGATCGAGAGGCACATATGTGATTGATTAGTAGTTGTCGCATACCGACTAGTCCGTGAAATGGATGTAAGTTGATTTATTAGTGAGCTTTTAAATGTTGAATGTGTTCTTAAATTGTAAAGTTCGTTAGGTATCGGTTTGTCAATTAAACCTTGATCGTGGAAAATTGAGTGTATGCGATTGTGATTTGCCGAGGCGAGACTAGTAGATCTAGATAGTTAGCATTAGCTTAAATAGTATATCGGAGAACGATCGATGGATTCAATTATGGTCTTATGCCCATGAGTCGGTGGATTTCGTGTAATTATCTGATAGGTTGTATTTTGGAAGATCATGAGTTCGGGCATCACTGATGGATTGACTACCTTGATAATGTCTTAATGGAGGTTAGTACGGATTTAGATCAAGATATGAGAATATGATTGGAGAGTGTTATGTATGTGATTGGATTCTACATCGAGAATCTAAGTATATGATTATGAGAAGATTATATTTGTCGGTAGATGTTTTCCTTTGGAAATATATGAAAAGAAAAGAAAATATGTAGGCCCCACTTTTCATGGTAGAGGCTAGGTCAGCCTACGTATACAAACTATTTATTGCGATAGAAATTTTAGAAAAGGATCATTTTTACACTAGAAATTCATTTAACTTCAAAAATTCATAGAAAATTCAATCAAACTCCAAATAGGACAAACTCAACTGTTTTGAACTTGTCTTAATATTACCTATTTACCTATGTAATCCTTTACCCCACCACTGTTCTACAAATTTTGGCCAAATAATTAAATTGCATAACTTAGGGTTAATGAAACCTGAAATTCAAAATAGCATAACTTCCAATTCATAACTCCAAATGGAATAATTCTTTTACCTAAATCCATCTAAAATCATGACCTAACTACTGTAGAAAAATCATGCATTTTTGAGCATTTTGGTTTTGAGTTGTTTTCTGTATTTATTTGATGTTATAATTATATAGATCCCGAGCATATTGATATCGACACTTACGCTACTGAGAGCGAGCAACTACTGTACCAGCAAGGCAAGCATCATTTGAACTTTCTTTTGCATCATATTTGATCCCAGTTTTGGTTAAGATAGTGCAATGATAATTGCATGCATGCTATTTTGATTATGTCAATATTTTTGTGATGTGTAGTTTAGTTATGTCCTATGCTTGAGGTTAATCTTGAATTATGCCAACTCCTATATATGCTTAAGATAGGATGTGTGAATTATGGTTATAGAATTGCATAGCCATGCAAGTCTAGACACGGTAGTTCGATCGTCGGGAATAACCCGGCGGTTTTGGGATAAACACAACTCTCATTTTATGATTTATACTTCAGATCTTTGTAGCTGTTTTATGAGTTAAATCTTTGTCATTTTTTTAAATGAGCTTTTGGTCTGGACAAGTGTTGGTTAGTGATGGTGCTTTGTGCACGAGCATTGGGTAAGTGGAAGGACTTGTCTCGACAATTAAGGACCGAACTCGGTACCGCTGCTCACAACACTGCTATCACACGTGGTATATGGGTGCCGTATGGTTAAGTAGGGGAAGGTTCATTGTGTTGAGTCCCACGGTGGTGAAATTGTAAGGGCATGGGACCGTGAAATCCCATGTTCCTTTAGGCCGATAGGATGGAGATGTTAACGCCTTGTGTTTCCTAGATCCCGGGTTGGGGACTTAGCCAATGGAATCGCTTTGCTAAAAACGACCATATCTTGATTTACCCGCCGGCATACCATAGGAAGTATGCTACTTTCGGAGGCATCCGGAGGCTTACGGCTAATCAAGTCGTGGGTAAGTAGTACACCCCTGCAGGTATAAATCTATTCGAATAGCCGTGTCCACGGTTATGGACGCACCGCTGAAATTTGTGGTCGCTTATTGTTAGACTTGGAATTAAAATTGTGGGTGAACTTGGTAATTATCATGAATGGGATGTTCATGTTTGTGTAGTATCAAAGGGAAGCCACTTTGCCATTTGTATGCTTTATTTGTTACTCAGTTCATTACTTATTCATATGCTTTACTTCTACTTCAAATCTGATTTTAAAATGGGCACATGAAAAACTAGTATGTGTAGGATGTTAATTGTTGCGCTCTTTCGCAAAACTAAACCAATATGAGCCATCCTTTGAATGACCCTTATGCATAACTAATTTTATTTGTGTAAGACTTATGAGTACACTTGTACTCACCGATGTTTGTTGGCCTTTTCAGTGAGGAAGATTATGAGTCCGACGATCTTGTTAGTGTTGACTTGGGTGACTCTAACGAGTAGTGTGCTATTATTTAACTCCCCGGTTGTCGATGGGTGATGGGCATACCACTACTGGTCTTTTGCTTAATTTACTTGCTTCGCTGCTACTTGATACTTTACTTTGAATTTGGCCGCTCGCCGTATGTAATAAGTCGAGACTTTGACTATTATGCAAGATGTCTTTGATCTCTTGTTGTATGCGCTGTATGGATGTAATCAACGTTGGATGAGGGTATGAGTATATTGGTCGTTGATCTTGGGAGCCAATATAAGTCATACTCGTTGTTAATGAATCCCCATTTAACTCACTAAGTGTAGTGCTTCGAATCGAAGATAATCGACAATCATGTAGCGCCGCAAAGGAGCAAAAGACGCATGATCGTTGAGGCTCTAGTATTCGCCAAGCCTCTCACTTGGATAGAGTTAAATTGGAATTCATTTACCGAGACTAATTATGTCCCTAAGACCTTGTCCGATCTCGGCCTTATGGACACTACTACAAAAATGATTTGTAGCAACACCACCTAGTTCACAGTGAGAGGCGGCTCACTTACCAAGCGCCCACGTGGGTCGAGCTCGCCCACTATACCAACCGCCTCTACAAATGAGCTCAGCAGAGGCGGCCGGTATCACCAACCGCCCTACAAATGGTTAGATTTGTAGGCGCCGGAAATACTAGCCGCCTCATCGCTTGATTTGTAGAGGCGCCGTACTGCCGCCTCATCGGTTCATTTGTAGGGGCCGATAACCACCGCCCCTACAAATCGACCAAAGATATAGTACAGATTCTTCTTCCTCCTCGAGCCGCACAAAGGCAACCCGAGAGAGGAAGGAAGGAGGCCTTGGGCACCTCCCAAAATTGCTATTTTGAGGGGAAAGGTTTTGAGTTAAATTCCTTTGGTGGAGAGGTTGTTGGAGGTAAGAAAATGGTTTTCCATACATCTTTTGAAGTTTTAATGGTGGGTTATTGCTTAATTAGAGTTTTGATTCTCTCTTCTATGGTGTTTGAGTAATTTATGGAGCAAATGAGGTTAAAATTTTGAATATGCTAGGCTAAATTAGTTATGGGAATAATGTCATACCCTTATTTAGTCATTCTTCCTTGATTTTAGTAGACTATTAATTAGTTTTATGGATGTTTGAGCTACATCTAGATCTAGATACCTAGAACTAGGGTTTGTTTTTTTTTACTAATTACATTGTTATTAATTTAGTGGAATATATTTACAATTGCTATTTACATTGCACCATACATTTAGAATTATTAATCGAATTTAGAATATCCTTCCATAAAATTTCTATGTATATTTTTTTGAAGTAATAATTAATTTGTGAAGTATTAATTAGTCCTATTAATTTTATCTTTGTTTTCTATATTGAAATAAAGATGGACGATAGGAACTCTTGGATGTATGGTAAACAAAGGTGGAGCCAAGTTTCCGTGATGAAGTGGATAAATTTCTTCAAGCCGCAGAGCCATGCAATGTCGAGCAATAATAGTGGTGAAATTCTTTGTCCGTAGCGATTGTAAGAACTATCTCGCATGGAAAGATGTGACTATCATTAGATCACACTTGATTATGCGAGGATTTGTTAAAGACTACACAGTTTGGAATCATCATGGTGAAGCGTTATTAACAACGTTGATCCGTAAGAAGACGACGACGATTACCTAGATTGCATGGACCAATATGTAGCTGAATATGATGCGAAATAGACCGTGAAGAAGAAGGTAGTGGTGGTCATAACGACGTAAGCCGTGGCAATGATGGCGAGGACGTCGGGATGAAGATGACGGTGATTATTTGGAGGAAATGCTTCGGGCCATTGGACCGAGATTTTACTAAAGAACCCAAAGGTCTAGAAAATTTGGAAAGGGTTAAAAAGCCTCAAGGAGACTTTGTATGGTGTTGAAAAGGGTTGTCCGACACACCGGACATGCATACGCTTGTGCTTGAGCTACTCATCCCAAGGCTAAGTACGGCAATGGTCGATCAGAGTTTCAATGATCTCACATGCCTCCTGCCTTGGTTGTCGCCACACCAAACTCGCTTCCCGCCAACACATACGGCGTAAGAAGGTTATAAGTCCATTGACAATGGGGTTGAAAATCCATGCATGCCCGAACCATTGTATCCTTTATCGTGGCGATACGCTCAAGTCACTAGATAAATGCCCCTGTGGCACTAGTCGTTACAAGAACAATGACCTTTACAACGGGAAGAAGCCTCCATGTGGAAGAAGAGGAAGAAAGGTGGGAAAAGGTGGTACAAGATTCTCAACCCAAAGAGAACACTCCATTAGGCATCGATGCAAAGCAGAGAAGAATCCTCGCCTTGGTAATGTGGTACCTACCGTCGATCGCTTGAGGCGATGTTCCTAAACCCTAAGGAAGCTTCACTCATGACATGGTGGGATGATGAACGCAAGGTGGGTGATGGTAAAATTGACACCCGGCCGATGCTACCCATGGCAACGCTTTGATGCGAAATACCAAGAATTTAGCAAAGACCCAAGGAATGTACGGTTTGGCCTTAGCACGATGGAATGAATCCTTCAATGAGAGAACCATGAGCATAGTACATGGCCAAGTGATCTTAACCATGTACAACATCCCAATGTGGTTGTGTCGTAAGAGAAAATATCTTCTCCTCACTATTCTCATTCAAGGTCCCAAACAACCTGTGCATTGATATAGATGTGTTCTCGAGCCTTTGATGCAAGAAATGGAGAGGCTATGGCGGTATGGAGAGCCGATGTACGACGCCTGTAAAGGAGGACTTCATATGTAGAGCCATTATCTTTGTCACTACCAATGATTACCTCATACTGCTTGCTTTGTCCGACAGATCAAAGGGAAGACGGATGCTTAGTATGCTTGGATGGTACTACATGGGTGTTCCCGGATGCATTCAAGAAGACAATTTACCTAAGGTACCGACGATTCTTAAAGACAACTCACGATACCGCAGCAAGTTGTTCTTCAAATTTTATGACAACAAACCGAGACCGAATCCTCCAGAGACGCCAAAACGGGCAACATGTGTTCAAATGGTGAAACACATACATGTTGATTTTGGAAAGAAGAATGCGGATGGGACAAAGAGAGATAGAAGCACACCTCCCTGCCCCGGTGTACCTTTTAAGAAAAAGTCGATCTTCTTTAAGTATCCGCTTTATTGGCCGGACTTGGAGGTCCCCATGCCATTGATTCTATGCACTTACGTAAGAATGTATTTGAGAGTCTCATTGCTACCTTGATGGACACGGGCAAGACAAAGGATGGTCTAAGATCACGGAAAGACATGGTGTGCCTAAATGTGAAGCCGTGAGCTTCACCCGATACCTCGTGGTAATGGAAAATACCTCCTACCCGCAGAGCTAGTTTCAACTCGACTCTGATGAGAGGAGGCGATCGCAATTTCTTGAGAGGGGTAAAAGTTCCCACTGGTTTTCAACCAACGCGGAAGAAGCTAGTGTCAATGAAGGACCACAATAACACGCTCAAGGCTCACGATTGTCATGTGATGCTCACATTGTTCCTACCTATTGCAATCGTGGCTATAGAGCCGAGTTCTTGAAAATGGCCATCACCCGCATGTGTTACTTCTTTTCAAGATCTCATGAAGACGACATTGGTGAAAATGAGCTCGTGACCTACATGAATTCGTGGTGAGACAATAAACCAACTAGAGATGTGTTTACCTCCGCTTTTTTGATATAATGCCACATCTCATGATTCACATGGTTCATCGATACAGCACCGGGCCCTTGCTACTTACATGAAATGTGGTCCTACGAACGGTTCATGCCGGCTTCTAACCGATACGCGCATAATCGAGCATGCCCGCAGGGCTCCATGATAGAGGGTTACAACACCAAGAAGTCGCCGAGGTCGTCAAGAGTACCTAAAAGTACAAAGAGGGATTGGTAAACTCGATTCTCGCCACAAGGGTAGGTCGACCGAAGGGCACCAAGGGGAGAAAAGTCTTCATCGACAAGGATTTCAACGGTTAGTCGAGCTCATTATAGTGTCTTGCGAGTACGTAATCGATGCAACCGCACATTGATGAACACTTGGATGTCATTAGGCGTAGAGTAATGGCTGGCCCGACGATTGGGTCATGAAACAAAGACAAGCATCGATTCACTACATGGTTGAAGGAGCAAAACCTACCAATGGGGAAACCAGAGATGATATTACCATCGTAAGGTTGGTGGGGCCCATCGAGACAAGTGACATCATGGCAAGCTTACGACATCAATGGGTACACGACTATACCAACGCAGGATAGTAATTGTGTGAACCAAAATAGCAGCTGTCAATAGAAGCCATCAACTGAATGGGGCAAAAGACCCCATACTTTGGCATCATAGATGATATATGGGAACTTGACTATGGAATGGGTATACGATGGCCATGTTTAGATGTCTGGTCAAACAACACCAAGTGAATGAGATCGGGTTCACAAACGTGGACCTCGAGAATATCGGATACGCAGATGACCCTTGGTGCTCGCTTCACGTGTCACACAAGTTTTATATTTACGTGACCAAAACTAACCTACCCCCAAAAAGAAGACAAAGCATGTGGTTCATACATATGTATTAGCAGGACATAGAGGACTCTCAGGGGGCAACGTGGTGTGAAAAGGACCACTTGCCACTTTGCAACCATGACTTGCTTGAGCTCTGTGATCTTCAGATGGTCGTAGAATCAAAATCCAAGATCGCATCTTTTCCGCTAACTAATGCTAAATTACTACTTTTAGAGAACCGATGCATGTTGATCTTAGTCGTTATGACTCAAATTAATGAGCATGCTATCCTGATGTAGTGATGTTCTTAAAATTGAATTGGCTACCCAACTTTATTGGTAATTTTGCTTAAAAACTGCATTTTTGATTGAGGAAAAGCAAACGGCGTGCTTGAAAGCAAGATCACATCCGCTGTGTCATCTTTTCTAGTTATGTTGCAGCACAAATAGATAATGGAATCTCCTTTTAACATATGTCATGAAGCCTACATTATCATGCTTTTTATTGTGAACACCACATGTAAATCACTTGGCGCTAGATCTCTGGTTTTTAAATGGTCCATGCTCAAGAATACTCAAGTCATTTCATTCATGGTTCTATCTCGCCGATATGGCCCTCTTTGAGCTTTTGAGATGTGAAGATGGCTCATGATATGCCTCGTGAATACGCCTTGCCTCTCTAGTTAGTGATACTATATAAAATCAAACCAACATTTGATGCTACTTTTGATGGATATAGTATAGGGTTAAACCTAGAGAAATGCGTAGAAGTTTCAAGCAAGGCTAACACGTAAATGTTATGCAAAAAATTCTTCCACGTATGGTCGAATATGTTATGATTGTATACATGGTTTTATGTGTTGTTTAAAGGGGCACATGGCTTGGTATGTTGTATACCGAGGACTACGCATGGGGGTCTTTGCAACCTGGGCTCAATGCCATGCTCAAGTCACCGGTTTTCGTGAATCGCCTGCTACAAAAGCTTCCAACAAAACAAGAGGCGAGTCTTCCTACTTAGAGTTCAACCGCTGTGAAGATGACAGAGTTTTTATGGCTGCTGCCGCTGCCGCTGCGCAGCAGGACACGGATGGCGCTGCTCCACAACCCAAGCCACAAACTCGCAGCCAGCAAAGAGGGGACGAGGAAAAGAAGTGCTAACATATATCCAAAGGACACAGATATGTGATAAGAGAGGTCGGGAGGCTAGGAGCCACTTGAGCCAAAACATCTCGAGCTAAGTGGCGTAACGCAATTGGGGCGCTGGTAAGAGATGAGTTGAACCCGCAATCCCAACTTGGAAAGAAGTACCACTGATACAAAGAAAGTCTTATGGGATAAGCCGATGACCAGCTTAGATTCTCATGGGAACCGAGGAAATGGTACGCCGTCACGCTATGAAGCAGATTGAGAGTCATGGAGAGGTTGGAAGTCGCCCTCAACGCCAAATATGTCCAAAGGGATTAACTCCCTTCAAGGAGTTTGGCAACATAACTCTGGACAATGGGAGCGGTTTGTGGCTCGTAAGACTTCGCGGAAGCATTGGCCCTCGCGTGTCGTGAACACCGAAGGGCGAAGAAGAACGTGCACCACCATCATCTAGGACCCTGGTGGGTACTATGGAAAGGAAGAGCAATTTAGGAAGATAGAGGAAGATGCCGATCACTGGGACATACAACTTGTGGGGTTTCAAAGCGCACAAGGAACCGGATCCTTTCGAGGAATAAAGAAGCATCCAAGGCGCTTAAGTTTAGTAAGTTTGAGATCAAGAGACAAGATCAAAGATACCGAACTATGTCAACAATGCGCAAGGGCTTATTTAAGCCTTCTAGAGAGAGGGATGAGCTTAGCCTTGCCTTGGGAAACCCCGAGCACACAAAGCCGTGTCGGGCTAGGGAAAAGAGTGATATGGAAGGAGGGATTTGAAGAGGATAGGCACATGTACAAGAAACATGATAGAGACCGAGAGGCTAACCTTGAGGTCCAAGTAAAGGCTCTAGTTGCGAAGGCGTTGGTGAGCAAGGATCACAACGGAGGCACGAATCGTAATGCCACCACGGACAACCGGAAGTTCGCAGCAGCCTGGTGTTCCATCGCAGCCACAACCGCCGCCGACGATACGGAACCTACCTTGCACTTTGGTTGTTCTCATGGGCGTGCAATCAAATATGATTGAGGTGGCAACGGTGAGGCACATCCTCCGTGAGGCACTTATCACACTAATCGGATCTCCGCGGACTACACTAGGTCGATTCGCACCGTGAAGTCCGACCAGCCATGGAGGATAGACTTTCCAACTCCCGAGGACTCCAATACCGGAGAAGTAGTGAACCGGCCGCCTCCGCACAAGCGAGACATCATATTGACTACGATTACATCGCTCGTGCGTACACCGCTACGCTTGGAGGAGTTGAGGAGGGGAGATACGCACACCACATCATGACCAACAATTGCTCGAGATGCGACACCGCCACCTCGCGATGACGTGCCTCATGATATGCCACCATCTTCACCGCCCTCGGAGGATGTGTAGAGCCGACATGAACAACAAGAGGCGTGACAACAAAGATGAAGAGCATGCGAAAAGTTGATGCACCCGAAGGTGCCCACTGCGAGCCGTAAATCGAAAAAGCATCCAATCAAGATAAGGTCGCTTATGTGCCGATGATGATGTCGTGGGGTGGAAAGGTGGTATGGCCATGATATGTTCAAGCCGAGAACCAAGCGCCAAGATCCGAGAAGGCGGTCACCAAGAAACGGAAACAAGTGCAAGGGCGTGCACCAACCAAAACCAACCGTGTTACTTGCAAGTACGTAAATGTTGAATGCATCACATGGTCAAAGAATTGCCGCAAAAATATGAAAGAGGCAAGTGTTTCCTTCCAAATCGGGTGATCCAAGATCTACCAATTGGAATGAAAAGGTTTCATGATTGGTACTTATGTGCTATCCCGACGAAGGTAAATCTCATAGAGGCAAGGTTCCGCCATGACATTTGGAGGCCCAAAGGACAAATTGCCTTTGACTTTGATGACATCCATACTATCTTTCGCCTGAGAAATGGAAACCAATCTCATTCGCGTGGTGCCTGTAAGTCCTACTCCTATTGCATTGATATGATTGCAATCTTTAGATTTTGTTATAACTAACTAACCCGCGCTATGATTTGTAGAATGCAAGTGCACATTTCAAGTAAACTTCCTAGCAAAGACCAAGCAGTGGTACTTGGACCTCAATTAATAGCCTGACGAGGTTTAATTTCCCCACAAGTGGGGACTGACCACAAGGAGCTGGCCCGTGGAGAGACCGTTGAGGAGAAAGATAAAATACGGAATGAAAAATTAGGAAGGAGTGCTATAAGGTTGCGGCGATATTTCGAGAGCTTTCTCCGAATGCAAGACAAATCCTATATATTTCTACCCTACAACTTCAAGTAAGTTTAACTATATCCTTCAATCTTTAATGAGTCATATTATTTTGTTCGATGCAAACGAGCTTATCTATTCCTATGATTAAATTCATGCAGAAGCATTGATTTGTGTAGTCGTCGACTCAAGCTAGGCATGGCGTGGGTCATGGATCCACTTGATTATGACGAGTCGCTTACAAAGATTTCATAAGCATTCTTAAGACGTATACTTATCAACCATCCTCATCGTTTTGACTTTTCAATACTAACTAACTTGCTTTTGTTAAATTCATTCGAGCAGAGCGCATGTACTACGCCAACAAACTCAAAGGGGTGCATGATCCAGAGAGGAAGGGTGACCTATATGTCAAAACAAGATGGCCGGTAAGTGCAACTTACTTTAGTAATGCGACATTACGCTGTCGCCACAAGCATTGACGTTTTATATGCGAAACTCACAGTGCACAAGCGTAAGTCCGGAGTTTGCATCTGTGGATATTACGTATGCACTTACATGAGTGTCACCGGTGCTGTGAGACACCCTTTATGGTATGTTATAACTAATTCACTTGTCGATAACACACGCATATGTTATGAAATACTAAACTTAAAATTGTCTTGTAGTGGAAAGATGAGATAGGAATTTGTAGAAAACCACTCAACGATGATAGCCTCCGAGCTCGTCTGGGACATTTGCAACTTCATAATGGATGCTATTATACACGCCGAGGTACATACCATGACGACATCGCCTATGCTAGGACGCCGCTCGAGTATGAAGTTCCTTCGTGAGTGGGAAGGAATGCATTTAGGACATTGAGAACAATGTGTATGTAATATTATCGCACTTTATGCTACAAGTGTATGTAATGATAAATTATAAACATGATGTTACGCGATGTGAATATAATGTCTCGTTGAACTTGTTAATATCATGTCTTCAATTATATATATATATATATATATATATATATATATATATATATATATATCATGCATGGTTTGATATATATACCGTGGTTTGAGAATTAGAATTTTTTTATGGAAACAGATTGTAGGGGCGGTTAGAGGCAAGTCGCCTCACAGAGAGAAAATTACAGAGGCTGGTCATCTAAGCCGCCCTTACAAATCTAATTTGTAGAGGCGGTGACACAAGCCGCTCTCTACAAAACGCTTTGTAGGCGGCTCTAGAAACCAACCGCTCTACAAATAAGATTTGTAGGGCGGTTCAGAATCGCTCCTACAAATCTCTCGATTTGTGGCGACGGTTGGGTAGGGGCTGGTCGAGCCGCTCTACAGAGGCTCACCACCGCCTCACAGTTGTCTCACTGTAGTAGTGGGAGATAATTACCGGGGTCCCCACAATATATTCAAAAATTAGGGTTCTAGAATATTCTTATGTTTTTTTAATAAAGAAATATTAGAACTTCCCCTTGCAATTGAAAATTGAAAAGATGATTTTCTTTGCCTGTGCTGAAAAATCAAGTTAATATAGCAAATCATACATGTACCATTGGTGTAGGCTAAATATCATAAACACCGCGGATTAAACCATACATCAGGCCAGATTGCTGCTCTATGTTATGACGCTTCGTCTCGTGACTCAATGTCTGTGATGCAGTGCCGATGCCTTGTTGCCCTGACACGGTTCTTTTTATCCTCGTCCAAAGGTTTTTTTCTAAGTCACGAGGATTGAAGGCTAACTCTATACTGTTTGCACAAGCTGCTTATAAATATCTCTAACTCCATGAGAGTTTGCATGTCAATCTAATCTTTGTTAGATTCAATAAATCTATTTGTGTATCTGCTATATAAAAAATATCTGCCTATCTATACTATACATTACATTTCGCATTTTCTAAGTCAACTCAACTCAAGAAGAGCAGTCGGCATTGCACAAGTAAAACTGAAAAGTGCTCCAAAAAAAAGCAATAAAACCAAAAAAAACTATTACATAGGGATGGCATGATAAAATTGTTCTAATACTTCAAAGTAATCCAGAACTGAGGTTGTCTGGAATAACACACTGAAATAGTTCCTAATAAGAGTATAGAAGATCATGACTACAAATGATAAACCACAACCCTGAGAACATGGACAGAACCAAAATGCTAGGCACAACTTGTAAAGCTTGCAGCACTGATGCTGCTCCACTGGCTCCAACGTCGTCAACACCGTGTGCCTATGCCGATGTGATTGCACATTTTTCCTAATTAAGAAGAGAAGCTCGGCAAAATTGTACACAATATTTTTCATGAAAATGCAGGCTGCGTCTGCTTCTCATTAAATTCACAGTGAAAGCGTTGTGCAGAGAGTAGTTGTCCTTTGTTAAATTATGTGCTGAGGAGGATGAAAAGAACCATGTGCCAAGTAACATCTGAGTTATTCTGAAGCATCAAACTGTACTATAAGATGTGTTTTTCTTCTCCTACAAATACGAGAGGTAAATACTGAAGAGCCGAAATGTTCGTAATATGTTACCCAAGACCTGATCTTTCGGAGGCAAACAAAATAGATGAATTGCTAGGAACTGAACAACCAACCAGTGGGAACAATGAGGCGCATGCCAGTTTTGCATGCATGTAGGTTTGGGAGGCATTGGGATAAGCACTGCATTCGAGTGATGAAGGTATACATCCACTCCTTTTAAGCTCGTAACCTAGTATGCATTATTCTTCATTGAGCAGCAGAAAAACACATTAACAATGCAATTAACTTAACTTATTTTTGAAAGTGTTCGTCGTTATACTTCAACGAGGCAGTCAAGGTGGTAGATAGCTGCGCAATACCGATCGCCACTTCATTTGCGAAGGTTAGACACGGCACATAGATGTGTGTCGTTTACAGTTTCGGTTAGACACGACACATATATGCGTGTCGTTTTCAGTTTCTCTTGTACATCTGACCGTGAGAAGGGCAATTGTACAGTTTCATGAGAAGGGATGCGCTTAATTTGAACCTTGCCGCTACCACCTCAGAGATTGTTTCGCTTGATGACATTTGGCTGATCTTGGTATTCTTTGTCGTAATCCTATACCTTTGTTTTGTGACATATAGGTGTCATTCAAATTGCTAGTGATCCAGCCAAGCATGAGTTGACAAAGCACATTGGCGTTGATGCATCATTTACACGGTCTCATTGTCAGCAGTCAACCATCGACCTCCAGATGCTCGCTTAGTATGCACACTCGAGCTTCAAGTTGCATATTTTTTCACTAAGACTCGTGACTAGAGAACAACATCGCTTCATCTACTTAAACTTAGTGCATCGGACCCTCGCACCTCGTGATCCACCTTGAGTTTTAAGGAAATGTTAAGAGTCTTGTACATATTAGAAGTCTCTCTCTCTCTCTCTCTCTCTCTCTCTGACCATGAGGCCCACCTAACATGTGTGTGTGTGTATATATATATATATATATATATATATAGGAAGTTTTTTCCTACTCCTGTGTAGTTACTCCCTATTTCAGATCTCACAATGTAGGAGTATCTTATGCAACCGAGAGTATGTATGTGTAGTATACGAGTATATAAGACCACCTAGGTGGTATTCACACCTTTTCAAGGGTGGTATGTACAATTTTTATATATACTCCTTTTATGTGACATACTCCTTTTTATGTGCGAATATGAAGGTATTTACAAAATATACTAAAAACTATAGACTCTTTTGCAATTTTTTCGGTGATTCACATTGAGTATCTTATAATTAGTATATGAGTATACCCAAAATGATAAAAGAGTATGTCAAGTTCTTTTAGGTGGTATATCAAAAGTGGGAGTAACTACACCCGGAGTAGAAAGTATTTTTCTTTATATATATATATATATATATATATATATATAAATGAATAAGATGTATAGTTGTAAATAGAAAATATCTCTCCAAATTTTATCATGGTATCGTGAGCAAGCAAAGATCCTAGACATAGTAACGCTGAGAAAGGTAGTAGCTATCACCATCATAAGGAATCTCAATCCTTTAAAATAGTTCAATGGTCCCACATATGATATCATGAATTGTTCACTCAATTTCTTCTTGACAAAACCACATAGTCCATATCATCTCCTGTAATCAACATATCATCAATATATATAGTAGAAGCAAAATATGACCTCGCTAAGAAGTGTGAATAAACAAGGCGTGATCATGCTCGCTGGAGTGAAAACCAGCACTCGAATTAATCATAGAACTGAAATGCTCGAACAAAGCACGAGGAGTCACTTGAGACCATATAAAACACGCCTAAGATGACAAATATAGCCTATAGGAGCCTCAACACATGGGGTGTCGACATGCCCGATCGCTAGAGCGGCGGGGATGTTCTGCGTGATCTAGACGCATTCGTAGAAGGACTTGAGTCACCATCGAGACACGGCGCCCTAGTTCTTTGAGATAAATGTCACCGCCCTGCGGAAGGGCTTGGAGTCACCGCCTTGGCGTATGGGCTTGCAGACGGTGACATTACTTAACATGGTGACCGAATTTCGTGAAATTTGGGAAAATTCTGGTGATTTCGTTACTCCTCCAAGCATGTCTCTGCTCAAAAATTCTAAACATTTGAATTTGGACAAATTATATCCTAAATTCGCAACATTTGAATTTGGACAAAATTTCATCCAAATTTCAAGCTCTGCTTGAAAACTCACCAAATTATAAATGAAATTTTGAAATTTCTGGGCATTTAACCAAAATTATAAACGAAATTTGAAATTTCGCATTTCACCTCCTAACGAAATAAATTCAAAATGAAATTGTTTTCCTCTTTGTCTGTAAGCTTTCGCTCACTCGCCGCTTCTTGCCGCTTTGTACCTCTTTGTCGTGCTGCTTACGCGATGTGTCTCGCGATTAACATCCACGCCGCTGCTCCACTCTAACCTAATCAGAATAGCCAGAATGGCCAGCCGCCGCCGCATGCATCCATTGTTAACTTAAGCTAGCCGTGTTGAATAAGTTCTCTGCTTTTTCGCTTTTTTTTTCGAGTTTTCTGTTTGAACGTTTGTTCTGGATTGTCAATATGTTAGACAAATCCAAAATCGTATTGATAGAAGATTAGGACAGCTTGCTTCGCAAAGAAGGTTCGCCGCCACTCGTTAGAGTCGAACTGCTTCGTAAAAACAGAGTTTGTCGATCCAAACAAAGCTGTACATTGAGTTGTCTATATAAAATGCAGAAAACACAAAAAGACCGCAAGTTTGCAAGCGCCAACGCCTCGAGATTCTTGTGTTTTAGTTGTCTTATTATTTCCACTCGTGATCTATTGAGTTCTCTCGATCCGAGACCTCGATTTTCGGATTTAACTCTGCCAAAGCTTCAATTTTGTCAACACAGTTTTTGCGTGATTTCAGAATTCATCATCCATCCATGGAGACGGAAGTAGTGGCGCTTCCCGCCGCGTGCTCACCGACGCCCTCCGCCGCGGTGCCACCGCGGAGTCTCGCGGTGGTCCGATCCCGTCGCAGGCGTGGCGCGCCATCGTCGATGCCCACGG
Source organism: Ampelocalamus luodianensis (assembly GCA_036346255.1). NCBI lineage: Eukaryota > Viridiplantae > Streptophyta > Magnoliopsida > Poales > Poaceae > Ampelocalamus > Ampelocalamus luodianensis. Next base: position 187,868 of record JAYEVH010000361.1, read on the forward strand.
GCTGCTCCTCGCGATCTCCTTCCGCACTCTGCGGCGCGGCATCTTCGCCAACTACATCGCGACCACAACCGCCGCACCTTCGCCCACCCCTCGACGCGCCGATGATCCCCGTAATCGACGACATGCTCGCTTCATGACCAACGCACAAGTGGGACTCATGGTCGCGCTCGCGAAAGTAGGTCGAGGGTGAGCGCCGGCTCGCGGCAGCAACCCCGCGACGCAATCGGTGGCGCCGCTTCGCCGAGGCTGGAGGCCGAGTGGGCTACGACACGGCCACACTTGTGTTTGATCCGCCATGTCGCCGCACTACGAGGTGTTCTTGATCCCCGCCGCGTCGAGAAGCCGAAGCCTCCGCCCCGCTGGGAGGCGGAGATGAAGAGGCGCGGCGCCGCCACGACAAAGAAGAGATGGTCGGGCCGTTTCGCTCGGAGTGGTTGTTCTCATCGCCGGACGGCGCGTTAATGGTCGAGGACGAGGAGAGTCCGCTACCAACACCGCCCGCAAGAGGCCGAGCCGATGACCCGTGGCACTTGATGGAATGGCCGCCGCCGCCATGCGCATCGAACGTGTTCTCGCCGAGGACCGGCGGTGGGAGGATAGACCTTTGTCGGGAAGGCAGCCGGCGGATACGCTTGAAGACTCGTGTCGGACTCGGATTTTCTAATCCAATCCTCTGCGGAAAACACCGCGGTTATTCCCGGATCGAGATAACACTCACGCATATATTGTTCAATCATTTCATACATGGCGAACCATACCATTCATAAATTAACACAACAAAGTTTACATAGACCCGCCGGTCGAGTTTACAATACGAGCTTAACAGGCCAAATTGATTACATTACAAAGCGGAAGCGACAACGGAAACAAAAGGGGTGAGCACATCTCCAATGCAAGCGACTGGGAAACCTGTGCGTCCGATATTAACCAAGGATTGATAATATTGATGCACGCAACTCATCACTGAGTCAATCGATTAGGCGAGACTAGAACAACTAAAAACTACACTACGCTTCATCGCCTCCTAGATCTCCAACTTCCGGATCCTCGTAGTCGTAATTTTCAGGATTTCCTGCTTCTGAGGATTTTGGGGGAGAGAGCGAGGATGAGCACAACTTCCGTGCTCGCGAGCCAATACACAATGCAATAATATACATGCAGGGCTAAGCAAGGATGGCCCGGGTTCTTTTATTTGCTAAAGCAATGTTTTCAAATATCATAATTACAAATTCCTAGCACTTAGCATTTTAACAAATTGTATTTTATTAAAGAGAGTAATTATGCAATAGTTGATATCAGCAGAGGTTCCCTCCATCGGAACTCTACCTGATGCTTATTTTGATTTGGGGCTAACCCCACGTATTAATATCATGAAGTCAAAAACTCAGCAAAATCCAATCCGGGCTAGGTGAGCCCACCATATTTTCATACCACCCACAAAGGTTTTTGAAATAGAACTAACTCAAGTTAAGTTCCTATGTCCGCCTTTGACCGCAAGTAACGGCTATTCGAATAGTTTATTACACTGCAGAGGTTTTACACTTTACCCCACAAGAGACAATCATCTTGACATGTACACATGTTTCTCGTAGAGATGTGAGTCAAGGGGAGATCGTCACAAGGCCTTGACAATGCATCCAGCAGCATTAGTTACACCCGCTAAGGTTTCGTCTTGAAGGGTTACGCCTGCTTTAAATGCGTTAACCTTACCTAGACCCCCTCTTGCGCCCTCTTAACGACTTCGTACGTAGTGTGCCCACACCCTTCGCCTCGAGAGGCTTACGGCGTCGCAGACATCTACCAGTGCAATCTCATCGAGGGATACAAATTATTTAGCGAGTTGTACTTTTACAGACTTGTGGTTGCACTTGTTTTACACGGAGGTCATGACAAGATTAAGTTCTTAGGGTTGTCTAGGCGGTTCATTCCACAACCCAATCCACAAAACGACAGTCCTTGGGCTACATTAGCACTCACTATCATACCATCCACGTTGCATCACCACTCGGATGGGGTAATAGCAATTTTAGGGTTTTGAGAAGTAAAACCAGATTACCACCTTTGTCTCGATCATGGACCACCAATGACTGCCCAAACTATTTTTATGTTTGAAGAGATGATGATTGGGATAGTTTAATGTCCCGGTACTTAAGCAAGACTAGCTTATCGCTAAGCGACCTATAACTAGTATTACCATATAGTTACTAGGGTGACAATGGTTAAGGGATTCAAGTTGTCAAGGATGGCATAGTAATTAATTATTCATCAAATGGGTATTTAACTACCTTAAGGTTTAACATACATTTGTTTAAAGAATTAAAGCATGCAATTTGCTATTTTTAAAAGAATATAGTTTGCATAAAATGTAGGCTCAATATGATCAAAGTATTGACTACTTGGGATATAGGCAAGAGGATCTTGATAATCTTGGGCTTGATTAACTTGGGGATCTCCCGTCTTCAAATCTTAGTCTGACGAATTTAACTAAAAAGACACGAACAACAAAAAAAGAGAAATTAAATACAAATGAACAACAAATAAACCCAAATTTAACAAGACCTATGCCATTAGCAAGATCTTGAATTAACAAATTTTAGGAATTTATTTTACAATTTTGGAGTTAAAATGGGGAGATACTAATTTTTAAAGCCTCACTTTTGAAATAAAAAGAAAAAGGAAAAGAAATCAAAAAAAGAAAAGGCCAGTGCCCACAACAAAAATTAGCCCAGGCCACGGGGCAGGGGCACGGCCTAGAAGGGGGAGAGGCGCGGCCCACAAGTGGCACCGCCCTAAAAGCGCTGGGGCGACCGAAGAAAGGGGGAAGGGCGGGCGGCGGCGGCACACAGGAGGCGAGCGGGCTAGGGGAAAGTGGCAGCGCCAGCGCCGGGAGGAAAGGAGGCGCGGCGCGCGGGGAAGAAGAGGAGGCTCGGCGCGAACGGCGACCATGCCGAGGAGGCGCGGGGCGCTGGGAGAGGAAGGGGCCTAGGAGCCCCACGGCAAGCTGCGATGGAGATGACGACGACGATGACGATGGCGGAGAGAGAGGCGCGGCTAGGGGTGGCGATGACGGGAGCAACCGGAGGTAAGGCTTCGGCCTTCTACTCCTTCTTTCCTTTCTTGCTCTTGCTCTTCTTTCGCTTCTTCTCTGGTTGCTTGCTTGGGGAAGGAGGAGAAGGAGAAATGGGGAGGAGGGGGAGGAGGGAGAGCGCTGGGTTTTAAAGCCGAAGAGGGGAGGAACGGGGAGGCTCGGGAGAGGGTGGGTCCGGCGAACGTGTGCGGCAAAAAGGGGGCGTGCGGCGCCGGGTCATCATGGCGGCAGGTAGTAGGCGGTAGAGAGGTAGGGGCATGGGTGGCGTGCAAGGTAGAGGAGCCGAGGAAGGAGACAAAAAGGGGTCCGGGTGGCAGAGGGAAGAGAGGCGCGCCGCCGGAGCACACAAGGGGCGGGGTGTCCGGGCAAGGTGGCATGCGCACGAGGGAGCTAGGTGGTGGCGTGCACGCGAGAGAGGAGAAGACGCGAGCGGCTTGGCAAAGCACGTGAGGGAGAGGGAGGGGACAGCTCGACGGGGAGGGGTCCGGCTGGAGGAGGATCAAAAAAGGGGGGGGAGGGGGGGTTACAACCTGGGATTGGAATTGGATCGATCGGAGCCGGCGGGTGCAGTGTACGCATGCTCTTTGGATTTTCTCACATGAACCGCTTGGTTAATGTTCTTTCGATAATGTATATAGTCTTATTTATGACAGTATCCAGATTTGAAAACATTGATGCTTATTGTACTACCTCTAGTAGTCTCACATATACACGTGATTTTACCGTAATGCTTTTGGGCTACAAGTACTTGTTTTTTTTTATTATTTGATAGTATCCTTCTGATGCCCATCTTAGTTGATTGTTGGCATGTTAAAAACTTAAATTGATCAGTGTACAATTAATATTGATGATATACGTTAAAAATAATACCCTAGTTTCTTATTTGTCATGTAAATAGAAATAAAACGACAAGTAAATTAGACGAGGAATAAGTGTTCCTCTGTTTCCTTTCATATGCTTCCATGCATGTCTCTTCCTTGCACCACCATCATCCAGTAAGGTGCCGGAGTTTCAGTAAAAAAAATATTATGTTCTTGTGCATTATATTTAAATTGCGTTAGTTATTTAATGATGATCAATTGTAGACGAAACATTACATCAGTTAGAGCAGTAAGACGTTATGTGATAAATTTATGCTTTTCAGGTTGTCCTTGTCAAATGATAAATATCAAGTAATTAAAACGCCAGCCAACAATCAGAACATGATGTGCCTAAAACCATATCTAGGGAGATCAAAGAAGCGGGTGTACTTCGGAACAATTCATGATTTGCAACTACAGGTTTGGATCCTCAGCGAATCATGTGGACAGATGGAGTGGGTATTGAAGCATCAAGATGACCTTCGCCTCATTTCCCGACAAGTAGCATCACTCGACAAGTATGGACCTTGGATCGTAGAAGAAGATAATATTGATGTGCATGACAACGCGGGAACTCTATCAGAAGATAATTTGGAGTGGGACTCCGACAATGATGATTTTCTTGCAACTGAAGGTGGATTTGAGATGTACTATGGAAAACCCTTTGAAATCCTTGGATTTCATCCTTACAAGGAAGTTGTCTTCTTGACTCAACGATTCGGAACGGTGGCCTATCATTTGAACAGCTCGCGGATTCAGTATTTGGGCAACTTACGCCCAAGATGCTACTATATCATTTTCAAATGGTATATATGAGTCATTTGTGTACACCCCATGTATGATTGGAGAGCTTAATGGAGGCAGGCTTGGAACCAATTCTGAAGATTAGCATAGAGTGCGATGCTATGCAAGCAGTTGAGCAACACAACAAAACAGCGTGCTCATGTACTGTCGATTTTTAGCTGTTTCTGATCATGCAATTTACTTTATCAGGTTATCGTGTGAGTCATATTCTTGTTTCTATGTGAGTATTTAACTTATACAGTCGGATTCCTAATAATATACATCTCTCTCTCAGATCTATCTAAGCAATGAAATATTAGTTCCATCTTTCGAAACCAGCAACAACAATCAGAGTTCAGGCAGGCCGCCCGAGCCTGTTTGACGCATTACCGGACGTCCTTCACCACCAGCTAGCGCTCACGAAGCCCACTTCTACCTACGCCCATGCCGCTCCACGATCTGAATCTGATGCTGCTACTATACTGGGTTAGCCTCTGCACGTAAAATATACATGTTTGCGACAGAAGTGGAAACGGATCCACGTCGCCTTACTTGTCGCTTTTCGACGCTGGCACGCAAAAGAATGGAAGGACTTCGCAAAATATACATGTTTGCAACAAGCATTCACGATTTACCAGCGAACACTGCTGCAATTCGTGAATCAAAGCAAGCTGTATCAATATGCAATGTGGGCCTGGGCAATGTGGACCTGGGCCGGCAGTATCAATATGCAACGGTCATGTTGCTTTGGGCAATGTGGGCATGGGACGGCCCACTTGCTGTGCTAAGCTTACTCATGCGATCTCGCGATTAGCATCCATGCGCCACTCCACGGTTAACCCTAACCAGCGTCAGCGCCGCGTGCATCCATCCATGGAGATGGAAGTAGTGGTGCTTACCGACGACGTGATAACCGACGTCCTCCACCGTGTGCCACAGCGGAGCCTCGCCGCGGCCCGGTGCGTCTGCAAGGCGTGGTGCGCCATCGCCGATGCCCCGCGGGCTGCTCCTCCGCATCTCCTTCCGTACTCGGTGCACGGTATCTTCGTCAACTACATCGACCACGACCGCCGCACCACTTTGCCCGCCCCTCGACGCCATCGACGATCTCCAGAATCGATGGCATGCTCGGCTTCATGCCCAACGATCACAAATAGGACTGGTGGTCCGTCCTGGACCACTGCAACGACCTCCTCCTCTGTAAGATCGAGTGGGGGCACCAGCTCTGCGTGTGCAACCCTGCGACGCAGCGGTGGGCGCTGCTTCCTCATCGCACGGAGGACATGTGTTGTAGCAAAGAAAAGGCTAGATAGTTGGTACGGAATACCCTTTGTCTTGGGAGGAGAAGGGGGTGGGGTAAGGGGCGGAAGAGTTGAACGCAGCAGATGTATGAATGTGTTGTATTGAATGTGAATGAGATAATGAAGCCAAGCCCCCTCTTACACTACCGAACACAGCTGATTTGCGAGTGCAAAAGATTTGCCGAGTGCCAAATAGCGGCACTCGGTAAGAGAGGTATTTTGCCGAGAGCGACACTCGGCAAATAACAACACTCGGCAAATCCGCTTGCAGGTGCCATGCACTCGGCAAAGGTTAACACTGGTACATTCAACCTTTGCCGAGTGCCGTGCACTCGGAGGAGAGGCACTCGGCAAAGGCGGCCCGAGGTAACGGTCCCGCTGACGCTCAAATTTTGCCGGCGCGCGCCGTTTGGCACTCGGCAAAATAAATCTTTGCCGAGTGTAAATGCCGTGGCACTTCGGCAAAGACCCCTGCCGCAGTGTCGTAACCCGCACTGCTTAAACATATTTTTATTATTATTATTTTGGCCTCCAAATTTTTTTCTGACCCTCCTACAGATTCAGGTACTCTATGTTAGGATTTGGTACATTTTTGTGGCTTTGTTATACTTAGTTAATTTATTTCATTTACTACAATTATTTGGAAAATGCAAATTTGAACCGCACGTGCATCGAATAATGGAATTTAATGATTCAAAAATGATAGTCATGTTATTGAGTGTAGTGTGAGGCCGTATTCAGAACGGACCGAAATTCGAACATCTTGTTGACGAAACATGACCGTGAACTTGCGGTAGAAGTGTTTTTAAATTCTATAAAAAGCAAACAAAGTCCGAAAATTATGAAACTTGTAGAGATGTCATGATATCATATGTGGAGGTGTGATAAAATTTTGAGAAGGTTTCGTGCACGTTGTCACGTCATGATGCTTTCAAACCGGGACATCTCCATGGGATATAAGTATCACATGTGAGCGATAGAAGCGCGATACTATGCAAGCGGTTGGGCAACAGAACAAAACAGCGTGCTCATGTACTGTCGATTTTTAGCTGCTTCTGATCATGCAATTTACTTTATCAGGTTATCATGTGAGTCATACTCTTGTTTCTATGTGAGTATTTAACTTATGCAGTCGGATCCCTAATAATATACTTATCTCCCTCAGACCTAAGTCAATTTACTTGTTTTTATGTGAGTTGACTGAGATTCAATTCATCTTCTCTACTTTGACTTAGGTCTTATAAATCGAAATAAATTTCCTAAAATCTTGAAATAAATCAGAGGGGTTCCTGGGTAGGTCTAGTGTTTATAAAAATTCTTAAACCTCACTGTTTATGATACATTTTGTATAGTTTAAATTCAAACTTAGGATAGGTCATTGAATTGTGTTTGAATTTTCTCGTGAGTTGATTTCAGTCCCAAAAATTTAGTAAAATTATATTAACTCATGATAATTATTCTAGTATTTGAATAAATTGTTTTGGATGATGATCATAAGTTTTTATTACTGATTTCTTTTGGGAGTTCAATTTGAAGTGTATGTTTAATCTCTTTTGAGATTTTTCAAATGCAATATATAATGTAAATGATTGAAAACAATGATGCATACTCATGAGATGCATAGTAATCCTCTTTATTAATTTGGGATGTTTCAAGTTGAGCAATAGAACAAAGCAACGTGCTCATGTATTGTCGATTTTTAGTCGCTAGATCATGCAATTTACTTTATCAAAGTTATCATGTGAGTCATACTCTTGTTTCTATGTGAGTATTTAACTTATGCAATCGGATCCCTAATAATATACATATCTCTCTCGATCTATTTAAGCAATGATATACTAGTTCTATCTTTCGAACTAGCAACAACAACCGGAGTTCAGTCGCCGAGCCTCTTTGTGCGTTGTCGGCCGTCCTCACCACCAGCTAGCGCTCGCAAGCCCACTTCCACCCCACCGCCCATGCCGCTACATGGAAAAAAATCTATAGGACCTAGTCCACAATTTCATCAATATAGACTAACTCCACCACGTGACGTATGTCTTTTCACGAATCTCAAAGCGCATGACCTTATAAATCACTAATGTGAATTTTCACGAATTGAATACTGAAAACTAGCATGTCACGCTTTGAGATTTGTGAAAAGACACGTGTCATACGGTGGAATTGGTCTACATACGATACGATGGAATTGTGGAGTTTCGTCTCCTTAATTCTAGCCTTCTCGGTTTCTCAAGGGTGTGAGATCTTGAGAAGATGCTCGAGAAGAGGTGTAGAGCTGTGTGGCTGCGAGGTGCTCGCTAACTTGTGGGGCGAGATGACGCTGCACGTCAAGCCTTGCTCTCCAACGCTCAAATGTTTGCTATCCAGAATCTCCAGCCAAGTGGTCTCTCTTTTTCTTTTCCTTTCTTTTTCTCTCTCTTAGTCACCACCTTCAACCTCGGTACACATTTCTTTCCCGTTCTCTTCACTCGGATCATCAAATTCAAAACCGTGTGAAGCAATGCAACCAAATCATCACCACGCCAATTACCCCGGTCAATGCCGCCTCTCATTCCCATAACCATCAATTTTATGTTTCCTCCATCAATTGCATTGAATTTGGCCATTTCTTCCCATTGCATTGATCTCTATTAGACCATGCGGCTTTGTCGAGGTTTTCTTGATGAATAATTAATTTGAATAATTGACTTTTGGGTTGCTTGGAATTTATGGTTGTGAAAGTTTCTTGTTGTCCTTTTGGGTGGTTGGTTTAATGTCTTCCGGACCTCCTAGAGGTCTTCACGAGAGCACACAACCGTCGGTTCAACGAATGGTTAAAGGTGTGATACACGGGGAGGTCATCAAGTGATGATACGCTGCTATGGTTGGCAAAAGGGCCAAAATTTACAATCGTGACATGGCAAGGATCGACATAAATGGGTACACATTTTATACAATAGCTCAGGATAGGAAGAGCACGATCCAAAACAAGAGTGTCCGGATAGATGCGTTTCATGAGTTCAACAATCGCCAGGCCACATGGGTTGAACTCCTACTATGTGTTCATAGAGGAGATTTGGGAGCTCGACTACGTACTTTTCAAGATCCCTCTTTTTCGATGCCATTGGGTTAAACTTCCATAAGGTGTGAAGGTCGACGGCACGCAGGCCACTAATGTAGACCTCAAACTTGTCGGATACAAGGATCAACCATCTGTATCTCACTAAGCAAGTTGTTCAAGTTTTTATGTAACGGACCCGACAAATAAGAACCACCACGTAGTTCTTCATAGAAAAAGAAGGATTGTCGGAGTTGAGAATGTCGTAGATGAGGAAGAGTACAATAAATTCGACAAGTTGCCTCCTTTTGAAGACGACATCACCCTCGAGGAAGAACCCTGTGAGGAAGCTAGCTATATGTGCGATCGATCATCATGAAGGGCTATATTTTAAATAAGAATTTATTCCAATGTAATTTATTCCATAACATGAGACATGTCAATGTGGAATTGCCATGTGTTAATGTGTTATATATGGACTTTTCATCTCTGGTTTTGCTATCAATGTGGACTTCATTGTAATGTGGAATGGTAATATTATGCACATGTACAACCTATTTGTCTCATGTCGTAATATGCCAAATTATGGATTTGTTATCTCTGATTTTGCTATCAATGTGGACTTCATTGTAATGTGGAATAGTAATATTATACACATGTACAACCTATTTGTCTCATGTCCTAATATGCTAAATTATGGATTTCTCTGAATGTGCTCTTGTATGACCCTATCACGACGGTTCCATTATAGAAACGTCTCGTGATATGCATTTATTAGGCGAGAACCACTAGGTTTTGCGCCCTTACTCGCCACTCACTCGCCTTACTCGCCTGCTCACCTCCCACCCCCGGCGCCCCGCCTTGACGCCGCCGACTCGCGCCTCCTCCATCCTCGCCTCGCGCGCCGACTCTAGCGCCTCCTCTCCTCCCTCGCGCGCGCCGACTCCAGCGCCTCCTCCGGTCCTCGCGCCGCCGACTCCAACGCCTCCTTTGGTCCTCGTGCCACCGCTCCAATGCCTCCTCTGGCCCTCCTCATGTCGCCCGCGACTCGGCCTCCTCCACATTGGAGCCACGCCGCTAGGCCTCCTCCTCCACGCCAGCCACTCCGCTAGGTTTTTGGGACACCGCCCTTGTGATGTGCCTAGTCTATTTATTCTCTCGGTGGTTTCAGTACCATCGTCTCGTGAGTATCTCTGTATTCATTTATTGTGTATCACTTTGAGTATATATATGTTGTACTAGTTCAACTCAAAATTGATTTGTTAGTACTGGGAGATATATTGCAAAGTGACTTTTGAGGATCCATGAAACGCTATATGATGATAATTGTCATAAACTAAAATTGGTGTGATAGCATTCAGATTTGAGCTCTATATGTGTTGCTTACCATTGTCTTTTATTTCTATTTGATTCACTATACCATAATCGGGAGATTTGATTGCTTTGCATCTTCCGAATAGAATAGATTGGTTGAGTGTTATTGCTTTGACGCTACGTAAGTTGAGCAGACTTAGAAGTTTCAGTTTGAGAGCTTGGAGGATTTACATTTACATATGTTGATTTGGTCATTTAAATACTTGGTGGATTAATGCTTTAATGTCTTATGATTATGCTGGAATTAATTTTGATTATTTGCTAAACCGCATTTCTTACAATGAAGATTGTTGATTATGATTTGGTCATTTAAATGCTTATGGATTAAGAGCTCATAGTCCGAATCTTAGTTGTTTGATTCAGCGCCTCCTCCACGTCCCATATCTTCCGGTGGTTTCGAGTACCATCGTCTCGTGAGTATCTCTGTATTCATTGCCTAGACTTAGAAGTTTCGGTTTGATAGGTTTGCACCTTGTTTGTTGTTATCCAATTGTTGGTTGAAGCTTTGTCTATTCAGTATTCTTGCACTAGTAATCAAATCACTTCTTGCACTATAGTAATCAAATCATCTCCTTTGATAGTTATTATTACATGTTTATGAGAAATAATTTGACAACTTAGTAAAGCATTCTTAAGAGCTCAAATTGTCATATTCAATTAATGAAGAGTTTAGACTAAAGGGTTGAGATGACATAGATTATTTAATTCTACATCTCATCTTTTGAGAGCACTCAATAACATCATATTCTTTGAGCTATATTGATTTCTTTCATATACATGTGATATATGTTTAGCTTTTCATTTAGTTTAAATGGATTAATGCTTTAATGTCTTATGATTATGCTGGAATTAATTTGGATTATTTGCTAAACCGTATTTCTTACGATTCGGTTGATTATGATTTGGTCATTTAGATGAAATCTTTAATTTACATATGGTATATCTTGAGCATTTTATTCATCTTAAATGACTTGGTGAAACTTTATATGTATAGATAGCAAGTAAGAGATGAGTGTACTGCCGTCTTCGCGCCGATCATCGGCGTTGTCCGCATCTGGATCTCAAGAAAAGTGGTGCGTCGCGAGATGGAAGAGAAAATCGAAAATTCTGCGGACGAATGACATCCGGAGGTCGGTGACATTGGGATCTGTGAGTCCCAAAGTAGCGGCGGATTCTATACCATCTGTGGGATACTTGGAAGGAATGGGTCCCCATCACGCACTAACCGGACACTCTGTCTAAAGATCGGAGGCGTATGTGGGAAATTTGAAATCGTTCACTTTCCGAAGCGGACTAGGCACGTGTGCAGCGGCATGCGTTGCTCACGATGGGAAAGGCGTGGAGGACCTTCAGAGCATGCTTATCATGAAATACGTGAACATGGGTCGAGACACCCTTCACGTAGTATAAATTCTTGTCGTGGGATATATGGGGCGTTTTGTGCAAATGAAGATGACGACCAAATTTGAGAGCAACTGCGGCGCACAAGGCTCTCGGACAAAAACACTCACCCCTCTGGACTCGGCACGGCTGGAGTACGCGGGTAAAACGCGCAATGGGAGGCGGAGGGCGAGAGCGGAATAGGGCCATTTGCGAGATCCGCAGGACAGCGCTTGACCGGTTAAGCGAGGACATCACCACGTCTTCGGTGGATTCTCTTTCACAAACGGGCATATTAGGATAAGGCCAAACGTGTGGTAAATATGTCGAACTACCTAGTTGTTAATAAGTCCATAACTTCATAGTGTCTATAATAATATAATGACCTCTTTGCAGCATGAATTGACTTCCGCATGTTTCAAAGGCTCCTTCTAAGCAAATAGGAGAAGGATATACTATCTACGGCCCCGGGAAACAAGGAGCACCGTCGCACGCGAGGCAAAGGGGTTTACGAACTTGGAGGGATGGATCTGATACGACTATTGCACGTGATAGGAGTAGGAAGAGATCCAAGGGAGTACAACACAGTTGTTGGAATAGGTGCTTACCGTGCAAAATTTCAAGGAAAGATAGCAAGTTTGTAGGACCAAGTGAATCAACTCTACTTCTCACCACATGCAAGCCGCTCCTATTATTTTGGGGGAGCCTCCTCAACGTAAGATTAGCGTGTCCACGCAAAATTTGACATGACGTCCAATTACCTATCAACGACATCAAGGTAATGTACATCTCTCGAATGCTCTAAAGATAGACCTATATGACGCCTTAGCTAATGGCGATCGTTTTGAAGGAGCCGACGCCCGCACGCTCCAAGTGAGGATGGTTGGGCCCATGTCTATTGAGGTCGGGTGGCGATCCATGCCAGAAGGGACCATGCAAGACGGTGCCTGTGTGGCGCAGGTTACGTGTGGTTCGGTGGACATGATACATGACAATTTTAGGGTCGCCCCATCGAGATTCAACGAAGACATCATAACACTAGGGATGCCGAGCGGCTTTATCCAGTGGCCAAGAAGGACATCGCTCGGACCCCAGTGCCACCTCAACCTTCGATTCGAAGGCCTCTCCAATAGGACCCTCGATGACTCGCCTCAACCATCTTGACACTACCATGCCTCTCCAACAGACCCTCGATGACTCCACCTCAACCTTCACTTCCAAGCCCGCCCATCGGTTCCCGTGGAGAAGACGTCGAAGGAACAAGAAAACGTGTCATCATATTGGTTCCCGAGTTGTCTCACAGAAGACGTGTAGCGGCCAAGTCATTCAGACAAATCAAAATCGAAGAATATTAAGGCGCCCACCTTCGAACCCTAAGAAATACTCCTTCGAAGTCCGCTGGTGACCACCATAGTATTAGCCTACGCCGATTAAGTTGTCGTGGTTTGCATGGCTAGTACATGCGAAGACCAAAGTGAAAGGGTGCGCTAGTGGAATCACCGTTAAATACATGAAGGAGCATTTCCTCCACGAGCCGCCTCTTCGCCGTGGGCTTCATGACTTATTCGACCTATTCAACCTCAAAGCCCTCGATGCCTTACTTCTACGATCGCCGACATCGTAAGTGTGTACAATCAAGTTCTACATTAACGTAATACCGATTAATATAACGACATTGCTTATGTATAGATACATGATGAAAAATGCCCGCAATTGAAAGAATCGGTGGGTTTCGACCCACACGTGGTCTCCGAGCAAACCATCTTGGCACGCATCCTACGCCGTGAAATACATAATGATAGCATTGCTTGCTCAGACGATAAGGACTACATAATGGTGCTCTACAACCAGAAGTAATTGCTTCACTACTTGCTATACAAATTTCATTTGTACTATACGCAAAGCACGGACTTAGGTTTAATGACTATAGCGACATACATGAGTAGGAACCACTGGATTCTTTTAGTCATTATACCAATTAGGAACAAGGTAATATACCTTGATTCCCTACCGAAGGTAACCCACGACTTCACCCTTGTGCAAGAAATACTCGACAGGTATGCTCATTTCCTCCATACATAACTCTATTGTAGTCTTCATTCGTTTGAAATAGCCAAGGTTAACTTTTGGAAATATGTAGGTCGCTCATCACCTATGTTGCCGAGGAGGGGCATACAGGATCGAGCGCCACAACGCAACACAGACGCGATTTGTAGCTACAACACAATAATCCTATATCATACTGTAATAATGTGTCTCGAACCGACTATACCTATATATATAATTCTATTTTTGCCGCCAAAGAAACAAGAAGATTGTGCATTCTACGTTTGCCATCATATGCGCACTCATGAGTGCTAAGTTGAAGGATCCCGAGGTTGGTCAAACTCGCAATAATTATTTCCTAATTATAAATTTAAATATATATGCTTACTACTTTACTTTAGCTAATAAGAGTTTGAACATACATTTAGATGCACTAGTTATGAGAGAGATCTCGGAGGTTCGAGGAGGCTCTGCGGCTTCATCAAGGCGGAGATCATGCTTGCCGACGGAGTTTCACTACTCGTCGACACTGAATGACCTTCACTTTGAGTAGTTGTAATTCAATTGTAACTCTAGCGACAATACTTGATACATATTGTAAATGATCACTTTGATTCATCGTGATGTATAATTGTAAGTTGTCAACGATTGATTCATCGTGATGTATATTTTACACTGCTTGTTTTGAGGGCATGGCTAGCAATTCACGAAGCTAGCCAGAAAAGCAAAAAATTTGTTAGGTATACGAACTATTCTGATGGTTCTATTGCTAACAAGTCAGGATATTACGCATATCACAGGCGGTTCTGTCTAACCGTCTGCGATATGGTATATCACGAGCGGTTCTATTTACTAATCGTGCGTGATATAGAGCTATTGACGGTTGGTAAATAGAACCGTTATGTTATATGTCCGGCTATCCCGGCGACCGGATCTATTTACCAACCGTCAAGCATATCCCGGGCGGTTGGTATATAGAAGCTATACGTGATATCGTAATATCCCGGGCGGATTGTAAATAGAACCACTTTGTGACGGCGGACATATCACGAATAACTTTTGAGCCGTCTATGATACGCTGCTATCACAGATATGCAAATACGAGCGGTTAGAAAACGTGCGTGATGATGGTTCAGAAACGTCGTAGTTGAGGTTTTCGTAGTAGTGAGTCTGTAAACACGGAAGATTCTAAATTTCAAATTTGGGGTTTGACAGTTTTATCTTGCATCGAGCCTGCATTTCTTCCTATTTTTCATCAAACCCAATAGTAAGTCCTTCGTGTGATCGATTGACTCTATTATATTCTGTCCTTGAGTATATTTTGAAGTACAATGTGTTGATTGCTGTTAGTATTGATTTACGAATCTCTAGTTACTTGTGATATTTGCTCATAATAAAATCTAGAATTAAAATATTGCATATATTTCTAACAAAAACGTGTGGGCTCAGGGGCGTTGCGCTTGCCGGTGACCGCCGGTGCCGGTGCGGACGTGGACATGGTTGATCGGAACACGTACGGTCCGGTGGTGCAGATCGAGCAGAAGATGACGATCGAGCCTGCCTAAGTATTTATCGGTCATATATATCAGGATTCAGGAACCGCAACGATTCGTTGGTATCCTGCTAGATAATCGACTAGTATGTGTGATCCGAATTGGACTACGTCCGTGAGCAGCTAGTCTGATATGATACAGCTCCATATGTTCAGTACTTCAGTGCCATAAAATTAAGTTGTTCCTGTGCATATTGCAGTTGAGGATTTTGATTCTGATTTCTGTATTACAAGTTCTTCTCAGAGACATAGATTCAAGATGAAACAGGGCTTCTTTTACGTAATTTAATTTTTGGAAAGGCGACAGACTGACAGGGCTACATATTCATCAGCATGTGTGCGTCAACTTGCATCAATTTACAATGAAATGTAGTGCAGAGGGTAGTTGAACGTTCTTCAAAGAGATACGTAACCATCAACCCATATGTGCAATTGCACTCAGGTATGAGATACTCACAGGAGTCACATCACTCCCACCTCTCATATACCATTTAAATTGTATGATGATACCTCTTTATCAATTTGAGTATACTCCAATAATGATTATAAGATACTCCAAAGTGAGTTCCATGAAAAATTTCATGAAAATCCACTTTTTATACCAAAATCCGTGTATATACTTTTTTTTTATGTATAAAAAAGGGTACAAAGCAAAAATAAAAGGCTCCAATGAAAATTTTCCGATCAAGTCATATTGGAGTATCTTATAATTGGTATTCAAGGATACTGAAAGTGATAAAGAAGTATAATATATTCGTTTAAGTGGTATATTGGAATTGGGAGTACATACTCCGAAAATGACAAGCAGTGTCATATATATATATATATATATATATATATATATATATATATATATATATATATATATATGAGCTAGAGCTAAAGAACTGTAGAAATTCAGTGCAAGCCTAGCCCTAAGTTCTGCATCCAGGAGAAAAACTCCACGGATAGGTTGCTGCTAGCAACTCATCAGGTAACTGTAGGTAAGCATGACGAGCTGCTTGCTGTGTGTTCTCGTGTAGTTGTAGGCTTGGAGGTATATACATTCGGAGAGATGGAGTGATTCCTATAGTAATTCTCCCAAGCATTTAACTGGTAACGTAGTTGCCTACTACTTATTAGTTGAGACGTACTGGAGAGGGAGCTGAACCCACCAGGCATGTCTTGATTTCCGCTCGACCGGCCTGCGGATTTTGAACAGATCCGATTGAGTTCGTCCAATGAAGCGACGGGTTACACCCAGGCGATGTGATGCAGGCTGGCAACACGTACTAGAGCTCAATCATGACCATTCTTTAGCTTGTTACGCCTAAGAAAAATCTCAATGAGAAAACCACACAGCGATCCAAGAATGTTAATTCATGTAGATTCCGGTCGATTAACCTATATTATTGGTCTCAAGATAGATATGTAAGTAACTTTTTTCACGATCAAATTGAGTAACCGCATGCAATAAGTTGCAACATTTGCAGTGTTGTGATACTCTATTAGGAACAGGAGGATCTTCCAAAATGAATCACTGAGCTCAGCTCGTAGCAAGATCAAACAAGACATTCAACTGCGGGAACAAGCCTTTCAAAATTAACCTTTCAGTAGCTGATGCCTTGGTTATCCTCCGCCAAGTTGTTTGCACTTCAAACCCTATAACTCTCTTAACCTCCTTTATCAATGAAATGGCGGAGCTTCGCCTACACGTTAAAAAAAAACTCTGTTATGAATAGCCTTCGTAACTCTTGGTGATTGGTTTAGTGATCAGTACGTAGTTTTAATTTCCTGCATGGATCGTTGGGATTGCATTTCATCATCACCATCACTGTAGCAAATCCGTCAAATAGAAGATGCTACCTAGTAACTAGTATTTTTGCTCTATATCTACTTAACATGCTGATCGACATGATGCTGCGGTAACAGAGGATAGAAATAGACTAAGCAAATAACCCATGGAACTAGAACTAGTACTCTATTAAAAGATCAGATGAAAATTCAGAAGAATGAGAAATAGCGATTCCACATTGAACAAATATTATAAGTTGTACGTAGTCAGAGATGTAGGCTAATCCCCCATGGAAGCGGAACACGTGACGCCTATATCTGAAACAGAATAATATCCTCTGGCTACTATTTTTTGCTTTTCCAAAGACAACAGGGCTACCTGTAGCATTGAATTTGCAATGAAAAACATAGAGCACAGGGTCGTTGAGCCAAACCCCATTCAAAGACGAACCATCAACCATGCAACGTGTCATATAGCTCTCAACGATAATATCGGGTTTCACCTATGAGCTTTTTTATGGTATATTTAATTTAATATAAATTGTCTATTCTTTTTATTCAATGGTTCAAACTAATTGTGATTTAGTTATACTACACCTAGTAGTATGAATAGTATAATTTTGAGAGGGTAAAATTGTAATTGCCTATGTGGAAATCTCATGCCACAACAGTAATATCTTCAACCCTAGTTGAAAAAATTCATAATACCCTAAAAAAATATAAATACAAAGAAAAGTCTATTATACCCTTAACAAATCAATGGTCAGATTTAATTTATACTACCATCATATACTACCAGTAAAATGTATTGTAAAATTTCTCTTCACCTATATATATTGGAGTCAAAAGAATGAAAGAGCTGTGGAGATTTAGTGCTAGCTAGCCCAACACTGGATGTACTGTGGGGGGAGAAAAACACCATGGATCCGGTTGCAACTTGCTAGCCAGCAAGCAGGACGAGCTACTTACAGTACTCTCGTCATCTCTTATAGTTGTACGTTTGGGAGGTGTCGGGACTATATGCATTAGATGACAGTAACATGTAGGTATAGTAATTGTCCTACTGTATCCTGCATGTTTTAATTTTGTTCAATTGTCGTTGCTTTCTGGTAACAGCTCAACTGTGTTGTTTTAATTTTCATCTCTCTCTCGATCAAAGTGAGTAAGTGACTGCAATCCTGCAAAACATTTGCAGAGTACTCTGTAAAGTATCGTCTCCAGAATAACAACTCGTGTGATTGGCTAAGTTTTTTTCTTTTTGGAAATGGTGCTGACACAGTCAGATAGGTTCACATTGGTGAGCCGTTCTATTGTTTCTGTCACGGTGAGCACTGCTGTTGATGGCTACACTTTCAAATTTTGTGGTTCTCTAGTTTTGTGCTTTACTTCGTGATTGCTAGTTCAAGTTTGTTGTTTGTTTGTTGGGTGAGGGTTGTGTTGTCATTGCTCCATAAGGTGCTTGCTTTGTGGATGCGGTGGGTGCTTTGGTAGAAGTTCTAGTTTGGAACTCCTTAACTGGTGTTGGGGTCCCCGTCCTCTTCAGCCATAAGTGTTGGTGTCTTGGTGTTTCCCCTTCGGGGGCTGATGTAATTCTCTTCTCTTTAAGGGTTTGTTTGGGAACTCTAATCCCGGCCGGGATCCCGGCCAATTCCCGGGGATGAAAATCCATAGGGCAAATTTCCCCGGACTAACCAGAATATCTGTTTGGATGTCCACGGGACAGGGATTTCCACCCCCAATCCACGCCGTTTCCACCGGGAAATAATCCTCGACTCCCCGTCGAAAGCTCTCCCGTCCGCGTCGCCCTCTCGCACGCGCACCCATCTCCGCCTCGCGGCGCCTCTGCGACAGGCGGCGGTGACCACCTCCACCTCCGCCTCCTCGGCGACCTCGACTGACGGCCCCGGCTCGCGCGCCGCTGCGAAGCCCCCTTCCGGCGCCCCAAGACCGACCTGCCCCAACTCGCGCAAAGTGAAGAGGTATGAACATCCTACAAGCAAAGAAATGACCTCCTCGCGTCCGGTGAGCCATCTCCCCTCCCAATTCGCCTCGATTAGTCGCCGTTTCTTTCGATTCGGCCGCGGCTCGCTTCCCTCGCGCGGATCCGACCGTTACGCCATCGTGTTTCGCGAGAATCGGCCATGAAGGGCAAATCCAAGGGCGCCAAAGCCAACACCAAGTGAGAATCTCACCCTTTTCGCCTGTGGATCCTTTTTCTTGCGGCAGATCTGTTTTTGGTCCACAAGAGATTCAATTTTGATGCGTTGACGCGTGGATTTCGCGCAGGTTGGCAGTGAAGAGCAAGGGAGCGGAGCCGTCTTCATTTTCATGTGAGATCACGAGTGTCCTCAGGATTTTTTCATGCTTTTTGGGGATTTTTGGCTGTTGGTTTGATCTTGTTTCGATTAGTGACGAGTTTTGTAAGGAGTTCAAGGAGAAGAACCCCAAGAAGAAGCGATTACAGGTTCATTTTGAAATGTTTCAGGAAATGGCCTTCTTATTCTTCAATAAGTGCACCAAAGGAACAATCACATCGAAACAGAAAATATCCATTGCACTCTGAAATAGATGAAAATTTGGAAGAGCAAGAAGCGAATAGCAAATCAAGATGCAAAACCAACTACAAAAGTGTCAACTCAAAAGAAAAACAAACAAATACACTTTGGGTATGATCCTCTAAATGTTAGAGCTCTTGTTAAGTATTATTACAGAAAATATCCCATATTAACCCGAATTAAAAAAATGTTATCTGCTTACTGTACAATATGAGAATACTAGTAATGTGATTGAGAGGAAAAGTTGCATTCTGAAAAAAGACATTCCGATAGATTCTTGTATTGATCTTTCTAGTTTGATAATTGAAGTCTGCAAGCATATGTTTCATTTAACCTGCTTCAACTTGATTATCTATGTCTATTATTATCTGTTTTTGGGGATGATTATTACTTGTCAACTTCAACCCTTTTTCCTCAAATTCTATCATTTCCAGATTTCCAGCACTCATCATGTTTAAACCTTATGTCGTATATATTCTGATATCTGCTGACAGGTGTGCCCAGGCTGCCAAGAAATACTATACTACTACTCACTGCCTGCCTGCGTGAAGGAACCCAAAATTCAAGAACGCGAACGCTTACGCTTGTTTAATTGTGCTATTGTTTAAGCTGATCGGTATAACATATCATATCAAAACGATATTACGTGAGGTTGATCAAATTGTGAATCTTGAAAGTTTTCAAGATAAATATTCAAGAACATGTATGCTTGTTTGATTGTGCTATTGTTTCTGAATTTTACAATTTTTAATTTTTCATTTTTTATGGCGGGATTTTTATCCTGTTGTTCCTAAACGGTGACAGAGATTTTGTTCCCAGACGGGAAGATTTCCTAGGGGTTGAGGGGATTCTATGTGCCTTCAAAATCCCCTACAGAATTTTGCTCCTGGTTTTCCTACCCTTTGCTTCCAAACAAGCCCTAAAATGAATGGTAAAGCCCTTGCCCTTAATTTCAAAAGAAATTTGGCATAAGCTCTCCTTTCATTAAAAGGTGGTGAAAAGTCTATAGCCAAAAGAAAAGAAAAGGCGATTACGAAGGCCGAAGGATAAAAATGGAGCTAACTCAGTTGTGAACATCTTGCTGGATGAGGTGCATGAGCATGACCTACTCGACGTCCAGATAGTCACCGCGGAAAATGCATCCATTCATCTCCTTCCAAATATTCCAAACTGAGCATATGAAAATTGCGTTGAGTTCCTCGGCAAAAAAAAAAAAAAAAAAAGAAAGGAAATTTGCGTTCAGTTCTCGCCGCATTTGCTTAGGCACAGCCGCTGAGAATTCCTTCCATCAGGCTGCAATATCTGTGACTTCGGTGATTGGCTAAGTGATCAGAGTGCTTACCGTTCCATCGCTACTACTGTAACAAATCCGACAAATACAAGATGATAACTAGCATGTTTCCTCCGACATTATTACGATCCATGGATCCCTGTGTCTGACTTAATTTCTCATTTTTCGCAGATCGAGGGCAGAAAACAAATTAATTAAGCAGATAATCCATGCAGCTAGCACTCCATTTACGGAGAAGATGAATATACAGAAAAAAACATAAAGAAATGACCAAACTTTAATTTTGTCGGACTGACTAAGTCCACAGGTCAACAAGTTTGGTCATAAGCTGCTGCAAAGAGGGACAGCTTATCATGAGATGATCATAACCATTTGTTGCCATTACTGCCTTGATATTCCTAGGTACGTTAAGGAACTTGAATATCGCCTTCTTGAGCCCAAAGCAACGATGCTGCTCAGCCAAGGCCAATGCGGTCGCCGGCGGCCGACTGTGCCGGTGACGAGGTGGTTGATCAATCGGAACACGGCCAGGTGGCAGGTGGCCGTGCAGATCGAGCAGAAGATGACGGGCCTTCGTATTTATCGGTTATATATATCCGGAACAGCCACAATTCCCGGCGAGTGAATTGGTATCCAGCTCGGCAATCGACTAGTATATGTGGTCCGAATTGGACTACATCCGTGAGCCGCAGCTAATCTGAATATCTCATATGATACGGCTTCATGTTCAGTGCCATAAAATTAGGTAGTTCCCATGCATGTTGCAGTTGCACCCGGATTTTGATTCATATTACAAGTTCTTCTCAGAGACACAGATGTTTCCAGATGAAACAGGGTTACCAATTTTTGTTTTTATTTATTTTTTGGAAAGGTGATAGTGCTACATATTCATCATGCGTGCGTCTACTTACATTGAGTTTACAATGAAATGTAGTGCAGAGGGTAGATGAACTCTCTTCAAAGAGGAACCATCAGCCATGTTTAATGGCACTCAAAGATGCATGCCACGTAACATACTACCATGTTTCACCTATATCTATATTGGAGCTAGAGAGAAAAAAAAGGACTGTTTATTTGGGAAGAAGTCCATTCTACCCTCAAGTATCGACTGCGGACACCTAACCCCTGAACTAAAAAAATCGGCCCTTTGACACCCTAAGTTGCAAAACGGACAACCTACCCCATCCGGTTGTTTAGTGCGGTGGTATTGCTGATGTGGCGCCCGTGGCCCGGTTTCGTGAGATCGGCTTGGTGAGTAGCTTCTTTGGTACTTGGGCCTGCCTGTAAGTGAGCCTATAGTAATTAACATTGAAAACAATACAAGATAAATAACGTCGTTGCAGCATGCAGTGCAAGAAGCTTGCGATTAAATTTGTTCTCAATTGCATTGCGATTCAATTTGTTCACAATTGCATTGCAGCGGTCTCCCTAGAATGGATCTACTACGCCTGCTGCATGGTCGTGGCGTTGCCGTGGCGCTCCATGACCCGCAGCATCGCCAGCGCTGCCGCCTCGCTCGCGCACAGCGTCCCGCTCGCCATGATCGCTGCGAACTCTCTCATAACCTCCTCCTGCACCTTCCCCCTCGCGCCCGGTGGGTCGCGGCGCAACGATCGCCTCCTCTCAGCCTTCTCTTCTTGCTTGGGGATGCGGCGGCGGAAAGAAGTGCGCGACCTCGTTACTGAAGTTGTTGCGATTGTGGTGGTAGGCGGTGATGCGTCTGGCGGTGTAGTGTAGGGTGATGTCGCGGAGGTAGTCTCGAACACCTCCGCGGGACATGCGTGGCGCCAGGTCCACCACCACGCCCGCCGCCGTCGCGCGTCGTCCCCACCGACGATGACTGGATCCCGCGCCCGATGTAGTACTCGTTACGTATACCACCACACTGTATGCCTATATGTAGCAGATCAAAATCCCCTTTTTTCTTCTCAAAATCGTGTCCACATCAAATCCAAATGCTCGCCTTACTAGCTAGACTCGTTAGGTTCACAAGATCTAAGAAGAAGTGGAAAAGAAGCGGCCAGGATGGCCTCGAGCCCTCGATGGGCTTGCCGAGAAGATTGGTCTTGCAACGCTGCTGAGCGGAGGCCCTCCTTGCCTTCCTCCGCCGCTTCGTAGCATGGTCACCACGGCCCTGCGCCACGCTCTCTGGTCGCATCCGACGCGGCGCCCTCTCCGCCGGCCGGGGTGTCATCACGACCCGCTCGGCTAGGCGTCCACGATCTTGCTCGACCTCACGGGCCTCCCGCTAGGCTCGTGGCGAGCGCGTCCCCTCTCTCGGCCGTCGCGCGGCCGCGGCGGCTGGCGGATCCATCAGAACGATGGCGAGGCGGCGAGGGCTAGGCGGCGGCCCGGACCAAGGGAGGTAGGTTGAGGAGAGTTGGCGAGGAAAGCGGCCGGAGAGGCAGGGGTAGGCTCTGCGGCGGCGCAACCGGCGAGCGGGGCGAGGCGAGCGGCGTGCGGAGCTATCCCAAGAGAGAGCCATGGAAGGAAGAGAAGATTGAGGAAGAAGCAAAAGGGGATGGCTTGGGGTTGAAGGTGGCGTCGGGGTGGCGAGGAATAAAGAGGGTAGAAGCTGAGTCATCGCCACGTCGTAGTCGAGTCAGCGATTGATCCGCAAACCGGGTCACGCGGACGACACATCAGCAATACCACCATGAAACCGCCGGAGGTAGGTTATCGGTTTGCAACTTATGGGTGTCAAAGGGCGATTTTTAGTTCAAGTGGTTAGGTGTCCATGTCCGATACTTGAGGGGTAAAATGGACTTCTTCCGTTTATTTATAAGTTGCCTGAAATTTTCTTAAGTTTAAGTCATTTGTTGTGACCATTGGATCAATATCCAATCATATGACATCAATTGGATCAATATCCAATCATATGACACACCAATCTCTACACAAATCCAATGGTCACAACAAGTGACTTAAAAAAATTTCAGGCAACTTAAAACTAGCAAAACCGAAAAAAAAGACTGTAGAAATTCAGGGCTGGCCCTAGGGCTGTACGTACTGCATGCAGGGAGAAAAACTCCACGAATAGGTTGCTGCCTGCAACTCATCAGCTAGCTACTAAGCATGACGAACTGCTTGCAGTTCTCTCGTGTAGTTGTAGGCTTGGGAGGTATTGGGACTAGATACATTCGAAGATATGGAGCGCTTCGTCCGGAGAGGCGACGGGTTGCAGGAAGGCGATGATCCATGTACATCTCAATCTACGTTTTTAATTGGTCTCGAGAGAGATGTATACGTGAGTAACTTTGTTACACGATCAAAGTGAGTAACCGCGTGCAATAAGTTGCAGCATTTGCAGAGTGTTGTGATACTCTGTTAGCAAATTCGAAGGGGTCGAGGTCTTCGATGCATTTCATCATCGCCACTACTGTAGCAAATCCGTCAAATAGAAGATGGTGCTACTGCGCTAAAAGAGGATACAAACAGATTAAGCAAATATATAACCCATGGAACTAGTACTTCATTGATAGATCAGATGAATATATAGAAAAATAAGAAATAACGAAACTTTAATTTCATCTCATTGGCTAAGTGCCAGCGAAAAATCTTTCATTTTTCAATTTATTTTGTTAGGCGGCGAAAGTCCCGAAATTTCAGTTATAATTTCGGTGAAATGTTCAAACAAGCACTTGAAATTTGGACAAAATTTGACAATTTTGTCCAAATTCAAATGTTGCAATTCTGACGTAATTTGTCCAAATTCAAATGTTTCGATTTTTTGAAAGAGACGTATTTCTTTCGGAGTAATGAAATTTCCGAAATTCAAATGATAAGATGCCATTCTGTTTGCAAGGAGCTTATTGCAATGCTTAGTACCATTTGGACGTAGACACTTAGATATAGTTAGATGAAACAAAGTTCATGGTCATTATAATCCTATAATCTAAAAGATAGTTATTGGTTAGTTGTAATTTCTCAGTATGTAATCATCTGCTCGGTAAAATGGAACAGTGGTTCCTAGGATTATTTGCCTTTTGGCCTTTTGGTATTTAAATTACTTCAGCATTTGTATTTAGGCATGTATAGTATAATGTTAGAATTACTTTCTGGCCCATCGAAATTAAATTGCACAAAATTTCGGAAAATTACTGGCATTGGAAGAAAATTATATACTTTATAGGAATTTTCCTTGCTAATATTAGCTTATGATGCCCAAATGCTAGTAGAATAATTAAATAACTTACGTACCCATCATAACTTTATCATTTCTTGCATGAAATCAAATAATGTAGAATGTATGCCTGACATTGTAGAGAAAGATATGCCAATGGATATTATTGCTCCCAAGAAAGGTATATGAAATAACTGAGTAGCCTTTTTGCATGAGTACAGAAACAAATTAGCTAATTAAGAATCTTAATATAGAAAATTAAGAGATAATCTGTGGAATATTTCATATACAGGAGCAGATCAAAACATAGAAAAGTAACAAATAATCAATGCTGAGCCGGTGACTATGCAGACAAGCTGTAAACTAGATCGCCGAAATCCCTCCTCATCCAAACACACCTCCAAATGACAGAATAACATTTTCCACGATCAAATTGAGTAACCGCATGCAATAAGTTGCAACACTTGCAGTGTGACAGAAAAAAAGAAATAACCAAACTTTTAATTTCATCAGTGACTAAATCCAAAGGTCGACAAGCTTGACCATAAGCTCCTTGCAAACAGACGGGCAGCTTGTCATGAGATGCTCATAACCATCGGTTGCCATGACCGCTTTCAGATTCCGAGGTGAGGTGAGGAACTTGAATATCGCCTTCTTGAGCCCACGGCAATGATGTTGCTCAGCCAAGGCCAATGTGGTCGCTGCCGTCTTCACGTCGAGGCACCTGCATAGCTTGTCCTCGCAGATCAACTTCAGCCTCTCCATGTCGTACCGGTCCGCCGCTACAAGTAAATGTTGAGCTATTGCTGCATCTTCCTCGTTTATCTCTGGCAACTCATCGGTGTATACAAAGTGAAGCAGCGCCTTGAACACGCTGGCGTCCATGTCGTTGATACATATGGATCTCGCATTCTTCTCCTTCATGGAACCAAACAGCTCCGCCTTGAAGACAGGCGACCGTGCGGCGAGCACACACCGATGAGCGACAAACATCTTCCGGCCAACCTCGAACGTCACGTCTGCCCCCTTCTGGGTCAGGAGGAGATCGCCGAGATGCCGGTGCATGTTGGACGGTGGCACCTCGACGAACGACTCCTCCAACAGCTCCTTCATGCGAAGCTCCTTAAGGACGGTGACGTCGCATCGGATGGAGAAGCGGTCGTTCTTGAGATGATCCGATTTCTCTAGCTCCTCCCTTTGATGAACCACAACCAGCCCCAGCTGAGTTCATGCTTCGCGAAGGTGTGCTTGGTTGTGCGGCTGTACGACGGCACTATCCTCCCCGCCGTCGAGCAGATCGAACTGGAACTCGGCGTTGACGTCTTCGGCTGGACTGACATGGTCGAGGAAGACGGATATGCAATCGGCACACTCTTGATTGTAGCCGTTGGGAAAATATTTGATACGCCATCGATGACCTCCTACGTCGAAAGTGCACGACTTAGTGCAGCTGCCGGTGCCGATGGTCTCGTTCATCCGGGAGTAGCCGTCGATGTTGAACACGTGGGACCCTTTCGCCACGGTGGCGACGATGGTGGACGCGGAACGTAACAGGACGGGGGCACCGTCGTCTCCGGCGGCGGACGGCAGCGTCGAGGTCGCCATGACGGGTACGGCGGCCAACTGTTGCAGAGCAGAATTAACGCGATGAATTGAACGACGTTTTATAATTTGGTAACGAGTATACGCGAGTTGGATTTTTACGGACTCTGATTCTGATACGATACGACTTGATTTCTAGAGCCATATATTAATTAATTAAATTAGCTCTCCTGGTGCTTAATTCCTAGTCTTGGTTTCGGTTAAGATTTGTTATCAACGGTGCTCCGATCCCCAATGAATATTTTTTCACAAAATCTCAAAGCATCTATAGTTAGTTACTATCAGGGCCAGGGTAAATATATAAGTCTCGTTTCACATTCTGTACTAAGCGTAAGCACTCGTTCAGTTAATTAGGCCATCCACACCATAGGTGGTGCAGATTTGCCTTTTATCGTCACGTCACATAGGTGTTAGATACCAATATTTTTTCTGTAGTCAGCTCATCCTCTTCTCCTTTGTGGGAACCGCAGTACTACTAAACTCAAATAAAAAATACAACCCACACCCCCAACCCATTTGTCACCCCTCCTCTCTCCCCATCTCCCCTCTCCATCTCCGTTGCCATAGCTTGTTCTTGCCGCCACTAAAGCCGCCACTCGCTCCCATCACTTTCGCTGCTGCTGCTGCGAAGCTGCAGCTCGCTCGCGTCACCTCCGTCCAAATCTAGAGAGCAAGACGGCATCAACAGCAGCGGCAAGCTTGGCGACGGATCTGAAGCGGCGGAGCGAGGATTTAGGCATAGCCCGTGGGCAAGTAGACAACAATGCAGTGAGCAGAAGAAGAAATAACACAACAATTTCACTAGTCTCCAACGTAGCATGGATAGCAAAACACAAAAACATATGTTATCTAATCTGAAAGAAAATTACACATTTATTTGCTTAAATTAAACTCTGCGTTTAATTTCTTGCATAGGTGTGAAATGTCGACTTGCATAGGTGTGAAATGTCGACCATGGTCTGAAACTTTTTACCTTTTTGACACTATGTTGACAAGAATGAGACAATAAATGGGAATGGTTCAAAGGAACAAGAGTAGTCAAAACACTGTAGATATCTGTTAATTCATGGTGGTGTCACCAATTTTGTTAAGAGGTGCCAATATGTGCTCCTAGTACTTTGTAAGACTATCAAATTGGGCACTAATCTCTTAGTGAAAGAGGAAATGATTGGAAGAATTCCACGATATCAATTCTCATTGATGCTCTAAGCATATATAGAGTACAAGGTGTACAAATAAGGTAGCTAATTACAGATTGACTAGGAGCTAAATAAGGCGACTAATTATAGAGATTGACTAGGAGCTAATCTAAGAGCTAAATAAGGCAGCTAGCTATCAATACTAAATATGTACGATGCATATAAGAAGCGAAACAATCTGCCATAAATGTGAAAATATTCTAACAGCCCCTAGTGTCAATCGGGAGGAGCGAGCGTTGAGATTGGAGCGAAAATAAGTGAAGGCGACAATCGGCCCTTTAGTGAAGATATCCACATGCGAAGGAGGTTGGAGCGTGAAGCACGCGGGCGTCTCCAAGTGCTACTGCGCTCATGAATGAAGTGTAAATCGATCTCAACATGTTTGGTGCATTGATGTTGCACGGATTAGTGGAGAGGTAGTGCGCGATGTTGTCTGATGAACAAGCTGTGGCCTTCTTGAGAGGTTGGCGAGTTCGCGAGAAGTTGTGAGCCAACATGCTTCTATGTAACATCCCGTTTTTCGAAATTTCGCATAGTAATTGCATTTGGTTCTTGGTTCAAAATCGTATTTCAAATTAGCCGGTAATTTCAAAATCTTCTAGGTTCTATTTAATTTGGGTTTGTGTTTCAAACCATTTTGTAAATTTCCAAATTCAAATTTCAGTTTGAATTCTCCTTTCGTTTTTTATTTTCTCTCTCTTCCCTTTCCTTGCTCCTATTCATTATTCATCTTCCTCCCGTTACTTTTGGCTTTTGCCCTCACCATGGTAGCCTTTCCCCATGCCCTGCCGACTTGCCACCCCCACGCCACCGCCCATCCCTTGCCACTCATGCCTCCTGCTCCCCACGCCATGTCCCATGCTCTGCCATCTTTGCATGCCCGTTTTCCCGCCGGGATTTCTGCTGCCGCCTCCAGCTCCCTACGCCATCTCACGCCTCCGGTGCCCTCCCCATGCCGTGCGACAGTGCAGCTCTTCTTGTTCGGTGCTCCCTCCTCCCCTCTCTACAAAGCCACCTTCCATCTCTCCCCCTCCTCCTCTCTAAAAAGAAGCCCAGCCATTGCTCTTCTCCTTGCCCAACAAAGCAGGCTTTGTGGCAGCTGACCACCACCGTGAGCTCCACCCCATTTTCATTCTCCAACCATGAGCTCCACCTTCCTCTACCTCCACCCCCTTGCCGCTCTCATTGCTAAGCGCAAGCGAAGCTCCCACGAGCAAGCTCAAAACCAGTAGCTCCCTCACCTCCCATCACGCTTCCTCTCTCCACGAACTCACACGTGCACGTTCTAGTGTTCTAGTGTGTGTACCACTTCATGCACATGATCGAGAAGCATGCAACTCATGCACACTAGTATCTAGAACACGCGCACAAGAAGATGATGCCAAGGAACACATGAGAGAGCTTGGTGACGCTGCGTAGCCTCACATCTTTTCTCTGCTAGTGTTATCACTTTTCTTTTCTTTTTTCACTCACTGAGTTATGTATTTTTGCATGTACAAGAGAGAGTGCATGCATGCCAATGCAACTAACTCCTTCCTTCGTATTTGCACAACACTACTAGCAACTTCAACTTCTAGTCATTCTTTCTTCTCTCATGACCTCAACACACATTCATTCCATCACCTTCTCTCTTTACAATCACCACCAAGAACCAAAAATCTGCCTATGCATGTCACGCCATTGTGTTCATCTCCTCTTTAGCATCCCATCCATGAGATTAGTTTTCACATGCGAGTCCGTTTGAGTATTTTGCAAGAAGATAGGAAGAAGATAGACACTGTGCATATAGCTCACAACTAACCAACTTCATGTATGCTTCTACGTGCAAACTCACGTACAAACTAAACATGTAGCAAGATTAATTCCTTACACTCCACCCCGATTCTCCATCTCTGATTATCCATTCGCCAAGCCACCCATGTCACGAGGTGCCCCTCGGCCTCTCCTTCTACCTCCCAGAATTCGTCCCACTCTCTCGCTTTCGTTTCTCCGCACTCGAGATTTTTCTGTCGTGGGCCGAACAACGTTCCGCCGTCGTTTCCAGTGCCGTCGACCATCCCCCGGTGGCATCGTCACCACCGTTGGCTTCACCTCGCGATGTTCTACACTATGCTCCTTCCTTTCTCGAAACCGCGCCGGTTCACAGAAGCTCAGGTACTGCGACGCGTCGCCACCACGACTCCCACTCGCGTTCCTCGTCAAACCGTGTGTCGCTTTCGGCTATATAAGTGAGCACCGTATGCTCCCAACCTCCCTCTTCAAATAGCTGCCAACCCCACTCTCTAACCTCTCCCGGTATGCCCAGATTTCGTCTATTCCTTGAGCCTCGACAACTTTGTTTTGCGCGCTTGCTTCTGCACGGACAACCGCCGGCGAGCGCGACCACCACCATTGGGTCCGTCTCACTACTGAGATTCTATTTTGCTAGTTCGCCAGCCATCCCTCCCTTTTTCTCACCGGCATCATCATTTTTGCCTAAGCCTGTACTATTCATGTCTGATTTTCTATTTTTCTTGTGAAGTCAAACTTCCGGATTTTCGTTCTCCTTCATACGAAATCCGATTCTGTCGATTCTTGGTTCTAAATTCATATAAATTCAGCCCCTCTCTTTCGCTTCTAATTTTGTAATTTTTAGATTTTATTTGGAATTGTTGTATTTATTTGGCTCTTTTTGCGCGCGTAGATTTTGGCGTTCTCGACGAATTCTTGAACCCGACGACCGAAGCTCCTCAACACTTCAACGAAGGTGAGTCAATACTTTGATCATATTGAGCCTACTTTTTATGAAAATTATATTCTTTTAAAATAGCAAATTGCATGATTTAATTCCTTAATCAAACATATGTTAAAGCTTAAGGTAGTTAATACCCATTTGATGATTACTAATTATTATGCCATCCTTGACAACTTGAATCCCTTAATCTTTGTCACCCTACTAATTATATGGTAATACTAGCTATAGGTTGTACTTAAGCGACAAGCTAGACTTGCTTAAGTACCGGGACATTAAAATGTCCTAATCATCGTCTTTTCAAACATAAAATGATTTGGCGGTCATTGCGGGTAAATGGTGAGATGGTTGAGCTGTTGTGTTTTACCTCTCAAAACCTAAATTGCTATTACCCATGCAGGCGGATGGTAAGGTGGTGGAGTGCGGATGGAGCACGAGAATGGTGGGAATGTGGTTGAACCGCGAGACAACCCTAAGGACTTAATCTTGTCACGATCTCCGTGTACAACAAGTACAACCACAAGTCCATAAAGTACAACTTGGCTTAGTAAAGTTATTGAACCACTGAAAGTCTTTCTCATTGGAGGGGATTGTGGAATGTACAAGTGGCGGGGTTCTCGGCTTGAAAGGGACAGAGAGAGGTGAAGTCACCCGGCTGCGCTAGGCGTTGTGGTCGGGGCCAGCTGCGCTAGACGTTGTGGTGGACATCCCGTACAACATATGGGTGTAACCCCATATGGGAGAAATGACATGAGGGGCGAGGTAATTTGAAAAGTTACTGTGACGGTCGCTCAACTACACGACTAAGGAATCGTATGGGGTAACGAGTATGACTATCTCTTGTGGGTAAAGTGTACAACCTCTGTAGAGTCTAAACTGTTTAAACAGCCGTGCCTACGGTCAAAGGCGGACATGGGAACTTAACTTGAGTTAGTTCTGTTTCAAAACCTTGTTGGGTGGTATGAAAATTGTGGCGGGCTCACCTAGCCCTGAGATTGGTTTTTCCTAGGTCTTCGTACCCAGTGTTGTCTAGTGGTGGATGTAACCACAATCAAAATAAAATGAAGGTGGAGGGAACCTCTGCTGATACAAATATTGCACAATTACTCTCTTTATTAAAATACAATTTGTTAAAAATGCTAAGTACTAGGAATTTGTACTTATGATATTTAAAAGTGTTGCTTTCGCAAATAAAAGAACCGAGCCATCCTTGTAAGCCTTGCATGTATAATATTGCATTGTGTATTGGCTCGCGAGCACGGAAGTTATGCTCATTCGCTCTCCCCAAACCCTTGGATGATGTGATGAACGTGACTATGCATACTACGAGGATCCAGAAGTCGATGGGCAAGGAGATGCTGAAGAGTAGACTAGTTCTGTAGTCTAGGTCTCATCCCAGTCTAGTGGACTCGTTGGTACTTGCGTACAACCGATATTATCCAGGCCCTTTGTTAATATCAGTCGTACACAAGTTGTCCGAGTCGCTTGCCTGTGAAGAGAGGAGCTCTACCCTTTTGCTTCCACTATCTTATTCGATATTATGTATTGTAATCAATTTGGCCTGATCGGCCCCTTTTGTAAAACTTGACCCGGCGT
Source organism: Ampelocalamus luodianensis (assembly GCA_036346255.1). Lineage (NCBI taxonomy): Eukaryota > Viridiplantae > Streptophyta > Magnoliopsida > Poales > Poaceae > Ampelocalamus > Ampelocalamus luodianensis. Next base: position 220,159 of record JAYEVH010000361.1, read on the forward strand.
GGTCTATGTCACTCTATTGGTTGTAATAAATTTGGTACTTTAGTTCACGCCATGTATGAATAATTCAGCAATGTCTGTGAGTGCTATCTACTGATCCAGGGAATAGCACAGTATTTTCACAGAGGATTCGGATTAGAAAATCCGGGTTCGACATTCTACAATGGCATTGGCCACTTCACGGTACTCAGCTTCAATACTGGAGCGAGATACCGTGTGTTGCCATTTGGAGGACCATGAGATGAGGTTGTCGTTGAGGAAGACACAAAAACCGGATGTGGAGCGATGTGTGTCAGGACAACCGGCCCAGTCAGCATCAGAATAGACAATGAGGTCACTTTTAGAGCCACAGGAAAGCTGAAGACCATGCCCCCAATGTGCCTTTCACGTACCTTTAAAGTCCTCTTGACAAGAGAGAGATGCTGTTTCCGGGGATCATGCATATGCAAACACACCTGCTACACCACATGAGTGATGTCAGAGCAAGTGAGGGTGAGGTACTGCAGTGCACCAGCGAGACTCCGATAAAGTGTTGGATCAGCTACTGGATCACCAGTTGTGGATGACAACTTGGAGCGGACCTCGATAGGTGTGGCGCAGGGTTACCTTGGGTTATTTTGGCGCGCTCTAGTATCTCGACGACGTACTTCTCTTGAGAGAAAGATGCCCGAGGTGGCGGTGATCAGAAATAGTGTAGGGTGCGGATCGGACATCGAAAATTCTTCTTTGAAGGGTTGCGGTGACTCGATGAAGAAGAGCCGATGTTGAGGCCGTGAGGACAATGTCATCGACATACAACGATGAGTAGGCGACCTCGAGCCTTTGTTGTAGATGAGGAGGACGTGTGCGCCCTTGGAGCCATGGAAGGCGATGGAGAGGATGAAGGCCTAGAAGCGGCTGTGCCAAGCGTGTAGTGCCTGTTTAAGTCTGTAGAGCAACTTATTGAGGCAGCACACATGATCCGGGCATGTGGAGTCGATGAAGTCGGACGGTTCTTGTGATCTTATTAGACAATGTGGTGGGTCTAGCATATTTTAGTTGATGAATAATTGACAATGTTGCTTATTGATGTTATTTGAGGCACATGACGTGTGTGGATTTATGTCGGTCAAGTTAGGAAGAACTTGTGCTTGAAAAGATGGTGTTTGGTCTTTGCATGTGCGTAGAATAACTCGGAGGTGATCGTGGTCTGGCGATGACCGGAGGTAGCAGTGCGAAGTCATGGTCGGAGGGTCAAGAATCTTTGGAGGAGATGACCGGGCTCGAGTTGGGCGCATAGAGATCAAAGATGGATGATGTGTGTTGGAGCTACGGATGTGCGATGCAGAAGGCTACAACACGTAACAATTTTGGGTGCCCAAAACTGGTTTTGTAATCTGGTGTAAAGCCCACATATTGGGCCCTAGGAATAGTGGGCGATGCGTGAGTGATTAGGGTTTGGAGGATGTGCGGGTATAAAAGTTTTTTCAACGTGAGGTCAAGGGGCTTGGGTCGAGGGGTTTTGCGATGCTGTGCATGTAGCGCATTCTCTAGAAGATTGATGTGGTTTTGACGGCGGTGCCTTCTTGTCTTTTGGCTTTGCATCCACGTCTTGATTTTCACTATTTCCACGTTCTGGTTCATAGCGATTTCTTGATTGATCTTGTTGTGTGCGTGAGTCATCCATTCATCCACCGCAGTGCTTTGCATCAGCGTCGCTGAGTGGAGTTGGTGGGAAGTGAAAGTCGAGGCCTTGTATGTGATTTGTGCTGCTGGATGCTGGACACATGCATGCGAGAGATTAGGGCCCGATGTCTGGTTTTCTCACGTGAGGTGAGGTGCAAGCTGCTAGGATTTCAGACGTGAAGAGGTTTGGTGCACTGGGCTGCGGACGAGATTGCAGCACCGGCCATTGAATGCTGATTCTTTGTTTTTTTAATTCGCTACGAGATTGCAGCGTTAGCCAATTGTGCTGATTCTTTGTTTTTAATTTGCTACAGTAATTTGTATTGCACATTCAGTACAACATACTATTTGCTACAGCACACTATACTATTTGCTACAGTACATCAGGTTTGCTACAGTAGCAGAAAGATATTTTCCCTTTTCCGCTTTTGTTTTTGTTGTGTTGGCAGGTTGAACAATAAGAAGATTTGTGAAAAAGTTTTCACTGCGAATTACAATTATTCACCCCCTCTGATTGTCATTAACGATCCTTCAAGTGGTATCAGAGCAAGGTTGCTATGGCGTCAGAGAGGTATATGAATCGTCCCCCATGCTAGATGGTACTAATTTTGCTTTTTGGAAGTATCGTATGCAATCTTATATTGAGACTCAAGGTAGTGATGTTTGGAATAAGGTTTCTAGACCTTATGAGGTTCCTGTTACTATTACTGATCTAAATAAAACTGATGTTGATTTAAATGCTCAAGCTCGTAACTTATTGTTTCAAGGGATTTCTCGCAAAAAAAATTGATCGTGTAGCTCATATTAATTTTGCCCACTTAATATGGAAAATTCTTTGCGATTATCATGAAGGAACCACTAAAATAAAGAAAGTATGTAAAAATCTTTATCAAAAAGAGTATTTTGATTTTGCTATAAAGCCTGGTGAGTCTATTGATGATCTTTTTGCTCATTTTGAGAAAATATTGAGTAATTCTGTGGTGTTAATGTTATTCCAACTGATGAAGATAATGCAACTAAAATTTTAAGATCTTTAGGTTCAGAGTGTTTGATGGTTGTCATAACTATCAATCAAACTATCGATCTAGATACTTTAACCATGGATGATCTTTTCTCTAGATTGAAAACATATGAGATGGAAGCTTTGCCATCTAAGATCGATATATCTTCATCTTTAGCACTTGTGACTAACCCCGTGTAGGCTGCTTTGTCAAGTTCTTTTTATTTGTCTGCTTTGTCTTATTTTTCATATGAACAGTTTGAACAGCTCCCTGAAGAGGATTTGATTTTAATCTCTTCATGGGCATACAAGGCACTCAACAACGTAAGAATGAGGAAGCGAGGCAGCGTGTCAAGTTCGATCAGGTGCTATGAGTGTGATGAGCCAGGTCACATTAAGGTGGATTGTCCCAAGCTCAAGGGGAGGGTGATCAAGGAAGACAAGAATTACCGTCGTCGGCCATCCAAGAACAACAACACCAAGGGTGACAATTTTCGTTGAAAATTGGCTAAAAAGTTACTTTCGACTATTGAACATCTTGATCTAAGTGATGTGGAATATGAGAGTTATGATGACGATGACCACGATAGTGATGATACTAAAGGAAAGAAGAAGAACAATGATGACTTCACGGGCATGTGCTTCATGGCAAGAAAGCGACAACGGCAGCGGCGATAATAGTGATCACGATGAGGTAAGACCATCATAAGATGAGCTTGAAGATGGTTTGATTAAAGTTTCTATTGAATTAAAAAAGACTAAAAAGAAACTAAAAGAAAATAATAGTCTTGTTGAAAGCTTAAATTCTGAAATTAATAGACTTAGAGCTTATATTCCTGATGATGAATCTTGTGAGTCTTGTCAAGTTTTACACTCTGAGTTAGATACTGCTAGAACAATTAATGCATCAACCTTGGTTAAACTTGAGGACGTAACTGATAAACTTGATGAACTAAAATTGGCACATGATTTTTGCGATGAAAAGTTAAAACATGCAAATAATGAAATTGAAAAGCTCAAATTTAGCTCTCCTACATATTTAGAGTCAAGTACTTTAAATGCTCAAATTAAAACTTGCTCTAATTGTGGATGGTTAGAAACTAGACTTAATTCATCTCAGAAAACAATTCAACAGATGCACTATCATGAGATAGCTTCTTACTCTAACTGTCCAAAACTCACCATGACAGGCCACCTTGCGTGGTGAGGCGCGAGGCAATCGCAATATCAAGTTCATCAAAGTTCGGTGGAGTAACCATACTGAAGATGAAGCCACATGGGGCGTGAGGATCAAGTGCGAGCTAACTATCTAGATCTTTTCTGTCTACTTGAAGTGTCTTGAATTAAGAAAGGAAAGGTCAAACAAAACAATGGGAAGGATAATGTAGTAATCATTCCTTGTAACCTTACAAAGATATCCTAGTACTATCTTTGAAGGAAATCAAGACAACGGATGTAATGTCTTTCTGTAATACCGTTCTATCCATTTTCCACCTGTCCCAGATCTCTGGTGAGATCTTTGTAAGGGGGTTTGTCACATCCCCAAATAAATAAAGTGGTTATTATGCATCTCTTAATCATGCATCATGTTTTGAAACTTTTATTTTAGATATTGTACTTGGAAAATCTCCAAACACATATGAAACATACACTTAAATTTAACTCCAAACTAAAAACCGAAATAAATGCTCACGAAGATCCTCAGGGAATAATTTATTCAAATACTATATTAATTATCTTGAATTAATATAATTTTTCCCAAATTTTGGGACTAGTTTGAACCTATAAAAATTCAAACACGGTTTAAAGAACAACTTTATGTTTGAATTTAAACTATACAAATTATATCATGAACAGTAGGGTTTAATAATTTTTGGACACTAGACCTACCCAGGAACCTCTGTGATTTATTTCATATTTTTAGGAATTTTATTTCTATTTTTAGCTCACTGGTCAAAGTCGAAAAGACAAATTTAAATATCAGTCAAACTCAAAACCCTAACCGGCCGTCACTATTCCTCAGGCTCGAGTCTGACTCGGTGAGCTGACTCAGCCCGACCGCCTAGTTGCCCCTCCACTTTTGGACCTTCATATCGTAGCTCAACGGCCCAGATGAAACCCACTCGAGTTGGTCCGACCGAACCCACTTAACCCCTCGGTGGGCCACACTCCGGTTCGTTCGCCCCTGTGCCACTGACCGCCCGACCCCACCTGTCAGGATTCTCTTACACCTCGCGCAGGGCACGCTCAGACGCCGAAGGACACGCGACCTCGCCTCTCTGCTCCGACCCATTGGAGAGCCGTCAGCTCCGTTACCCACCGCCGCTGGTGACCACTCCTGGAGCTCCTCCGTCTCTCGCCGCCTCCATCTCCGTCAAGACCCGGGCTTATTACCCCTCCGAGCGCCTCATTTTCCCCCATATTTCCTCTCAGGTTTGAGGAAAGACGAGCTCTCCTCCATTCATCTCTCCGGTAAGCTTCGACCAGGTGATCCCAATCTTCTCTCCGTTCATCACCGTGACCATTTTGGCTAACCTGGGCTCATGCGTTGGCTTGTAGCTTCCGAATCACCACTGTGCTTGTTAGAAATAATGCACGGATCAACAGGGACAAGAGACACGAATTTTACGTGGAAAACCCTTGCGGGAAAAAACCACGGGCGCCAACCGGCGATGATCACTATATGAGGAGCGATTCTGAGCGCAGGGGATTATAATGAGGTATGAGGCGTCAACTCTCCCGTCGGCTTACAAGAGGTATATAAAGGGGTAAAGGACTTAGAGTCCAAGTAGGAAACTAATCGCTAATATGGTAACTAATCCGGACACTTCCATATTAGAAATTCGGATCACAATATATCCCTTATTTCAACAATCTCCACCTTGAGACAATTTCCTCTTGCAGCATAATGAAGAATCATCAATCATCAAATATCTCCATAATAAGATAAAAATCATCGTGCGCCAACTAGTCTCTAGGACTAGATCGTAATACCAACTAAGCTTGAGCAAAGCTCAAACTTAGTCTGAGGGCCCAGCTTTGTCATCATGTCATTTGGATTATCATGGGTACTTATCTTGCACACTTTGACATCACCTTGAGCAATAACACCTCGAATAAAGTGATACCTCACGTTAATGTGCTTTGTTCTCTCATGGAACATCGATCCTTTGTAAGGCATATAGCACTCGACTATCACAAAATATAGTAGTGCAAGAATTATCTCCACAAAGCTCGATATACAAACCTCTCAACCAAATAGCTTCTTTACAAGCTTGAAATAGCCATATATTACCTTGATGGTGGATAAGGCAACGATGATTGCAAACTTGCTTTCCAACTAACATGACACAACCACCAATGGTGAAAACATAACTTTGTGAGAGACCTCCTCTTGTCCAAATCACGGCATAATCGAATCAACATAACCAACAAGTCCATCTCTAGAATTCCCAAGCGCAAACAAGCATTAGAAGTGCCACGCAAATATCCGAATATCCTTTGGCGCTTTCCAATGCTCTTTTCGGGATTAGCCATATATCTCGACAACACTCGGTGCATGAGATAAATCGGGGCGAGAACAAATCATGGCATACATAAGAGAACCAACTAACATTTGAATATGGAATTCTAGACATGTACTCAATATCATAATCGACTTAGGACATAAAGTCGAAGATAATCGAAATCGAAGCTAATGGAGTACTCATGGTTTTGCATCATGCATATTAAAACGACGAAGGACTTTCTCAATATAACCTTTTTGACTAAGGTATAACTTGCCAGATTTTCTCTCTCTAATAATCTCCATGCCGAGAATTTTCTTTGCTGCACCTAGGTCCTTCATCTCAAATTCATTACTCAATTGTGCTTTCAGTTTTGCTATTTCTGACTTATCTTTTGCAGCAATCAACATATCATCAACATAGAGAAGCAAATAAATGGTTGAACCATTACTTGATCTTTAAATAGACACGACTATCATAATCGGACCGCTTAAAATTATGAGAGAGCATAAAGAGTCAAATCTCTTGTACCATTGCCTAGGAGACTGCTTCAAACCATAAAGAGATTTCTTTAATCTACAAACAAGGTTTTCTTTTCCAGGAATAACAAAACCCTCAGGTTGGTCCATATAAATGTCCTCTTCCAACTCCCCATGTAAGAATGCAGTTTTAACATCTAATTGCTCAAGTTCATAATCATGCATGGCAACAATCTCTGAGTAAAGTGCGAATAGAGCTATGCTTCTGGCGGGAAAAGACATCATTAAAATCAATACAGAATTTGACTATAGCCTTTAGCAACCAACCTTGCTTTATACCTTCTTTAGTTCGTAGAAGAAATACCTTCCTTTCTTTTGAAAATCCACTTGCAACAAGCAGAGCTTCTTCTCCTTTGGCAATTTTACTAATTCCCAAGTGTTATTCTTTTCAAGTGACTCCATCTCATCATGCATAGCGATTATCCACTTCTTACAATCAGTGGAGCTAATAGCCTCAGTATGATGAAGGTTACGTTACATTACCTTCAATTTCTTCGCTACACTTAAAGCATAAGCAACAATGTTAGCTTCTTCAATCAACCTCTGGGTGGATTAATCTCTCTCTAGGCACAATAAGCGCAATAGGTGTTGTGGTGGCTGCTCAACAATAGGTGCATCATGAACAATGGTATTCTCTTTGCTCGATGTGTTACAGAACCAGCGAGTGCTCCACTGAACACTTGAATGCTTACTCTCAACAGAGGCGTTAGTAGGCGGTTTATCGAGGAAGCATAGCAGATTCATTAAAGACAACATTTACGCTAATCACAACCTTCCTTGTTTCAGGATTCCACAACTTATATCCTTTAACACCAGATTTATAACCAAGAAAGATGCACTTAATAGCTCTAGGCTCTAATTTTCCATTATCAACATGAGCATAAGCAGTACAACCAAAAACTCTCAATTCTGAATAATTTGCTGGGGAACCAGACCATACCTCAATTGGAGTCTTCTTTTCAATTGCAATATTGGGTGATCGATTAATAAGATAGCAAGCGATTAGGCGGCTTGGCCAAAAACGCCTATGCAAACTGCATTAGACAACATGCAACGGGCCTTGAAATGATGGTTACGTTCATACGCTCGGCTACACCGTTTTGTTGAGGAGTACCGGGAGCGGTGTAATGCCTAACAATGCCTTGACTTTGCAATATGATTCAAATTCATCGAGCAAATTCCATCCCATTATCGGTCACGAAGTTTATTTACCTTCTTTTGGTTTGCCTTTCAATCATAGTCTTCCACTCTTTAAATCTGAAAATGCTTCGACTTATGCTTCAAGAAATAAGGCCACACTCTTCTAGAATAATCATCAATAATTGTTAACATATAACGAGCACCTCCTAGAGATGTCTTACGAGATGGCCCCCATAAATCGAATGCACATAATCTAAAATACCTGTAGTATGAGGCCGAGGTATTAAATCTCACCCTCTTGTGTTTGCCAAACACATAATGCTCTAAAATTTAAGCTTGTGATGCTATGTCCATCAAGAAGTCCTCTCTTACTCAATTCGCCAAACCAAGTTCACTCATATGCCCAAGACGCATATGCCAAAGATTAGTAGCATCGAATCGGATAATGAACTTGAAATTACAGCAACATTACGATATTGTAGTACCTCGCGGATGGTACAAATTGGCGATTTTAATATCACTTTCATCACAATAAGAGAGCCTTTTGATACCTTTAAAACTCCACCTTCACGGAATACTTGTACCCTTTACCATCAAGAGTACTCAAAGAGATGAGGTTTCTTTTCAAATCTGAATGTGCCTCATATCTGTCAAAGTTCGACAATACCATCAAACATCTTGATACGAATTGAACCAATTCCTGCAACCTTACAAGATGAGTTATCACCCATCAACACAGTACCACCTTCAACGAGTTCATAGGTGGCAAACCAATCCTTATTATGACACATATGAAAGGTGCAGCGAGAATCAAGAATCCATTCATCATTGGTCTTAGCACATCCAGCCAAAAGGCAACAAGGATTTCTCCATTAGGACTATCATCGCGACAAGAGAGGCTTTACCTTCATCATCTGTTTTACCTTTTGGCTTATCATGGCGGTTCTCTTTTCTTTATTTTGCAGCTTCGGCATTCGGAGATGTCGTGCCCACTTTTCTTGCAATATTTGCACGACTTGTACTTGCCTCTAGATTTCGATGGCTCTTGTAGCCATTCGGACTTTGCCTCGAGGTCCATTGTTTGAGTTCTTCTCCTTTTGCACGCCACGAATAAACAAGCCTTCTCCTTTCGAGCTTGAATTTTCAGAAGGTACCATCTGTTTCATCTTCTCCTTAGCATGCAAAGCTTCATAAACTTCATTAAGAGTGAGAGTATCTCTACTATATAATATGGTATCTCTGAAATTTGAAAATGAACTAGGCAGTGAACACAAAAGAATAAGACCCAAATCCTCATCCTCATATTTTACCTCCATCGACTCTAGGTCGACAACGATCTCCTTAAGCGCGAAAGATGATCAAGCGATTCTCCTTCTTGCAATTTGTGGGAGTACAACTACGCTTGAGATGCATCTTCTTTGGTGATATCTTTTGTCATGCAAATTTTTCTAACTTTAGCCATAATGCACGTGACTGTTTTCTCCTTCAAAACATCTTGTAAAATATTATTTGATAGATGAAGGTGAATCTAAGATAAAGCCTTACGGTCTTTACGCTTGTCATCTGCGGTCCATGCGGTAGGTTCTTTTACAAAACCTTCCAATGCATCATCCAAATCCATCTGTGCCAACACAGCTCTCATCTTAACTTGCCACAGCGAAAATCTTGTGTCACGATCCAGGAGTGGAAGATCATACTTCAAAGTCGCCATGAGGAATAGAACCTGAAAATTGTTGGTACTGAACTGTGTAAACCAAGCAAAAATCACGACTCTGTTGGTACACTTATGTGTGCACGAATCACAAATCTTCAAGTCTCCTGGTACACTTCTCGTGTGGACTTAGCAAAAATAATCACCAAAATTTGTGAAGTGACCCAACAGAACTTGTTCTGGTTTCTTCACGTAAACTGTGCTACACAAAAAAAAAATTGCTTGGTGATAGATTAAAGAAATAATTTTCTTGGAACCTGTGCCTTGGAGGCCTTTTTGTTTGTGCATACGCCGTCTTCTGCGTTGGCTTTGGTTTCGGTCACGGGCGATCATCGTCCGTCGCGCATCGCTCCCGCGTGTCGCTTCACCGTCTTGTCCGTGCGCGCGAGCATCCAAAGCCATCGTGTGTGCGCCACCACGGTCCGCTGAATCGGCGCATGTCTCCGCGTGCTTGCATCAGCCTCGGTTCCGGACGTTCTCGGTCGCTCGCGGAGCTGCGCAGCAGGCCAAAGCGGCACCAGCAATCGATCCACCGAGTTCAGCGTGCGTGCGTCATCGACTGCCGACCAAACGAATCGACTACAGACCACACTAACAGAATCCATCTTGGTAAGCGTCTTTGCTGCGGCGGGCGCGACGCGGCGGCAACGGCGCGCAGATCAATCATTATTTTTTCGGTGTCTCTCAAACCTAATCCACTGCGCTCACGATACCACTTGTTAGAAATAATGCGGATCAACAGGGACAAGAGACACGAATTTTACGTGGAAAACCCTTGCGGAAAAAACCACGGCGCCAACCGCGATGATCACTATATGAGGGCGATTACGAACTCGGGATTACAATGAGGTATGAGGCGTCAACTCTCCCGTCACGGCTTACAAGAGGTATATAAAGGGTAAAAGGACTTAGAGTCCAAGTAGGAAACTAATCGCTAATATGGTAACTAATCCGGACACTTCCATATTAGAAATTCGGATCACAATATATCCCTTATTTCAACGATGCTCTCAAGGCGCTCGGTCGATGCGTGCACCGAGCGACACCCAAATTGGGTATTTCTTCGCTGGTGAGTTTCTTGCTCATTCTTGTGCGTCAGTACAAGTTTATGAGTATAAGTTAGTTTTCCCCTCACTTTAATTGTCGGATTGTTCACAGGAGTTCTTAAACCTTGAAGTTATTCCTCTTCGGCCGCCAGCACTTTTTCTTGTCAAATTGTCGCCTTGGTGAGCCATTTCCCATTTGTTTTCGTCCATACCATCCCCTAGGTTCACTAGTGTGGATCCAACCTTTGATTTCATTCGTGTTCGCTCAGGACCTCTCCTTCACGTGAACCCCGAGCGCCGTCGTCACCATTACCGACGCTAGCTTCTACCTAAGCTTCTCCGTCCTCACCAACCCCGGTAAGCCTCTTGGAGTCCACGGTAGCTCGTCAGTGCTTTGTTTTGCTTGATGCACTACGAATCGGCTTGCACTTTTGCGGTAAAGCTTAGCTCGCCATCTCGGCTGGCGCGATTGAGACGCTTGATCGTCGCCGCCACCACCGTAAGGTGCGCGAGGACTATTGCGGCTCGTTCGAGCCTTGGTTGGGGCCTCGTGGGCGAAATCGCGACAAGCCGCCCGAGCAACCACACGGCCAAACGCCGTGTTGTCGGTTTCGTCAGGCAAAATCTTGTAGTGCGCGATTAGAGTCAATAAGCGTGGTTAAGTTTGAGGTTAAGAAGTAATCTATCAACGACTTGTGGGCCTAGTGTAGTTAGCGGGTGCGTGGTTTGTAAACTACGTTTTGCTAAAAAAAAGCATCCCTAGCATGCTTAGAACAGGTGTGCGTTTTAGTGTTACGAATCGCATTCTTAGAAATACGCTTTCGGCCTCTTGGTAGAGGTCAAGCCCTCGTTAGTGGGTGGGGCTTCGCCGGACCCACCGTCGTAGTGTGGCTAAGTTAGCTTTCGGTAGAAAATGTAATCAATACTTTATAAAATTCGAAATCTATTAAAATGCTGCGAAAATTTGTATTAACTTCTAAAATGCATAACTAATCCATCTCAACTCCAAAATGAGTGAAACCACTTCTAATAATTTGTATATTTAATGAACTTTATATTAAAATTGGTTTCCACCATGTCTCTGTAACATAGAGCATTATTTTGGAAAATGAGTCATTAACCCTATTATTTTTACAATAGAAAAAGGGATGATAACTTCAAAAATTCATAAGTAATTCTTGGAAACTCCAAAAACAGTGAAATCAGTTCTGGTAATTTCTAATTCAAAGGAACTTAATTATAAAAATGGTTTCAAACTTACCTCTATCACAGAAACTGTAGTTTGAGGAAAATGATCCATAAGGGCATTATTTTGCATTATTAATCTTGATAACTTTAGAAATCAATAACTAAATCATGAAAACTCCAATTTAAGCAAACTAAACTGTTTTGAACTTGTGATAATATTGCCTATTTATCCATGTAATCCATGTACTCACCACTGCTCTACAAAATTTCACTTCATAATTAAATTGCTTAAATAGAGGCATATTGAAATCTGAAATTCAAACCACCATAACTTTCACATACTAAATCAAAATGAAATAATTCTTTCACCAGAAATCATCTAAAATCATGACTTATCTACTGTAGAAAAATCATGCATTTTTGAGCATTTTGAATTTTGAGATATTTCTCGATGTTTATTCGGTATTGTATTTATCTAGATCTCGAGCTTATCGGTATTGACACTTACGCTACTGCGGGAGAGAAATTAGCCTACCAGCAAGGCAAGCATCCTTTGAACTTTCTTTTGCATCATATTTGATCCCAGTTTTGTTAGGATAGATGCAATGATAATTGCTTGCATGTTATTTTGATAATGTCGCTATTTTTGTGATAAATAGTTAGACACTTCCTTTTATCATGTCATTGTGGCTATCCTTGAATCATTCCAATACTGAAATGCTTAAGATAGGATGTGTGATTTTATATTGTACGAGTTTGCTTAGCCATGCTAGTCTAGAACCGGTAGTTTGATTGTGGGATAAACACAACTCGCTTTATATACTTTTGTTTCAGATCTTCGTATCTGTTTTATGAGTTAAATTTGTGTCATTTTAAATGAGCTTTGGTCTGGACAAGTGTTGGTTAGTGATGGTGCTTTGCGCACGAGATTTGGGTATGTGGATGACTTGTCTGGACGATCAAGGACCGAACTTTGGGTACCTGCTGTTCAAGCAACATTCGTGCTATCACTTTCATGGTATATAGGTGTATGCGGTTAAGTAGGGGGAAGGTTTTATTGTGTTAAGTCCCATGGTGGTGTAGGGGCATTTGTGTTTGATCATTTGTCCTTAGGAGCCGATGTAATATTCTATAGTGTGCATGGGAGCACCAATTACCCCTTTTGTTATGTCGGTATTTCCAATACAACGTGTGAGCCCTTAGCAAGTGCTATCGCTACTTGTACTAAGACCGGAAACATCTCACATGAGGACTTAGCTTAATAGGTTTTCTTGCTAAAAAGGACCGTATCTTGATTCTCCCCGGCCGGCATACCAAAGGAAGTGTGTCATTGTCCGGAGGCTTATGGGCTAATCAAGTCGTGTGGGTAAAGTAGTACACCCCTGCAGGGTATAAATCTATTCGAATAGCCGTGTCCACGGTCATGGACGGCCGCTTGAAATCTGTGGCTGCTTATTGTTAGACTTGGATTTAAATTGTGGGTGAACTTGGTAATCGCCATGAACGGGATGTTCATACTTGTGTTAGATCAAAGTGGGCAGCCACTTTGTCGTTTGTATGCTTCATTTGTTGCTTAGTCTATTACTTTTTCACATGTTCACTTCTAATGCAAATCTGATTTTTAAATGGCTCTTGAAAACACTAGTATGTGTAGGTGGTATATTGTTGCGTCTTTTCGCAAAACTAAGCCAATATGAGCCTTTCCCTTGAATGACCTTATGCATAACTATTTTTATTTGTTTAAGACTTGCGAGTACTCTTTGGTACTCGACGGATGTTTCTTGGCTTTACGGTGAGGCGATATCGAGGCGATGAGCTTGTCGGTGTCGATTTAGGCGACAGATGAGTAGTTGCTATTTTCTAACTCCCGGTCGGTTGCCGATGGGTTGGGAATACCATTGCTGGCATTTTGGTTTATTTATTTGCTTCGCTATGAACATTAAATTTGGTGATCGGCCACTTTTGTAATCGCATACTTGAGTGCTTGTGATGTATAACTTTTGTACTATCTATGTATGAACTTTGTATGGATGTGATTGACGTTGCAATGAGAGCATGAATATATTGGTCGCTGATCTTGGGAGCCAATATAGGTCATGTTCGCTGTTCATGAATTCCGATTTAACTCGCTAAGTGTAGCGCTTGACTTGTTGGAGAACCGATAATCATGCAGTGCTCGCAGAGGAGCAGCGCGCATGATCATCAGGGCTCTAGATGGTCATAAGCCTCTCATTTAGACTGAGTTAAGTTGTAATCCATTTTACTGGAGATCTAGAGTTATGTCCTTAAGACCATGATTAGTCTCGGTCTTACGGAGATAACAGAAGTCACTCATAAGCGTTGGTATCGAGCGGGTTGGATGTAGGTTAGAGATAGCATGGGCATTAAGTCTAGTAAGTCCTTGGTCAAGTTATTTTCAAAATTACTAAACTAATTTCAGAAAGTATAAATTAGGAATATCTTTTATTCCTCATCCATCTTAGTATATTTTCTTACCTTACTCTTGTTTAATTTGGGAAGAAGTCTTACCTTGTTGTTCTTGCTATTAGATGAGTCGTCAATACAGTTAAAGAAACTCAAGTGAGAGCGTGGATGGATTCAGGCGCTTCTCGAGATATGATGTGGAGGCGAACTTCACTTATCGGCCGACCTCGCCATCTACGCGCGACGGGGCGGGCATGGAGGAATACTTGGCCATAATCAACATCATCGCGGGCGAGTCACGGGAGGATCCCATATTGTTTCGAGCAGCGTGGCGCCACGAGGCCATGGCTCTGCGGAAGTGGCTCGTGTGGCTATGAGCCACCTGCATTATGATCGGCGGAGTTGTCTCGGCCGCCTTACGACCATTTTCCTATGAGGGCGTGTGCGGAGGTAGACATGTTTGCGGATTGATTGGGAAGATCCTCAAGTTAGGCGATTGGCAAGACTAGTTCATATAATGGATCAAATCCATCGGTGCACTATGTATGAGTTGTACGAGACTCGTCAACATCTCGTGGTGGCCCAAGAGCACTTACAACTCATGTGCAATATGGGGATCATCGACCGCCATGTGGTTTATGGTGCGAATGAGGTTTCCCCATATGCTTCAGCACCACAGAGGTACCGTCTTTCGGAAGTGCCAGGACGAGTACCTAACTATGGGACGAGACGCCAAGTCCGGATGTCAGTCGGCTTTGCTCGTACACATAGGATGGAGCCTGCCGGAGGTCATGTGATAGAACAAGGCTCCCCTCTGCGCCTTGTTAATCCGGAGGCCCCTGAGGACACGGGCACCCCTGGGGCACACCTTCTGGACGAGTTTCCGGTGAACTTTGACCGGGACAACATTTAGGATGTAGTCGGTGTAAGCTCATGATGGAGCGTGTATCTTTAAATTCCTGTAATAGGCTAGTGGTAATTGGACTATTAATGTTTCTCTTGCAAGAACTTTTATTTCAGTTAGTTGCTTTTCGCCCACGGGCCTTCATGGATGTATTTTGTCATGGGAAAACTATGAGTTAATGTTATGGATCTTGTGATAGCCTTAGCGCTTTTACCTTGATTGAGGTTATGTTTTGTGCATTTTATATGTACCTTGCATAATTTAGAATCATATGCTTGCTGTCCAAAATGTTAATTTCCACCTGTGTTGCCGTCATCTTGATCTTTGCTAAGTTTACTTGGTGCAACAGGATGACAGGCCCAAACACTCGTCACGAGCTCTGGCGTGATGGGGTCCCCACCCGGGGGCACGTGTTGCTGCGATGCGAGAACTCTACGCTCGGGAAGAGAGGGGTGAGCCTTCTTAGCAGCACCGTCAGCATGAGAGTTCATCTGAGGAAGTACTCCCTCCGCCACCCACTATGGTAGAGGTCTTGGCTCAGATCGAGAGGAATAGAATGGATCAGACCAGAATTCTCGAGGCTATCGCTCGTAACACCTCTCCTGCTCCCACAGCATCTGGGGGAGGAGGAAATCAGAGGTAGTGTGGGGGTCTCGTGGATTTTCAGCGAACCAATCCTCCCACCTTTTCGGGCACCGAAAACCCGATGGAAAGAGGCGGTTAAGGGATATTGAGAAGAAGCTGACTATTGCTCGGTGCCGCGAGGCATTGGCGGGTCCTCTTGCCGATTATCAGTGGGCGCTGCCGGTCGTGGTGGGATAACTTTTCCGCCATGCGGCCCGATGGAAGTTCCGGCTTGGGCGAGTTTTGTGCGGCCTTGGGAGGCCCATATTCTGAGGGTCATGTTGATCAAGCAACAGCAGTTCCTTGCCCTGAAGCAAGGAAGGAAGACCGTCACAGAGTACCTTCAGGAATTCAATTCCTTGGCTCGCTATGCTCTGACGATGTCTCCTGCGCCGCGCCTTGGTGCCGGTTCTTAGGTGGTTTATGCGAGGAGATGCGGCTAGCTCTAGCGCACATGATTTCATAACTTCCGACGCTTGGTGAACAAAGCTCTTGTAACATCCCATCTTTGGACTTGTGCTTCAAATGTAAGAAAATCAGTAGAAATTAAAACTTTTTCTTACATCATGTATTTCCTGTGTGCCAAACAATTCTTGTACAAGGGATTATGGAAATACAATGTCACAAGTCTATTTGATCCAAGCTTTGATATTCCAAAAACAATCTTGTCAAATTTTGTGATCATCCTCTGGAAATATTTTTCCTAAGTTCTTGGGATGGTTTGTAGCCCCTCTGAAAAATTTCACAATTTTTCCTCTGAATATTTTTGGAGGCAGTCAAACCTCAAAACAGAGCCTTGCAGAATTTTTGGAGATTTATTCACAGTATAAAAACCTCTGAAAATTTTACACAAGGTTAATATCTGAGTTAGCAAGCTCCTGTAAAAATTTCATAATTTTTGGAGTTAATTTGCTACCTCAAATAAATCCTTCAAAGTCTCTATTTGAATTTAGAAGTCAAACCTAGTCTCTTTGTGCTTTGGGTTCGAGTCGGACTGGGCTCGAGCCAAGCGACTTCGGTCGATCAACTAAGCGCGCGGGCCTCTCTTTAAAAACATCGTTGGATCTCAACCGTTAGATCTCGATCGCGGCGACGCGGCGTGTTAACATTCGGACCTTCCGGTTGCTTAAATGAATGTCAACCGTTAGATCTCCATCCAACCGTCGAGATCCTCTCGAAACCGGACCCTCGGTTGTCGGTTTGAATCGAGCCGTTGGTTAAGATCCAACGCGCTTTGTTCCTCTGTTGTAAATCGCGTTTGCGGCGTGGGGCAATCTGAGCCGTTCATTCTTAATCCTGGGCTCGTGACCCTTTCGTTGTGTTTAAAGCCGGGCGTGGCGCTATCTCGGCCGTCGATTTGGATCGTGGGGCTCAGGCGCCTAGCCTTTCTCGCTGGTCATCTTCAACCTCGGTCGTGCGAGCACGATGGGGTGATGGCGGTGTCTTGTCATGCTTCCTACACCACCCTAGTCAATAGTGAGGGTCGTGGGAGACACCTTCGGCCATGCCATGCCCTATTGCCGTCTACCATCCTTTATCCTTGTCGGCGCACCTTGTGCTGCTCTGCTCTGCCTTGAAAAACTTGTGGTGCAAACCTAATGCCTCCAAGGCCTTATAAGCACCCAAATCACTTCTGAGTTTCTTTAGACCACCATCAAGCCCCATTCAGTATTGGAGCTTAACACCTCAAAAATGGCAAGTCGCCATTGTTGACCAGCTCCATTGGTGTTCTTGGTGTTCTAGTGGTTCTCCTTCATGTTTCTTTGCCTATTCTTATCTCTTTCTTGTCTTGAACATTTCCCCTCACTTAATTTTGGATTTGATTCTCAGGAATTGTCCAATTTGGGGTTTGTTCAAATTCGGCGAAAGTGGTCATTTCTTCCTCAGCTCGGTGAGTGCTCCATTTTCTAATTACTTGCTCATGTAGCCACGTGGACCTTAATGAAGCTATATTGATGCTTTAGTATCGCTCATTTGGCTCGAGTGTCATTTTCAATCTTTCTTCTCCAAGTCCGTGAGCTTCCTCGTGATCAAGCTTCTCAGGCCATCTCGATACTTCTCTTCATCAAGGTAGCTTCTTATTAGTCCTTAGAAGCTTTGGCACCCGCTTCCTTGGACTGCAGCTGAGCTTTTCGCTATTTTCGCACTTAGCAGTAAATGCTCCCTTTTTCATTCCGGCTGGCGGCGTTCTAGTCCTCACCGCGGCGAGAATGCCACCATTAGGTTCTAGGCGTTATTGCGATTCCATTTTGGTTCTTGTTCGCGCGCCGCTTGATGTCATGCGACGGCGATTAAGTCGCTTCGGTATTTTCAAACACAGAACTCCGTTTTCGTCATTTGATTAGGACACATTAATTACGGTGATTGCCAATCATTAGTTCGTTAATGGTGTCTTAATGCGTGTCGTTAGACCCGACGATGGGCCCAACCTTCTTAAATCACCCGGCTCAACTCGCTTTGTTCGAGCATCATTAACGCTTAATCATTGGTTAATTGAATGTCGGCATTAATCGTATCGAAATCACCTGCAGGGGTGACTAATGGGCGAGAGGTTATAACTTAAATCGAGGGTTATTAGTGTCTATTTAATGTTAATCATTAATGGCATTAGTACGTCTAGCGCCACTTTCGATTCGCGACAAGTGGGCGATGCCTTGTGCGTGGATTAAGCGTTCGGCGTGGGTGACTCAAGGTCAGCGACATGCGTGCCCCGTGTCGGCGGCTCTTTTGAACTTCAATCTTTGGTCGCCGTCGATCCCTTGATCAGCGGCCACGATCGTGAGTGCATTCGGACCCTCGGATGCCTTGATCATCTCGGCCGTCGATCTTGCGATCGCGGTGAGATCGTGTATGCAATCGGACCTTCCGAGCCGTTGGTGCGCTCGGACCGTCCATCTGCGGATCTGCGGTGGGATTGGCCCAAGCAACGCGCCGTCGGTTGCATACACCTTCGTGAGCCGTTGGATCGTGATCCAACGGTGGGCCGATTAGGTTTCGCGGCGTGCATTTGTTTTAAACTGCGCGTGTGTGTGGGATTTTAGATCAAGGGTGGATAAGTGTCCACGTCTTATTCTTTTGTTGGAGTTTATGCGTATTTGGTAAGTAGTTATTTAACAGCTGAAAATGATATAAAAACTTTAGAAACTCATAACTAATTCATTTTAAGCGCTTTTAGATAATTTCAATTGTAATAAATTGTGTTATCACTTAAGTTTATTATAAAAATGGATTTAAGCATATTCGATGTGAGAAAATTGTATAACTAGAAATAACTTGATTTTTGTCACTTTGAATATTCGAAAATGGATTTAACCTTGTAAAATGCATATCTTTTTCTGTATAAATCCAATTTGTGCAAAATCAATTTTGTTAAATTCATCTGTTAGTATACTTTCATATGGAATAAGGTTTGAGCATGTTCATAATTCTGTAAATTGACTTGCATTAGATTTACAACTTAGAAAAATCATAAGTAAATGTGTATAACTCCAAATTTAGTAAATCCAACTTTGCTGTTATTAGGATGTTATAATCTACCTGCTATAAAAATTTCAGACCTTAGATCATTCTGGAAAATTTTGTTATGAACAGTGCTAATTATTAATTAGGTTGTTGTAAGGCTGAGAAAGGGCATTTTGTCCATATCTTTTGCATGCTTAGTCCAAATTGCATGATTCTTGTTCCTATTACTATCTGAAATCATTCCCTAGCTGTTGTGTAAATTTTATTAGATTTGGATGTGTTTTGCTGTTGGAGTTTATTTGGTGTTCTTCGTTCTTATTTGCTTATCGCCTTTTTCGCGTTAGGTTAGAAGATAATTTTATTGCGATATTGAGCCCAGCAGACCATCGGATCTGCACTCTCGCCAAGGCAAGCGGATGTAGCATTCATTTGATCATGTTGTTCCTACTATTTTCAAATTCTAATATATTGCTTGCAAATTCTATGTATGCATTGCTATGTTGTTTTAAACTATTGTCGATAGTTGGCCCAGTAGTTGCATAATCAGTAGGAAATGTTTAATCCTCTACTACTGAACCTAGGATTACTTCTTTGTGATTTTGGGTTATTGGATGAACCCTTGTCACTTAGTAGTTTACGTGTCATTATGCTTAGCCATGCTTAGCTATCGGTAGAAATGGCGGTTATCGACTTGTCGATAACCTTGATCACACAAACTATTATAATCTGTATATTTCAGCCTTGTGCTATGTCTAAATTGCAAAACTAAAACTGAAAATGAAAACAATTTAGACTTGGGCACAATGGTAAGATGGTGTGATCTGTTGGTGTGATTGGAATGGTGCGGGTCAATTGGGACCGAGCTACTTGTTACACCAAACCAAGCATTTGTGCGTGCTAACCATACTAGAGGATATGGGACCTCTCTTAGCTAAGTACTTTGGTGTGTTAATTAATGAGTCGCGTGGTGGGTTGCATATTTGATTATATGCAACATGGACACGTTGTAGGGAGGAACACCAGCAGAGGCGGTGTATCTTGCTCCACGTATGGGTCCTTGTGATCCATATTTAGTCGGAGATCACTAAGGATTAACCCCATCGTGCGTTTCTTGATTAGCATATTCCATTGAAAAGGGTTCGTAGGACTTAACCGTCTGGCATACCAAAGAAAGTGTGCTTAATAGCTTGGCAAAAGCGATGCGAGTGTGGGTACATTGGTACACCCTGCAGGATTAAAACTATTCGAATAGCCTCGTCCTAGGTTATGGACACGCTTGGAAGTCTTTCAAGAGTTAGACTACAACCTTTTGATAATTAAAACTTGATGGTGAGTGCGAATCAAGGATTCGTGCTATGTTGTGGTGGCTTTAGGAAAGTCACTTCTAGGTGGATACTTGTTACTTATGTTTACTCATTTGTTATCTAAATGCTTAAAAAGCAGATTTTACAAGCGATGTTCAATCTATTACAATATTGCAAATAAAACTTGCTTTGTGCGTCTAAAGAACCATATAACCGCATTCCTTTGAATCTGACTTTCATGTAGCTATGTATAGGCTTGTTACTCGTAAGTCTTGCGAGTACATTTTGTACTCACTGCATTGCTTGTGTTGTGCGAGAGGATGATAGTGAGTCCGATGGACCTCACTTTTGTGAGTTGTCTTTGTGGCGATTTAAGGGCGATTAGCTTGGCGATCGGTTGCCTGTGGTGTTATGTGGCTAACGGTCGTCTTTTGGTTTAAGCCATCTTATGGCAACTTTTGCTTCCACATTACTTTTGCTATTTATGTCATTTGGCGGTCGGCTGTTACGTAATAACTTATATTATGTATGTCTCTTGGTAGACTTGTTATATTTTGTTGTATGGAATTGATGCATGCTTTGATATGATGTATGTGTGCTTTGCTTGTTAGGAGGCACATATTCATCGAGATGCGATTATTCTATTTGTGATACTAGAACCAGAGGAAGGTTAAGTATTACAAGTTTAATAAACAGGTCTCACAGCTCTTGTGGTGGAGCACAAGAGTGTGGCATTGGAGAGTCGAGAAGAGAAAGAGTGCCGCTCGGTTTGTGGCTGCGGCGGTTTCCTCGGCGCCTGCAGGCCGCCCAGTGCCTCTCCCTCGAGCCCGGTGCCAGAGGCCTCTGTGGCCTCTCCACGACCTTATCCACCGGTGGCGCAGCGGAACAATGGGGGTTAGAACCCCCAGGGCAGCGGGGTGTACAAGCCAAATGTCACTTGCTTTCATTGTGGTCGCCAGGGCCATTATGCACACGAGTGCCTCGCCAAGCGGCGAGGATGCCCCGAACTTATCGAGCTCCTACTCCGCGGCTGTGGCAAGACCTTCTCCACCTCAGAGGCAGCGTCTACCCTCCTCGATTCCTGCATGTGGCGAGTGAACCACGTCACCGCGAGGAGGCGGCGGCGCTCAAGCGTCGTTTGGGTACACTACGGTTAATTCTTGTCGGCATCGGTTTTATTTGATTCTGGAGCATCTCATTCATTCATCAAAGAAGAATATGCTGCACTTAATCAATTTGAAATACACCAACTTCAGCCACCTTATCAAATTCAATCACCGGGATCGATCTTCCAAACCGATCGAGTCTGCCGGGACGTAAAAGTGGAAATTCAAAATATCAACTTCTTGGCCAATTTAATTGTGATAAATTCAGTGGGTATTGATGTGATATTAGGGATGGATTGGCTGTCCAAAATCAGGGAAAGATCGATTGTGCTCAACGATCTATTTGGTCTAAGTGAAGACGGTGAGTCGGTCATTTTGCATATACATTTGCGGTTCTCATCTCTATGCTCTTGTTGCTAGTACCTCTGATGAATTAGAGAAGGTTCCGGTGGTATGTGAATACCCAGATGTGTTCCCTGAAGAACTTCCAGGCATGCCTCCAGTCCGTGATGTGGAATTCGTCATCGAGCTTGTGCCCGGTACAGCGCCGATTTCAAAGCGGCCTTATCGGATGCCTCCTAATGAGTTAGAAGAATTGAAGAAGCAACTCCAAGAACTTCAAGACAAGGGGTTTATCAGGCAGGCTCCTCACCTTGGGATGTCGGCCATCTTTGTCAAAAAGAAAGACAAGAGTTTGCGGATGTGTGTTGACTCGTCAGTTAAATGAGTCCTTGTCAGAATAAATATCCGCTTCCGCGGATTGATGACCTGTTTGACCAACTTAGTGGAGCTCAAGTGTTCTCCAAAATTGACTTGAGGCTTGGTTACCACCAAATTAAAGTCAAAACGGAGGATATTCGAAAACAGCATTCTCTACTCGGTATGGTCTATCTGAGTATCTTGTCATGTCTTCGGTTTGACTAATGCACGGCTTATTTTATGAACCTCATGAACTCGGTTTTATGGAGTATTTGGATCAGTTCGTCGTAGTATTCATTGACGACATTCTGATTTACTCAAAGTCTGACCAAGAACATGAGCAGCATTTGAGACTCGTGTTGGAAAAACTCCGGCAACATCAGCTTTATGCAAAATTCAGCAAATGTGAATTTTGGCTTCGTGAAAGTGAGTTTCTTGGGTCATGTTCTATCCAATGGTGGTGTCGTTGTTGATCCTAGCAAGGTGCAGGATGTCTGAACTGGAAGCAACCCAAGAGCGTCACCGACATCCACAGTTTTCTTGGACTTGCGGGCTACTACCGCAGATTCATTCAGAATTTCTCCAAAATTGCTAGGCCGATGACTCAACTTCTGAAGAAGGAAAAAAAGTTCGAATGGTCAGCGGATTGTGAGCAAAGCTTTGAGATTCTTAAAGAATGTTTGACCAAAGCTCCGGTGCTCATCCTACCCGATATTCACAAGAGCTTCGATATTTATTGCGACGCATCTCGTCACGGGCTCGGTTGTGTTCTCATGCAAGAAGGCCGAGTTGTGGCATATGCGTCGAGGCAATTGAGACCTCATGAAGCTAACTATCCCTCATGACTTAGAGCTTGCGCGATTGTTCATGCTCTAAAGATTTGGCGACATTACCTCATCGATGTCGTTGCGAGATCTATCCGACCACAGAGTCTCAAATACATATTCACCCAAGTGATCTGAACTTAAGGCAAAGAAGATGGCTTGAGTTGATCAAAGATTATGATATGGGACTTCATTATCATCCGGGAAAAGTCAATGGAGTGGCGATGCCTTGAGCAGAAAATCGCAGTGCAACTATTTGTCAGTGATTCCTTCTTCGGCAGGGTTGTGTGCTGCCATGCAACGACTGCACCTAGAAATCATTGAAGAAGGTTTGCTCGCTGCCCTAGGTGTGAATTGTACACTTGAGGACCAGATTAAAGCTCGAAGTCGGACTTGGAGGTAGCTCAAACCAGAAGCATTGAAGCAGGGTAAGGCCAAAGGCTTCAAAGAAGATGCACAAGGCACCCTTTGGTTTGAAAACCGATTAGTGGTGCCCTGTAATCATACCTTGAGAGAATTAATCCTCAAGGAGGCTCATGACTCCAAATTCTCTATCCACCCGGGTAGTACCAAAATGTATCAAGATTTGAAGAAAAAGCTTTGGTGGAGTCAGATGAAGCGGCAGATCGCTCAGTATGTTGCCGAGTGTGATGTATGCCAAAGAGTTAAAGCTGAGCATTTGAAGCCGGCCGGTACTCTGCAACCCCTGCCCATTCCCAAGTGGAAATGGGAAGAAGTTGGCATGGATTTTATCACCGGCCTTCCAAGGACTCCGGCTGGGTCTGATTCCATTTGGGTAATTGTCGACCATCTGACGAAGGTTGCTCACTTCATTCCGGTCAAGACCACCTACCACGGGGATAAATTAGCAGAACTTTATATTGCAAGAATTGTTTGTCTTCACGGTGTTCCAAAGGTGATAGTTTCTGATCGAGGTCCCCAATTCACATCATATTTCTAGGGATGCTTACATAAAGCAATGGGGACCAATCTATCTTTATTTCGACCTATCACCCACAAGCAGATGGACATGGTGAAAGGGTGAATCAAGTTTTAGAAGACCTCCTCAGAGCTTGTGTCTTGTCCTATAGCAAGAAGCGGGAAAAGTGCTTACCATTTGCGAGTTCTCCTATAACAATAGCTTCAATCAAGCATCAAAATGTCGCCCTTGAGGCATTGTATGAGAGGGCTTGCGGACCCCTTTGAACTGATGCAGTGAGGGAGAGGCCATTTCACGGCCCAACCTTGGTAGAGGATGTAGAAGAACAAGTTCGTGTCATTCATGAGCGACTTGGACGGCTCAATCTCGTCAAAGTCTTATCTTGACCGTCGTCGTCGTGATCTCGATTTTGAGGTGAATGATCATGTTTATCTTAAAGTCACTCCAATGAAAGAACACACCGTTTCAAGTCAAGGGTAAATTGGCACCTCGCTACATCGGGCGTTCGAATTCTAGCAAAGATGGGACCAGTGGCCTATCAAATAAATTGCCACCATCACTTGCTGATGTGCACGATGTGTTCCATGTTTACATGGCCCGAGAGAGTGTCTTCGTGTACCAAGCGAAACAGCGAGTTGGAACAACTCGACTTGCAACCCGATCTTTCTTATCGGGAGCACCGGTCGCATTCTTGAAGAAAAGGCGCAAGCGCGAAATCGCAATATCAAGTTCATCAAAGTTCATGGAGTAAGCATGCGAAGATGAAGCCACATGGGAGAGTGAGGATCAAGTGCGAGCCAACTATCTAGATCTTTTACGTCTACTTGAAGTGTCTTGAATTAAGAAATGAAAGGTTAAACAAAGCAATGGGAAGGATAATGTAGTAACCATTCCTTGTAAGCTTACAAAGATATCCTAGTACTATCTTTGAAGGAAATCAAGACAACGGATGTAATGTCTTTCTGTATCTGCGTTCTATCCATTTTCCACCTGTCCCGATATCGGTCGAGATCTTTTGTAAGGGGAGGTTTGTCACATCCCCAAATAAATAAAGTGGTTATTATGCATCTCTTAAGCATGCATCATGTTTTGAAACTTTTATTTTAGATATTGTACTTGGAAAATCTCCAAACACATATGAAACATACACTTAAATTTAACTCCAAACTAAAAACCGAAATAAATGCTCTGAAGATCCTCTGAAATAATTTATTCAAATACTATATTAATTATCTTGAATTAATAGAATTTTCCCAAATTTTTGGGACTGGTTTGAACCCTATAAAAATTCAAACACGATTTAAAGACCAACTTTATGTTTGAATTTAAACTATACAAATTATATCATGAACAGTAGGGTTTAATAATTTTTGGACACTAGACCTACCAGGAACCTCTGTGATTTATTTCACATTTTTAGTAATTTTATTTCTATTTTTAGCTCCTTGGTCAAAGTCGAAAAGACAAATTTAAATATCAGTCAAACTCAAAACCCTAAAAGCCGTCACTATTCCTCGGGCTCGAGTCGACTCGGTGGTGACTCGGCCCGACCGCCTAGTTGCCCCTTCGCTTTTGGACCTTGGATCGTAGCTCAACGGCCGGATGAAACCCACTCGAGTTGGTCAGGCAAGACCCACTTAACCTCGGTGCGCCACACTCGGTTCGTTCGCCCCTGTGCCCGGCTGCCCGACCCCACTGTCGGGATTCTCTTCCACCTCGCGCGAGGCACGCTCGGGCCAAAGGACACGCGGCCTCGCCTCTGCTCGGCCCGTTGGAGGCCGTCGACTCAGTTACCCCCACCGTGGTGACCACTCCTAGAGCTCCTCAGTCTCTCGCCGCCTCCATCTCCGTCAAGACCGGGCTTATTACCCCTCGAGCGCCTCATTTTCCCCATCTTTCCTCTGGTGCGAGGAAAGAGGAGCTCTCCTCCGTCATCTCTCCGGTAAGCTTCGACCGGGTGATCCCAATCTTCTCTCTGTTCATCACGTGACCATTTTGGCTAACACAGGCTCATCGTTGGCTTGTAGCTTCGAATCCTGCTTGTGCTCTCGGGCGCTCCGGTGCATGCAGCGACACAAATTGGGTATTTCTTGTTGAGTGAGTTTCTTGCTCATTCTTGTGGGTCGATTACATGTCTATGAGTATAAGTTAGTTTTCCCCTCACTTTAATTGTCGAATTGTTCACGAGTTCTTAAACCTTGAAGTTATTCCTCTTGGCCATGACACTTTTTCTCATCAAATCGTCGCCTTGGTGAGCCATTTCCCATTTGTTTCGTCTATACCATCCCCTAGGTTCCTTTGGTGTGGATCCAACCTTTGATTTCTTTCGTGTTCGCTCGGGACCTCTCCTTCCGTGAACCCGGCGCGTCGTCACCATTCGGCGCGCTAGCTTCTACCCAAGCTTCTCGTCCTCACCAACCCCTGGTAAGCCTCTTGGAGTCCACGATGGCTCGTCCGTGCTTTGTTTTGCTTGATGCACTACGAATCCGGCTTGCACTTTTGCCGTAAAGCTTAGCTCGCCCATCTCGGCTGGCGTCGATTCGAGCGCCGATCGTCGCCGCCACCACCGTAGGTCGCGGGACTATTGCGGCTCCGTTACGAGCCTTGGTTGGCGCCTCGTAGGCGAAATCGCGGCAAGCGCCCGAGCAACGAAGCGCGCCATTGTTGTCGGTTCGTCGGCAAAATCTTGTAGCGGCGATTAGAGTCAATAAGCGTGGTTAAGTTTGAGGTTAAGTAATCTATCAGCGACTTGTGGGCCTAGTGTAGTTAAGAGGTGCGTAGTTTGTAAACTACGTTTTTCGCTAAAGGAAAACGTATCCTAGCATGCTTAGAACAGTGTGCGTTTTGAGTGTTCGAATCGCATTCTTAGAAATACGCTTTCGGCCTCTTGGTAGAGGTCAAGCCCTCGTTGGTAGGTGGGGGCTTAGCCCGGACCACCGTCGTGACTGTGGCTAAGTTAGCACTCGGTAGAAAATGTAATCAATACTTTATGAAATTCGAAATCTGTTAAAATGCTGCTGAAAATTTGTATTAACTTCTAAAATGCATAACAAATCCATCCCAACTCCAAAATGAGTGAAACCACTTACGATAATTTGTATATTTAATGAACTTTATATTAAAATTGGTTTCAACCTTGTCTCTTTAACATAGAGGATTATTTTGGAAAATGAGTCATTAACCCTATTTTTTTACAATAGAAAAAGGGTTGATAACTTCAAAAATTCATAAGTAATTCTTGGAAACTCCAAAAACAGTGAAATCAGTTCTAGTAATTTCTAATTCAAAGGAACTTAATTATAAAAATGGTTTCAAACTTACCTCTATCACAGAAACTGTAGTTTGAGAAAATGATCCATAAGGGCATTATTTTTGCATTATTAATCTTGATAACTTTAGAAATCAATAACTAAATCATGAAAACTACAATTTAAGCAAACTCAACTGTTTTGAACTTGTGATAATATTCCCTATTTATTCATGTAATCCATGTACTCACCACTGCTCTACAAAATTTCACTTCATAATTAAATTGCTTAAATAGAGGCATATTGAAATCTGAAATTCAAACCACCATAACTTTCACATACTAAACCAAAATCAAATAATTCTTTCACCATAAATCATATAAAATCATGACTTAGCTACTATAGAAAAATCATGCATTTTTTAGCATTTTGAATTTTGAGGTATTTCTCGATGTTTATTCGGTATTGTATTTATCTATATCCCGAGCTTATCAATATTGACACTTACGCTACTGAGGGAGAGCAATTAGCCTACCAGCAAGGCAAGCATCCTTTGAACTTTCTTTTGCATCATATTTGATCCCAGTTTTGTTAGGATAGATGCAATGATAATTGCTTGCATGTTATTTTGATAATATCGCTATTTTTGTGATGAATAGTTAGACACTTCCTTTTATCATGTCATTGTGGCTATCCTTGAATCATTCCAATACTGAAATGCTTAAGATAGGATGTGTGATTTTATATTATCCGAGTTTGCTTAGCCATGCTAGTCTAGAACCGGTAGTTTGATTGTCGGGAATAACCCGACAATTATGGGATAAACACAACTCTCTTTATATAGTTTTGTTTCAGATCTTCGTATCTGTTTTATGAGTTAAATTTGTGTCATTTTAAATGAGCTTTTGGTCTGGACAAGTGTTGGTTAGTGATGGTGCTTTGCGCACGAGATTTGGGTATGTGGATGACTTGTCTGGACGATCAAGGACCGAACTTTGGGTACCTGCTGTTCAAGCAACATTCGTGCTATCACACGCGGTATATGGGTGTTGTCACGGTTAAGTAGGGAAAGGTTTTATTGTGTTAAGTCCCATGGTGGTGTAGGGGCATTTGTGTTTGATCATTTGTCCTTAGAGCCGATGTAATATTCTATAGTGTGCATGGGAGCACCAATTACCCCTTTTGTTATGTCGGTATTTCCAATACAACGTGTGAGCCCCTTAGCAAGTGCTATCGCTACTTGTACTAAGATCGGAAACATCTCACATGGGGACTTAGCTCAATAGGGTTTTCTTGCTAAAAGGATGTATCTCGATTCTCCCGGCATACCAAAGGAAGTGTGTCATTGTCGAGGCTTACGGGCTAATCAGTCGTGTGGGTAAAGTAGTACACCTGCGGTATAAA
This sequence comes from Ampelocalamus luodianensis, assembly GCA_036346255.1. Classification (NCBI taxonomy): domain Eukaryota; kingdom Viridiplantae; phylum Streptophyta; class Magnoliopsida; order Poales; family Poaceae; genus Ampelocalamus; species Ampelocalamus luodianensis. The sequence goes on from JAYEVH010000361.1 coordinate 248,890, forward strand.
TCTATTCGAATAGCCGTGTCCACGGTCATGGGCGACAGCTTGAAATCGTGGTGCTTATTGTTAGACTTGGATTTAAATTGTGGGTGAACAGTGTCGCCATGAGCGGGATGTTCACACTTGTGTTAGATCAAAGTGGGCAGCCACTTTGTCGTTTGTATGCTTCATTTTTGCTTAGTCTAGTACTTTTCACATGTTCACTTCTAATGCAAATCTGATTTTTAAATGGCTCTTGAAAACACTAGTATGTGTAGGTGGTATATTGTTGCGTCTTTTCGCAAAACTAAGCCAATATGAGCCTTTCCTTGAATGACCTTATGCATAACTATTTTTATTTGTGTAAGACTTGCGAGTACTCTTTGGTACTCAGTTAGATGTTTCTTGGCTTTTACGGTGAGGGCGATATCGAGGCGATGAGCTTGTCGGTGTCGATTTGGCGACACCGATGAGTAGTTGCTATTTTCTAACTCCCGATCGGTTGCCGATGGGTTGTGGGCATACCATTGCTGCCATTTTGGTTTATTTATTTGCTTCGCTATGAACTTGTTAAATTTGGCGGTCGACCACTTTTGTAATCGCATACTTGATGCTTTGTGACGTATAACTTTGTACTATCTATGTATGAACTTTGTATGGATGTGATTGGCGTTGCAATGAGAGCATGAATATATTGGTCGCTGATCTTGGGAGCCAATATAGGTCATGCTCGCTGTTCATAATTCGATTTAACTCACTAAGTGTAGCGATTGACTTGTTGGAGAACCGATAATCATGCGATGCTCGTAGAGGAGCGCGCATGATCGTCGGGGCTCTAGATGGTCGTAAGCCTCTCATTTAGACTGAGTTAAGTTGGAATCCATTTCTTGGAGATCGAGTTATGTCTTTAAGACCATGATTAGTCTCGGTCTTACGGAGATAACCGGGTGCCACACTTCTCCTCCATGATGCGTCTCACATGTGTGGTGTATGCACAATGTAGTCATGCTACCAATTTGAACTCTATTTTGTTACGTTGTCCCAAAATAGCCGCATCCCATTTACAAGAGAGAATCACGATAGGCATATGTGTCGTTATAGTATTTTAGAACGGACTGTCTATTTATAAGGTGATTGAAATTTTTAAAAGTATAAATCACGTTTTTATCCATTAGATCAATATTCAATCATATAACACATCAATTTCTACACAAATTCAATATTCACAACAATTAACTTAAACTTAAGAAAATTTCATGCGACTTAAAAATAGCAAATCTGATTTTTAGAATCATGACAAGCAGACACGTCAAGGTGTCAAATGATCATTAGTTTCTTCTTTTAAAGTGATTATAGGTCGTCTTCTTTGGATTAAACACATGGTCACATTAACTCCATTGGCAAGTGCTCTTGAAACTTTGAGTCGGCTGGCCGCTGAAGATTACCCGTCCTATCAACGTTAATTCCAAGTTATTTCTCAACCGGGAATCTTTAGATTGGCTAAAGAACAAAACGACATTTTCAACCTAAAAATTTATATCGCTGGTTACTTACCAGGCTTTCACGGGGTTATAGGTGCATTCCTGATGCATCTCAATCCAACGTGGTGGTGAACAACACAAATTATTGTAGATACGGGTGATCAAGAGAACCCATGCAATCCATTGGCAAGCAAGTGGGAATGCAAGACTGTAACTAGTTTTCAGATTCTGCAGCACTGCAGCTTGGAGCTTATTAGAGGCTCTCGGTTGACCCGGCCCTGTCAATCAATGCTGCTAGCTACTTCTAAGTTCAGTTCTTAATCAACTACTGTGCACTGCTAGCTGCAGTGAGATGGCTCTCAAGACCACCACATGGCTGTACAAGCACGCTATAGAGTAGTAAAACACAATGCGTCGTTTTATCACTAGGTCAGCATCACTGCTACTTCCATTCTATTGTTTATTTTAAGCAAGGTGAGTATCATAGTATGGGTGTCACTCCATAATCACGGCATAATTTTGTTAAAACGAATTACGGCATGAATTTGACTTTAGTCTCCGTTCATTAATTGTTCGAGAACTAGCAGACTTATATTCATCCAATGCTAGACGCCTGGACTGTCCGTATGCATGCATGGTCTCTTCTAATGAGTTTGGAACTGAGAAATGGAATATTTGCTGTGTTTACAATTTTACATTCACCTATAACAAAGTTCATGCCTTCTTTAATCCAATTAGATGGATATGCTCTCACATTACAACATGGAGTTTACAAGTTACAACTTCTATGGACGCATCAAGGCTCGTTCTGTGATGACTGTTTTTAGGATATATGATTATGATATTTCCATTTGCTATTGATTGTTGGAACTAAGCTAGAAACACACGTGCGATTTACCTGTGGATGCACACTACATGGGGAGACACACACACAGAAAAGTACTATTGAACTTACGATCAACATAGGCAAGTTTTGCGATGCGTAATGGCGCCACCTTCTCTCTCTATTCTATTATTTTCTCATCTCCAATGAAACAAACTGGTTACAATACTTTTATAGCTACAATATGACATATAACATCTCCACTAACACATTCAAGTAGATCACTACCTCTACTACATGCATTAGCTCTACTACATACACCAGCTAATTACTCTATTAACTAATTAACAGGCCACTAGCTCCACTAGCTCTACTACTCCATCATGCAAAATAATCTTGATTATTCCTAACAATGTCCCCCTAATTAAGATAGCTTCACAGCAGTGCCGGTTAGTCGTTGGCATCCGCCTCCACGAGATGCGTTTGTTCCTCCTTCTTCTTGCGGCATTCAGAAGCAAAATACCCATAGTTGTTGTAGTTGTAGCATCTTACTTTAGCCTTGTCGAATTTACGATTCTGCAACCCATTACCATTGCCATCGAGTGCCGGGCTTGCCATCTCTATTCTTTCTTGATTGGACCTCCACTCGCACGTGTTAGGAGAAGATGCTCGTCATTGTTATCGCCACTCAGACCACATAGACGCTGCTCATTAGCCTTGAGGCAGCTGATCGCTTCTTCCACCATCACTGTTTTTAAGTCCCCAAATTGCTCAATGGTTGAGATAATTTGTAGATACTTGCTCGGGACGATGCGGAGAAGCTTCTTCACGGCATAGCTCTCCTCCATCTTGTCACTAAGACTGCGAATCTGGTTGACGAGAGTCGTCAATCTCATGGCGAAGTCATCCACGACTCTATTTTCTTCATGCGCAAACCCTCAAACTCGCTCTTGAGGTGCATGTGTGCCTCCTTGTGTGATCGGTCTTTGGCGTACATTGTCTTGAGCGTGTTCCATGTAGCTTCGCCGTCTCTTTTCGACGAGTGGCGGATCTCCTCTGGACTCCTTGGAAGATGGCGCGAGGTCATCGATCTTGGCACTCATCAATCTTTGTCGGCCACCACGGCTCCCAAACACCTTGGTCTTCATGAACACCTTCATCTTGATTTCCCACGCCGTTGTTACTCTTAATCAACATAGGGTATTGAAGAGACACTACTTTCTCTTCCACGGTACCCATTAACGGACCACCGCCACCAACGATGATGCGGCTCGATGTCACCTCGTCACGGTGACACCACTTCCCTTAGAGCACAACATGATCTTAAACATACATAGATCAAGAACTCAAACTCGATACCAATTGTTGGAACTAAGCCGAAAACACACACGATTTAGCCATAGCGCGCACTACTACGGGAAAGCACACTGAGAAAAAACTACTAAACTTACGATCAACACACACAAGTTTTGTGAGGTGTAACGGCACCTCCTTCTCTCTGTTCCATTATTTTCTCATCTCCAATGAAACAAACCGGTTACAATGTTTTTTATAGCTACAATATAACATGTAACCTCCCAAATAACACATTTAAGTAGGTCACTACTTCCACTACATGCTCTACTACTCCATCATGCAAAATAATCTTGATTATTCCTAACATTGCTGAATACTCATGATTTCACCGTGCGTTCATTCGTTCCGTTGTGTGTTAACCCATGGTCTTGAAGGCGATTGTTCTCATCCTTAGAGAGTAGTGGAAGACGGTGATTGATTCGGTTGGTACAGGAAGCTAGCTAGGGTGCATCGCTGTTTTCCAGCGTTGAGTTTTCCTCGTAGCTGAGATCGTTACTCCCACCAAATGGGTGAATTTATCAAACCTGATGTGACCAACACTTTTAATGATTAGGTTTCAAGCAAATCAAACCAGGGGACTCCTTGCTCCCTCCTGGCTCGAAGAAAATGTGTGTCAACGTTGGAACAAGGAGCAGAATTGGAGGACATTAAGATGCGCAATTTTGATGCTACTATTCGTTTTACTCCCTTGGACTTGTTTTACATGCAGAGCAATAGAGATAATCATGTTTTGCATCTAAGATAGTGTAACACCCCCTTCCCCCTTCTAAAAATTTGTTAATTCAAGATCTTGCTAATAGCATAGGTCTTGTTCAATTTGGAGTTTATTGGTGTATTCTTGTGTATTTATTTGTTTTATTTGTGCATGCATTGCCTTTTTGCGATGCGTTACTTGGATTAGGATTTGAAGGCGGATGACCTCCAAGTTGATCAAGCACAAGATTATCAAGACCCTCTTGCCTTTAGCCTAGGCGAGTCAATACTTTGATCATATTGAGCCTATATTTTATGCAAATTATATTCTTTTAAAAATAGCAAATTGCATGCTTTACTTCCGTAATCAAATGTATGTCAAAACTTAAGGTAGTTAAATACCCATTCGTTGACTAATTAAATTATTATGCCATCCTTGACAACTTGAATCTCTTAATCTTTGTCACCCAAGTAACTATATGGTAATACTAGTTATAGGTCGTACTTAAGCGACATGCTAGTCTTGCTTAAGTAGCGGGACATTAAAATGTCCCAATCATCATCTCTTCAAACATAAAAATATTTTGGGCGGGTCATTGGTGGTCCATGGTGAGACAAAGTGGCAATCTGGTTTTACTCCTCAAAACCCTAAAATTGCTATTACCCGTGCAGGTGGGCGATAAGATGGATGGTATGGCGGTGGGTGCTAATGTAGCCCAAGGATGTTGTGTTGTAGATTGGAATGTGGAATGAACACTTGAGACAACCCTAAGGACTTAATTTTGTCATGACCTCTGTGTAAAACAAGTACAACCATAAGTATGTAAAGTACAACCTGCCTAAATAATTTGTATCCATCGGTATGAGTTGCATCGAGATAGATGATCCGCGATCTTTGTGAGCCTTTGTGGCGAGGGTGCGATGTAAGTCGTTAGGCGGCGCAAGAAGTGCAGTAGAGGTTAACGGGTCTAAGGCGTAACCCTTCGTGGATGAAACCTTAGCGAAGTGTAACTAATCTGAGGATGCATTGTAAAGGCCTTGTGATGATCTCTCCTTGATTCACATGTCTCACGAAACATGTGCACATATCAAAGCGGTTATCTCTTGTGGGTAAAGTGTACAACCTCTGCGAGTTATAAAGCTGTTTAAGCAGTAGTGCCTATGGTCAAAGCGGACATGAAAACTTAACTTGAGTTAATTCTATTTCAAAAACCTTTGTGGGTGGTATGAAAATATGGTGGGCTCACCTAGCCACGAGATTGGATTTTCCTTGAGTTTGCCGGCTTCGGTGATGTTAATATGTGGGGTTAGCCCCAATCAAATTAAGCATAAGGTGGAGGAACCTCTGCTTTGTTATTAAATATTGCACAATTACTCTCTTTAATAAAATGCAATTTGTTAAGATGCAAAGTGTTAGGAATTTATAATTATGATATTTAAAAATATTGCTTTAGCAAATAAAAGAACCAGAGCCATCCTTGTTAAGTCTTGCATGTATATTATTGCATTGTGTATTGGCTCATGATGCGGAAGTTGTGCTCATCCTCGCCTCTCTCTCCCCAAAACCCTCGAAGCAGAAATCACGGAGATTTTGACTACTCGAGGATCCAGTTGGAGGTCGGGGAGATGATGAAGCGGAGTGTAGTCTTTAGTTGTTCTAGTCTACTTGATCCGATTGACTCCGTCGATGCTTGCGTGCATTCAATATTATCAAGCCTTGGTTAATATCGGGCGCACATGGGTTTCCCGATCGCTTGCTTGTGGAGAGATATGCTCTCACCCCTTTTGCTTCCGTTGTCGCTTCCGCTTTTGGTAATGTAATCCTAAGGTGCATTCGGCCCTATTGTAAAACTCGACCCGACGAGGTCTATGTAAACTTTGTTGTGTTAATTAATGAATGGTATGGTATGGTTCTCGCCATGTATGAAATGATTGATAATGTATCGTGAGTGCTATCTACTGATCGAGGAAATAGCACGATGTTTCTGAAGGATTACGGATTAGAAAATCCGGTCCGACGGATAGATGGCAGAACCATTTTTGATGTGTTTGTTACATATCTTCCGGTCAGAATTAGAACATTCCCATGCAAAAGCAAAGCCACTACCATGCAAAAGCAAAGCTGTATGTTGGCAACTGTTCAGTAAGATTGCCAAGCAGGGCTAGTCGCACGCAGGTGCCAATATGGAATGCCTTTGCTTCCTAGAAGGCTGGAACTCACAATGTTATCCTAGTAGTCCATTATACCTCTTGTAATGTTAGTTGTAATGTCCTTAAAGTTCCTCCCTGCTACACGATTGTTACTCTTAAGTTACTTCTCAATTAGGAATATCAAATCACCCAAAAGAAAGAAAAACCGAATCATAAATCCTCTTTCACATTGCATCAAGCAAAATCTACGAAAACGGTAACTCACCTTAGCGGTTGAAGTAGATGTATTCCCAATGCTTCTCAACCCTACGTACATTGCAGCAGCATACTTTCTCCTAGATGCCAACTGAGACCGAGGAATCGATGTATAGGTGGAACCCATGCATTCGTTGGAAAGCAAGATGGTTCGTGTTGGCTTCAAAAACATGCATTCTATTCTTGCCAATAAAAAGACCTTGGTCATGTGGCCCCTCGCTCACATGCTTGATTTCATTTCCCTTTATTATTAATTGATCTGTTCATTCTTGTCATCCCACACCTGAGCTCATTAGATGGTTTGAGTAACTCGACTGACGTTGACTATTGAAGACCAAGGAGCATGCTACTTCAGTACCGCTCACTGTTACAAAATAGGTTATCTTGGATGTTTCATCACAAGCGATTTCGAAAACCATCGGTGTTGTAATTATCACAGACAATTTTATAAGTGTTACCGTCTATGTTACTAGCGATGGATAGAACTGTATGTGATATAGCATTATCACAGACTGCTTTTAATAAGAATTGGCTGTTATACTCCACAGAGGGTTCTTAACTAGAACCGTCTGTGATACTTCATACTGATTGAGAGAAATAACATGTTTGATACTGAAAACAAAATGCTAACAAATGTTTTCTTACTGTATCTGTGTAAACATATTGTAAAAATATTATGACAATTCATCTATAATCAATCTATAAATTTGTTTATCTATGATATATATGTATATCTGTGATCAATATATGTGTATCTATGATAGATCTATGTATTTGTGTATTTGCTTGTATCTGTTATATGCATATTGTTTTTAGAGGGTAGAGGGCATGGCCTAGCATTTCCTGATGCTAGCAAAAAAAAAACCAGAAAACCATCCGTGGTATAAACCGTCTGTGAAAGTCAACTATCACTTAGTATAAATAACAAATGCTGTGATAGTTGGCTTTCCTGACGATATTCTCTAAACCGTCTTTAATAGTTGGATTTTACAGATGGTTATTTATATAAACCGTTTGTGTTGTGATTTACCACAAGCGGTTATTTATCTGAACGTCACGTGTTATGCCTTATCATATACGGCTCAAAAACTGTCTGTAATAATCATCATTTATCATAGACACATAAATTCAAATGATTCAGAAAATCATCTGTGATCGCGGTAGTGGCTGCTACTGGTACTTCTAAGTGAGTCCGGAGTTTGGTGATCCGAGATGCAGTGAGACAGCTCAGCACCCCGTTCAGTGACTACATTACAAGATTAGCAACGGAAAGCTCTGATCAAGGTACAAAAACAACTTCGAGTTTTATTCCACATCCTTTTCTTCCTTGTTACAAAATCTTCCCGGACGTGATGAAACATCTGCTGGAATGAGTGATGTTGCTGATGATACCACCAGAGCATGTACATGATGATGCCATCGAATTCCTGCCTTGTAACCCCCTTTTCCCCTTGGATCCTCCTCCAAGCTGGACCCCTCCCCGTCGAGCCGTCCTCTCCCTCTCCCTCGCGTGCTCTGCCAAGCCGCTCATGCCTTCTCCTCTCTCGCATGCACGCCACCTCTTGGCTCCCTCTGCCTCGCACGCCACCCCACCCGGACCCCCCCCCCCTTCGCAGGAGCTAGTGCCACTGCATTCATTGCTGCGCCCATGATCTCATCCTCCACGATTACTCTAGCTTCCACCAATTGGTCAATAAAGCCCTCATCTATGAAAATGAGAACGAGAACCATGGAGGTTAGCCGCAAAGGAAGATGTTATTTCGGAGGCCACAAGGTAGCTTTCCCAGTCGACTTTTAGGGCAGCTCGTCTTTTCAACCGCGATAGCCTCATCTCGGGAACTCTAGTCGCAACCACGTGTCCCAGCGAGAATGTTTCTGTGCTCCCCTCCGTCGGACAGACACTGTAACCCGATAGCACACCTTTGTTGCTTGTTTGTGGACAAAAAGGATACTTTGCCAATAGGTGCCCTCAACATCGAGCCACCATCGTGCCTTCCATCTTATGAGCCACACAAACTCAAGGATAGACCTCAGCTCAAGCAAAAGTTATCAAGTGTGAGGACCCCAATTTATTTGGCTTGTAATGTAACCAACCGCTTTGGTCCTAGCATCACAAATCAGATAAGCGAGCCTCGAGATATGTATACTTCGAGCGATATACACACCTCACCACAAAATTATGCATCAACTCCATTCCAAACATAGAGTCCAAACATCACACTACAAGCGAGTAACAACGGTAGAGTTATTACGGACAATGGCCAGCCAGGCCAAGATACATAAATATCGGAAGAGCGAGCGGTGAAGCAAAAGTGCCATAAGATGGCTATAAACAAAGCCAATCACGTGCCTTCACCACAAGGCATCCGATCGGACCGCCAAGCCTAGTCGTCAAACACGGCGGCGGCACAACTCACGAAGTGAGGCCCTTGGGGCTCACCTTCTTCCTCTGCAACAAAACATTAAGCAAAGCATCAGTACAAAAATTATTTTTGTACTACGCAAAGTGACGTGTGAACTAGCGGACTGTTCATATGCTACATGCGAGCTTATTTGGTGGAGGCCATATGTTTCATTTGTATAAAGCCAACTTTATTTGCAATAATGTATCTGAGTTTAAAGGCAAGTTTGCAATTCATTTTCTTGTTGAAATAAGCTATGAAAAAGATAGATACAAGTAACCACCTAGAAGTGACTATCCCAATAGTCACCACAACATATACGAATCCCAGTTCGTACCACCTACAAGTTTTAATTTAAAGGTTGTAGTCTAACTCTTGAAAAGCTTACCCAAGCGTGTCCATCACCTAGGGCGAGGCTATTCGAATAGTTTTTAACCTGTGAGGGGTATACCACTACCCACACTTGGGACGCCTTTAAGCCAAAGCACACTACAGAAGGTATCTGGCTGACTAAGTCCTCTGAGACTTTTCCAATATTGTGTATTAACTTTGACCGCTCCTATGGATGAAATCCATACGCTTACATGAGTAAGCCGAAAGAAAACTACCTTTATGGGTAAAGCTTTTGGACAACTACCATGCTCCCAACACCATCCCTCCTGTGACCTCCTGCGACCGGAGCCAATACACGCCAAAGTACTAGGTCAAGAGAGGTCCCATACCCTCTAGTGTGGTTAGCACGCTAAAATGTCTGGATAAAAATTCACTCACAAGATGTTCGGTCCTTAATTGACGGAGCACCATTCGATCACACCCAAAAATCACACCGTCTTACCATTGTGCGCGTCTAAATCGTTTTGTTTTCAGTTTTAGTTTTCAATTAATGTCAGCCCCAAATATTAAAATGGATTATAAAAATCTCACTAACCTACATTATCAAATTCAAATCATTTAATAATATTTTGCACTTGGAAAATCTCATTTCATATAAACATACACTTCAAATTTCGGTTTTCTTTTAGCATCGTAATAAAAGTTGCGATCATCATCTGGAATCAATTTATTTAAATACTACATTAATTCTCATGAATAAATATAATTTTCCAGAATTTTGGGACTAGTTTGAACCTAATTAAAATTCAAACAACCTTCATAGACATACAACATGTTTGAATTTAAATGTCACCAATTTTAATATGAGCAGTGGGGTTTCATAATTTTTAGAGAACTATATCTTCCCAGAACCCCACAAATTATTTCATGATTTTATGAAATTTATTTCTATTTATAAAGCACCAGTCAAAGTAGAGGAGCTATTTTAAACCTCGGTCAAACCTGATGCTTGTTCCTCGGGCACGAACCACACGGGCTCGAGTCAGGCCAGTGAACCGGCTCAACCCAACCTCCTAAGCGCACCATCACATGCGGCCGTCGGATCAAGGTTCAGCGGTGCGAGATCTGCGCCATCTGTTGACCGTCCGAATGCCACCAATATCATCCGCGATCGATCTAACGGGCTAAAATCGTCCGTAGCGCGGCTTACCCCGCACCTGTAAGTCGCGCCATCAGCGGCTTACGCCGACATCGCCTTCAACCTCCGCTGGCGCCTCTATGGTTCACTCCTGCGCCGCGATCGTCTGCATCGATCCTGTCACTTCCACCGCGCGTTGGCATGTCCCGCGTTTCTCCTGCACCGCACCCACCCCCAACGTCCCCTGGCTTTATCACCTTGAAGCCCTCCATTCTCCCTCACTTCTCCTCGGTTGTGAGAGAGAGGAAGCTCGTACCAACTCGCGCAAGTAAGTCTCCACGGTAGTGCCTTTCTCTTTCTTGTTCGATGCGAATCCATTTTAGCTTATGTGAGTTTCTCTCGTGCTTTGTAGCTCCGGTCCATCATCGTGCTCTCTGGAGCTCTAGAGCCACGCTTGAAGAAGCCTCACCTTGTCATCCTCAACTCCGGTGAGCTCCTCTCTATCTCTCTCGCGTCACGTTGTGTCTTAGGATCTAACTAAGTTTTCCCCTCAATCAATTTGGTCATTACATGTGAGGTGTGAGATTTGAAAGCTCATTTCGGGCGGTGAGGAGTCTTTTAAATCTCCACTTAGGTCCGGTAAGCTATTGTCAAATTCCTCGCTTCTATAGCTTCCTCAGATGATCTTTAAGTCATCTTGATCATTCTTTTCTCTGGGTTTGCTCAGAATCCTCTCCTCGTGGGCCGAGGTTGCGCCACCTTCTTCTCGTGCGCGTCACTACTCGACCATCTCAAGCTTCCCAAGCTTCCACGACTCAGGTGACCTCCCAAACCTTTAGGTAGCATAAGCAACCACGGGTTGTCTTGAGAAGCTCGGTCGAGCTACTACTTGCACTTTTAGTTTGAACGCGCCGCTTAACTCCGGCTTGCGCCCGTTACGGCGGCTCGGTCGTCGGGACTACTCAGTTAGGGCGCCTTGCTATTCTACATCGCCCATGCCCTTGGTTAGCGCGCCGTGGCGAAATCGGCAAAGCCGCGGTTGACAGCGGGACGAAAGTCCGTTGTAAATGCGCCGACAACGCGTAGCCAATGATTAGGAATAAATGATAATCATTAGCATTTAATCACTGTCTTAGCGGCGCTAATGTCTCACTTACATGCGGGCTCCACACCTGAAAGCAGGGGACTTTGAGTTTAAAGCCTCGATGGCTGACATGTGGGACCAGCGGCGTAAGTGCGTCGCCGTGCGCTTGTGCGCGTGGAACGATCTCGTGGGCCGTCTTGCGTGGCGATGGGACCCACATGTCGCTCAAATTAAAAATGCGAGTTAAAAAGAAAGTGCGCTATTCACTTGGGCCGCTAATCGTATTTGCGGCTGGCGGCTGCTTCGGTGAGAAAGTAGCAAATGAATTATAAAATCGAAAACCATTCTTGCTGCTTGAAAAATATATATAACTTCTAAAATTCATAACTAAATCATTTTAACTCAAAGTGGGTGAAACCATACGATATTTTCATATTTAATGAAATTTGTATTAAAATTAGTTTCAAACCTGTCTATGTAGCAGAAAGTATTGATTGGAGATTAATTCATTAAAGCTATTATTTGTACAATAGAAAAATAGTGATAACTTCAAAAATGCATAAGTAATTATTGGAAGCTCAAAAAGCAGTGAGGCCAATTTTGATAATTTTCATTTTCAGTGAACTTAATTCTAAAAATGGTCTCCATGTTACCTCTGTCACAGAAACTATTTTGGAGAATATAATCTTTAATTCCATTATTGTTATACTATAAAAGGTTGATAACTTTGAAAATCAATAACTAAATCATAAGAACTCCAAATGGGACAAACTCAACTATTCTGAACTTGTATTAATATTACCTATTTACCTATGTAATACTTTACCCCACCACTGTTCTACAAATTTTGGCCAAATAATTAAATTACATGACTTAAGGTTTAATGAAACTTGAAATTCAAAATAGCATAATTTCAATTCATAACTCCAAATGGAATAATTCTTTTACCTAAATCCATCTAAAATCATAACCTAACTACTGTAGAAAAATCATGCATTTTTGAGCATTTTGGTTTTGAGTTGTTTTCTTGGTATTTATTTGATGTTATAATTATATAGATCCAGAGCATATTGATATCGACACTTACGCTCTGAGAGCGAGCAGCTACTGTACCAGCAAGGCAAGCATCATTTGAACTTTCTTTTGCATCATATTTGATCCAGTTTTGGTTAAGTTAGTGCAATGATAATTGCTTGCATGCTATTTTGATTATGTCAATATTTTTGTGATGTGTAGTTTAGTTATGTCCTATGCTTGAGGTTAATCTTGAATTATGCCAACTCCTATATGCTTAAGATAGGATGTGTGAATTATGGGTTATAGAATTGCTTAGCCATGCAAGTCTAGATACGATGAGTTCGATCGTCGGGAATAACTTGGCGGTTTTAGGATAAACACAACTCTCATTTTATGATTTATACTTCAGATCTTTGTAGCTGTTTTATGAGTTAAATTTTGTCATTTTTAAATGAGCTTTTGGTCTGGACAAGTGTTGGTTAGTGATGGTGCTTTGTGCGAGCATTGGGTAAGTGGAAGGACTTATGCGGACAATTGAGGACCGAACTTTAGTAGCGTCGTTAATTCAAGTACACTCGTCTTTGCTACAGCGGGTTGGGAGCCGTATGGTTAAGTATGGGGAGGGTTTTATCGTGTTAAGTCCTTCTTTGGTGTAAGGGCATAGCATTGTGAAATCCTATGTTCTTTAGGGCCGATGTAATCCTTTATAGTGTGCAAGGGCGCCAATTCTTTTTGTTTTGATTGCATCGGTATTTCCAATATAACTTGTGAGCCCCTAGCAAGTGCTATCGGGCGCTTGTACTAGGCAAGGAACCATCTCACAGGGGACTTAGCCCAATGGGATCTTCTTCTGAAAATGATGTATCTTGATTTACGGTAGGCATACCATAGGAAGTATGCTATATTCGGAGGCATCTGGAGGCTTACGGGCTAATCAAGTCGTGTGGGTAAAGTAGTACACCTGCATGGTATAAATCTATTCGAATAGCGTGTCCACGGTTATGGACAACCGCTTGAGTTCGGGAGTTACTATTGTTAGACTTTTAATTAAAATTGTGGTTGAACTTGGTATTAGTCATGAGCAGGTTGTTCATGTGTTTAGTACATCAAAGTGGGCTGCCACTTTGAACTTTGTATGATTCAATTGTTTATTCTGAAATGCTTTACTATATGCTTTACTTCTACTTCAAATCTGATTTTAAATGGGCACATGAAAAACTAGTATGTGTAGGATGTTAATTGTTGCATCTCTTTCGCAAAACTAAACCAATACGAGCCATCCTTTGAATGACCCTTATGCATAACTATTTTTATTTGTGTAAGACTTGCGAGTACACTTGTACTCGGCGGATGTTTGATGGCCTTTTGGTGAGGAAGATTATGAGTATGGCGATCGTTAGTGTTGACTTGGGTGACACTAATGAGTAGTGTGCTATCATTTAACCTGATCGGTTCTTGGATGGGTGATGGGCATACCAACTTCTTTGGTCTTTTGCTTTATCTATTTACTTCCATTTGCTACTTGATACTTTACTTGAATTTGGTGATTGTAGTTTTGTAATAAAATTGTAGACCTTAACTATTATGCGGTATGTCTTTTAATCTCTTGTTGTATCGTTGTATGGATGTAATCAACGTTGGATGAGGTATGAGTATATTGGTCGTTGATCTTGGGAGCCAATATAAGTCATACTCGTTGTTGATAATTCTTATTTAACTCACTAAGTGTAGTGCTTGGATCGAAGAGAATCAACAATCATGTAGCGCTCGCAAAGGAAGCGTGCGCATGATCGTTGAGCTCTAGTATTCGACTAAGCCTCTCACTTGGATAGAGTTAAATTGGAATTCATTCACGGAGACCAGTGATTATGTCCTAAGACCTTGTCTAATCTCGGTCTTATGGAGATAATGCAGGGTCCCCACAATTAACATAGCGTAATTTGAAACATAAAAACAGCAATAATAATTTTATGTGATCAAGATCATCGACTAAGTCGATGATAAGCCCAAATCTACGGTAACTAAGCATGGCTAACAAGCCGAACTGTAATCTACTAAGTGACAGAGTTCATCCAACGAACTCTAATCGACAAATAACCTAGGCTCGGTAGTAGAGATCAATATTTCACCTACGAGGATATGCGACTTCTGGTTTAACTAATCAATTTAACACAAATTAAGCAATGCATACATACGGCTAAAACAAAGTATTAGACTTTAAAATCTGGGATTAACATGATCAATGCTTGCTTGCACATTTCTTTGCTCAATAGGCTCAACACATTGCGGAGGATCACTCGATAAAACGAGAGCCGTCACAATCTAACGATCGAGCAAAAGCGAATAGAACAAATAACATGACAAAACTCAAACATTCAAAACCATCTAAAGAGCACAAAATTCACACAGCAGCTAGAGCATGGTTTAACACAAATTTTAGAAACGAGAGAACAATTTATTTGGAGTTGTGATGAATTTTCTAGAATTTTCTAAGTTAAAGACACATAAAAGCATCAATTAATTATTTAACAAAATTTAGAACAGAGACATATCTAACACCTATCTGATAAACAGTACACTAAAAATGAAAATTTACAAAATTGGATTCACTCGATTTGGATCAAAATTGAATTAGTTATGAATTTTCTAAGTTTAAATGAATTATTAGTGCAACGAAATACATTTCGAAATCTTTAAAGCATTAAACCTTTTTCTACCGACTGCGCGAGCCACGACCAGCAGGCGGGGCCAGACGGGCGAAAGGTTGACGGTCGGACTGACCCAACCCGCAGAAGGTGGCGTCGAAGCGTATTCAAAGAATCGTCTTACGCAACAAAGTGCAATCTAACATATACACCGCAATCGTTTCCTAAAAGAAAGCGTATTTCGAAGTTACAAACATTTAAGCGGTAATATGGGCCCATGTCATGGACTCGAGAGGATAAAGCGGCCGAAATAAAATTTCTAAGCGGTTAAGATAAGGGGCCCACAAGTCGGTGATACAAACTAAAAGATGATTAGCACTAACGAGGAGGGTTAGACCTTATGTGCGGCTCGGCGGAGTTCCGCGCGGCGCGCGGCAGGTAGAGGATGCGGAGGCTGGAGAGGTGCTTTGGGCTCGGGAGTGACACCTTGGGTTCACGGCGTCCTGGCAGGATGAGCGGCGACACGGACCCTCGAGGATGCCGCGTGGTAGCGGCGAGCAGCGGAGAGAAGACACGGCTCCCACGGAGAGGGCGCTCTGAGCTTCTAGAAGACTACGGAAGGTGCGCCTCGGCTCGCCTTGATCCCGGGAGCAATAAGCACAAGATGATGGCGGCGAAGGAGGTTCGAGGCGGCCGGAATCGCGCGGCGAGAGAATCACCGTGCTCGGAGAAAGAATCGGCCGCGCCCTCAATGATGCACCAAAGAAAAGATCCACCTTAAGTCTCGGTGGAGAAATGCGATCACGAGGACGGTCCGAGGTTAAACTCACGGAGCGCCCTAGCGGTGCGGGGCGAGGTTGCCGGAGGCGAGGCACGCAATCGCGCCAGTGATTCATTCTGCGCCGAATGACGGTGAGCAAAATGGGCGCGACCAGAGTGTGGATCACGATGGTGAGTTGTGAGCTCAAGGGCTACTCACGCCGTGGCGCCGCCGCCGTTTCCTCTCGGTGAAACAAGAAATCGGGCGGAGATAGCTGAAGCATAAAGGAGAAAAGTGGGTGAGCTCGGGGCTTTATGAAGTCGTGGCGATGCCTCGGCCGGACACGAGGGCAAAAAGGTGCGGCGAGAGTGCGTGGCGCGCATCGATCGCCTGTGAGCTCCGGTGAGGCGGAGAAGGCGAGCGTCGCGACAGGAGGACCCACTCGTCGGCGGCGGTGACAAAGCGGCGCGAGTCGAAGTGCAGTGCGGTGCGATTAGGTGGTTTGACTCGACCAAGACTATGCGACCGTTCGATCGAAAATGGGCCGGTGAGATCGTGTATGCGACCGGACGGTCGACGAGATGGCGGTGTGGACCGTCCGATCCACATCGGACGGTGAAAGCCATCGGGCTCGCGCGGTGCGGCTGGAGCCAATCGGCGCGGTCGGACTCGAGTCGAACTCGGGTTCGAGCAGAAACGTGATCGATTTTGAATTAAAAAGGCTGAGCGTGTTTGGGAATTTTAAGTAGCTCCAGAACTTCAAAAATTCCGAAATTTTTATAGAGCTAACTGGAACAGAGGAAAACCTTGTGTAATTTTCCAGGAATTTTCATGCACTAGATTTCTCAAGAAAATTCCCAAACTGCTGTCCCAAGGTTTGACCAGATTTCTAAACTGGTTTGACTTAGCCATATGAAATAACAGCAAAATCTAAAAATTGTGAAGTTTTTCAGAGAGTAGCTAGGATGGTCAAGATGATAGGAAATATATTTGCAAGGGATGATCACAAGTTTAAGGCCAAGAATTTTGTTGACAACAACTTCCATTCACAGAATAAATTCTAGAAAATGGAAATTGTTTGGGGAAAATTCAGAAACTTCAAATGTTTTCATGAGGCATCAAAAGTTTTATTTCTCCTCATAATTTTTCATTTGAAACACAAACCTAACTTAGGGCTGTTACATCAAGTCTCACAGGACATCCAGGCACTTCCCTCCAAGCCACAGCAGAAGCCAAGGACATGTCAACCATGTATCATGAAGCCAAGCACGCCAGGGAGTAATGAGAGGTACCTTTTGTCTAATCTGAGTAGCTCGAATCTAGGATGAAATTCCATTTGAGGTGGGTAGGTTTGTAACCCCCTTTTCCCCCTTGGATCCTCCTCCAGCCAGACCCCTCCCCGTCGAGCCGTCCTCTCCCTCTCCCTCGCGTGCTCTACCAAGCCGCTCGTGCCTTCTCCTCTCTCGCGTGCACGCCACCTCTTGGCTCCCTCTGCTTCGCACACCACCCGTTCGGACCCCCTTAGCAGGAGCTAGCTGCGCTGCGCCGCGCTGCTGCTGCCCCCTGAGCACCACGCACCGCTCCTCCTCCTGATACCTAAAGCCCCCGCCCCGGCACCTCCGTTCCCCTCCTCCCCCATTTCTCCCCACCCCCTTTCTTCCCCCAAGCAAGCAGCCGAGGAAGAAGAGGTAGAAAGGAGAAAGAAGAAAGGGGAGAACTCACCTGCCACCGCCGTCGGTGAGCTCAGTCATGTCGCCCCTAAGCGCGTCTCCCCTCCGTCGTCGTCGTCCTCCCGTCGTTTGTCGTTGCCCCCGAGCTCTCCTCCCCTCCCAGCGGCGTGCGCCGCTCCCCTTCCCCCTTTCTTTCGGTCCGAGCTCGGGCCTCTTTTAGAGGCGGCGTACGCCGCCAGAGCAGTGCCGCCCACAATGGACGCCGCGTGTTTTGGGCGGGCGAGACCTAGCCGTGGGCGGACCAAAAAGGTCACCGTGGGCGCAGCCATTTTCTTTTCTTTTTCTTTTTCTTTTCCTTTTCTGTTTTAAATTCAAAAGTGAGGTTTTAAAAATTAGTATCTCCGAATATGGTTTGCAACATCTTTGAACAGGTTTTGCAACATCCTAAGATAATAGTTGTAACATCTCCGAACAACGGTTGTAACATCACAAATCAAAAACAAAAAACATGTTTGAGTATACATGTCTTGTGGCAAGATGATTAAAGATAGAATAAGAATGGGTTAGGATTTATATCCAGAGTTCCCTTTCGTATCTAGTCACCTTGTATTATATATATGTCCCAAGGCTCCATCAATGCATCCAACAATTATTTGACAATTCTATCTTCCCAGCGATCACCGGCTACATTTAAATCTGACGTCCGCTACTGATCCTAATCATCATGCAATTCCAGACACTAGCTCACGCGTGTATGTATGTATACATGAGCTTGACTACAGTGCAAGTAGTAGACCATGCTCGGCTCTTCCTCTCTCCTGCGGGTCCTGTACGTGCATGTGCTCTCTGTCCTCCCTGTGGGTGTGCTCTGCCTCTGTGCGTCGCGTGCTTGCTTCGCCTCTCTCCTGCCTCCTGTAACGTACATGTGCTTGGCTCTGCCTCTCCCCTGCAGGTCCTGCCTCCTGTACGTGCATCTGCTTGACTTGACTCCTGTGCGAGTCTCTGTGCGTCGCGTGCTTGACTTGACTCCTGTGCTTGGCTTGACTCCTGTGCAGGTGCTGTGTTCTCCCTGTGGGTGTGCTCTGTGCGTCGCGTGCTTGGCTCAGCCTCTCTCCTGCCTCCTGTACGTGCATGTGCTTGGCACTCGGTTCACGCATCGTCGGTCGGCCATCTTGGACGCGAGGATCTGAAAGTTGCGCCGAAAGTATGGGTCAGTCAATCAATTATTTACTCCGGCCGACACCCAAGCTTCCTCCTCTCTTCTCGACCCAACTTTCGCCTAAAATCTTTCACTGTACCATTGCTGACGGGGCTGGTGCCCACATTGGTCGCTGCACATTTTGGGTGATCCATACTGGGATGGCGTCCCTTGCTGGATGTGTGTTTCCCGTAAATTCCTCTCAAAGTTCTCTGCCTAAATAAGATCTTAACCTATGTTTTGTTATGTTGGTATAATTGTCTTTAACATCTAGTGTTGTTTCGGTTTCAATTTGCCTTCGAGTTTTCAGAGTGGCTTTTACTTGATGCTAGGGTTCAAGTCTCTCCCCCACTTGGGGTTGCGTGGAGCACTGGCTTCGTTCATCGTACCTATAGTATTATAACTACTATTTGATGCATGTTCAGTAAATTAGATTTAACACTAAACACCTCTCTACGCCCTGCCTCCTTTTCACACACTTATCGCGCGGATAGTCAAAAGTGTATCGGTTCCACCTGCATAACCTTTGTTTGCTAGCAGCATCATTGGGCAACGACGTCGCGGTAAGTTGCTGAGCTGATCTTTTAACGCAAACAAGCTTTCTTACCGAAACATCACCCCAGAGCATGCTTTTCTTCTCGTTGGCATACGCACAAGGGAGAATACAATTGGCAAGCTTTCCCCGCTTAGGGGTGCGACGGTGTGTGTCGCACCAGCTCCGCCTATCGTACCTATAGTATTTTAACTACTAGTTGTGTATAATTATGATTATTTGACCAATACTATCAAGCAGCGATGTACTATTTTTTAGTGTATTTTTGCCAAATAAATTTATAGTTATCTATAAATTTAAATTGTATAAAATCGTTTGAGGTATATTCGGTAAGTTTTCTGTAGATTTAACGTTAGAGCGCCCCTCTACGCCCTGCCTCCTTTCCACACAATTACTGCACGGATAGTCGTCTCGAGTCCACGCCAGCCTAACCTTTGTTTCCTACTTTCCTAGCAGCATCATTGGGCAACGACGTCGCGGAAAGTTGTTGACTCCACACCTGCCTAACCTTTGTTTCCTAGCAGCATTATTGGGCAACGACGTCGCGAAGAGTTGTTGGGCTGATCTTTCAACGCAACACATGCTTTCTCGCCGAAACATCACCCCAGAGCATGCTTTTCTTCTCGTTGGGCCCTCGCTTCATATTCGTCCGGTCGGCCATTCTTGGACGCGAGAATTTAGTAGGAAGATAAACATGCACCCTCGCTTCATGTGAGGACATACGGAATTCATTATGAATCCTGGATTACGAACCTGGACTACCTAACTAATGTTTCTGTACCGTATTAAGGCGTGTGACTGTATGTATGGTGAGATGGAGCTTGTGAGTTGCTTCCTGATGCTCTACCTTCTTTGATGCGCAGCAACAAACTCGATACCTAACATCTCCATATGGCCAAATATGATATGCGGTCAACTTAAGGTGCGTTTGGTTGGATGAATTAGGGTGAATAAGATGGGATGAGTACGAGAAGCCCACGTGGCTGCGAGCGGCACGGGCGGTGTGGTTGACGAAATTTTTCATAACGAGTTGATACAACATCTCCGGGAATATTCTATAAAGTTGAACCGTCTCATCCGAGATGGATTGGTTCCATCCCATGACCAAGCGCATGAACATTCTTATTTTTGAACCATCGTGCCACGACGGATGATTAAATGAACCAAACGCACAATACTCACTCTGGGACTCGGGCACTTTGAGAGTGCCTCGAGCACTAGGCAAAGGCTCCTTTACCTTCGGCAAGGCTTTGCGAGAGTCGACACTGCAAAGGCACTCGGAAAAAATTTGCTGACAGCGGCCTGCAAAGTGTATTCTCCGGGCACTCGACAAAGTTTCAGTGCGAGTCGGCCTCGGCAAAGAAATGACAAATTCTGGCGCGGCCATTGACGGCGCTTTGCGAGTGCCAACCGGCGGCTCGGCAAATATTTTTATTTTTATTTTTGAAAATGTCTTTGCAGAGAGTCGGAATGATGGCACTCGGCAAAGTTTTAACATTTTTTGAAAATTCTTCTTTGCGCAGCCCGCGAGCTGGCACTCGGCAAAGTTTTAAAAAAATTTAAAAATTCTTTGCCGAAGTGCCATGGTCATGGCACTCGGCAAAGTGGAAAACTTGCGCTTTAGTGCCCACATATCGGCTTTGCCGAAAGTGCCATGACCATGGCACTGCGGCCAAAATGCCCGTGTTGCACTTTCGGCAAAGTGACCCAAAGCGCATTTTTATTTATTTTGTACATTCCATCACGACAAACAAATCCATCCAAACATATATCGATCCATCACATATATCACATCCATCACATATATATCTCATCCATCACATATTTATCACATCCATCACATATATAACAATAAGTGCTCAAGTCCATCCAAACAAATCCACAAGTTCATCCACGATCGACAAGTGCATCATAAGTATATCACAAGTCCATCACCAAGTGAACAACAAATGAAAATACAACTACCATTCATCTCGAAGGTGGCCCACTGCGGTGATGGTGAAGGAAAAGCTCCATCATTCGGAGGCGCATGAGGTGGATTATTCGAACCCTTGATTGATGGGTGCACAAAGGAGAAGAGATTGCATGTGAGACAAGATTACATTAGATACCTAATCTAGGAAGGTAGAGGTCATACAAGCAAAGCACAAGCGAAAGCAAATAACTTTTATACTCACGGGAGTAGCGCTGCAATGCGGGACTCGTGAGGTGGAGGTTGAGCCAATGCTCACCAGCACAACGAGGTCCGTATGTTGCCCAAGACCTTGTAGGAACTCTGTAATGTCCGCTTCCTTCTGCGTCTGGGCTGCCTGCTCGGGCTCAGTGGGCAGCATCCTCTGTTGCTTTCGGCCTCGGCTCGGTTGCCTCATTTCTTGTTCCAAAGGGCTCGCAATATTTCACTCCAATGTTTCAAGAATGCAAAGCTAATAAAGGTGTGTAAAGATCAATATATGCGGCGAGTAAAGCAGGAATAACCTCGAGTCGTCGACCGGTCTTTGTCTGCAGATGCCCGTGGGCGTATGGTCGGGCTCGCTCGTGCTCGTGCTCGGATCTGGAGAGAGATGGAGTAGAGGCGTGTCGATGAGGCCGTCGCCAAGCCGAGGCCGCCCATGCTTCTTGCCTTGTCCCACCCTCATGACGATCTCTCCATCAAAGTCACGGGTGCTCGGATCATGAGTCCGCCCATGGACCCGACCTTGCCGCGGCGTGTACTCACTTATGCGGTGTGGATGCTCGGGTTAGATGCGCCTCGGGCGGTCCTCCGAGTTGAAGGAGACATCGGACGTCGCCTTGCCCTTGTGGGCCATACACCATGCACGGAAGTCCGAGCAAATTTGGGCACTATGTGACGCCGATCGCGAGAAAGGCAAACAAGATAATTAGAAATCGTGCGAATTAGCGTCACAATAGATAAATGAATTCGTGTACCATGCTTGTTTGTATGCGAGAGGATTGCGGTCGCCTTGATGGTGTCTTTGGACCTTGCATCATCAAGCAGCGGCCCGGGCATCAACGGTGCATGCGGAGATACTCCTCAGTGAACCACTTGTCCACAATCATCGCCCAAAGACTCGGGATACGATTGGCACCACCGGGAATCATCTACACGTCATCAAGTATTTGACATATAAGAAGATCAAATTAAGCGTGACTTCATCTCAAAACAAATCAATATTAATGTTCTTCATCTACCTCGCAGTATCGCTTCCGGTTAAACGTCATGTTTCTTGCGTCTTTCTTGGTGACCTTCTCTCCAAGCTTCGACCGTGGTAGGTCCGCGATGCTCGGATGCGCACCTCGTGATGTGCATGTCGGTGATGAGTTTTTCTGAGCTTTGGTAGCCACGGTCATACTGGCCTCAAATCCCTCATCGCATCTGAAATAAGTCCGCATACAAGCGCGATGTATCCATTCATTATTTCAAGAAAAGTCCAATGAATGCGATGTATTGAGCAATGTTGTGCGAGGGAGACTTACCCAAAACTCCGCCTTCACCGCGCCGCTTGTTGGGGTACTCCGCGCGGGCCGCGGACGTAGTGGTCAAGCGAGTAGGCGGCTCGTCTTCTCCGGCGTGCATGACAATCTTAGGGTAGTGTTACTCGCACTGAAGACCGGGATGCCATTGGCGGGCGTGCGCTGGCACGACTGACACAACCACCGGTTCTGCACAAGTGATTAAGAAAAATTATTAGTTTCTCTTTTTCAACATATCATATGAAGTAGTGGTGACAACATCTAAAGTTACTTACTTTTTGCCCTTGAGGCGAATCAGCGGCGTCGGTGAGGATGCGGAACTGACGAGGCTCGCGGGACCTCGCAAGTAGACAGGAAGAGGCGGAGGAGGAAGCGGAACCCGTGCCTACCGCTCTCGTCGTCGTCCCGTCGCGCCCTCCTCCTCGCCTGCCGGCGACCGGCTCCTCGTCCAGCTCGTCCACGGCGCCACCTCCTCCTCCAAAGACTTCCACCTCCAAAGACTCACGCGGCGTGGAGGAGACGGCCCCCTCTGCGGCCGGCGGTCCTCTTCCTCCTCCTCTGTCCGACCCTCCGCCTCCTCCCCGCAGCAAGTGTGGTCTGCGGTAGCGAGGACACGTTCACAACGATTCCTCGCCATCTTTGTTCACTCACTGCAATTAAAAAGAATAAGCAAGACATAATTAGAAATAGATGCAAAATGAACATAACATAATTACAAAAAACATAGTAATACATGTATTAGAAATAGATGCAAAATAGACAAAACATAATTACAAAAACATAGTATTACATGTATTAGAAATAATCTTCATGATTGGGATTAGCTGGATCATAGGTCTCGTCATCACTATCAACATTGTCCAAATCATCAACACTATCAGGAAGGAGGTTATGTTGTCTTCATTGTCATTGCCTAAGCGTAATCGCTCAAGCATTTGTAAGTCCTTCACATTTAACACTCGTCTCGCAGCGTCCTCGTCATCAACCCTTTCATTGTCTACTTCCATTCATATACGCCCGTTAAGTCTATCTCAAACCTCCCTTGTAGCCCCTCTTCTTGAAAGAACTCTCCATCATATGTGTTTGGGTTGAAGTTGTAATCTTCATCGTTTGGGACAGGTAGTTTACCGTGTGGCGATACCTTGTGCACAATATCCCAACCCTTAAGATGCTCTTTGTCTTGGCACGCGTATGGCGTATAATAAACCTGGACGGCCTGTTGAGCCACAATGTAGACATCTTTTCCTGGATAGACGGAATCCTGTCGAATCTCGACTAGCCCAAGATTAGGGGTTCGTCTCGTTACTCCAGGATGAAACCAGCAGCATTTGAATATGACAGGATTAAGAGGTTTGGAACCATAGAATGGAAGTTCGTAGATTTCTTCAATTCTTCCATAATAGTCGAGGCCATCAGTGCCGGGCGTAAAAACTCCATTGCTCATGGTTTTTGGATTGGCCGGCTGCGCTAGCTTGTCAGGTGAAATCGATATCCATTCACGCCATAACAGCAAATGACTTGACCCTAACGACCTGGCCGTTTGCAACTTTGTCTCAACTCGTCACTTATAGACACATCGGTTTGAGCCACACAAGCTCAAGCGAGATAGATCGTTATATTATTCGAGCGCACGATCAACTTGGAATGTCGAACTAAGTCTGAGCTAAATTGAACGATACCTTCTGTTTGAACCAAGAAATGAAATCGGGCTCCCTGGTCCCGCACTGTGAAAGAAGGGTATCGGTTTCTGCGGGGTAGGATCCCTTGATTCATGCGAGATTGACGAAGAAATTCCTGTACCAGAGAAACAAGGGGTTGGGCGAAGAAACAAGGGTGTGGCGTGTTGAAACAAGTTCATTGAGAACTTACCCAATGAGCAGCCGCACCTCGACAAGGTTGGTCAACACATATAGCATGATACTCGCCACTCTTCATTTTTCAATTGCTTAGTGGTCGATGCACTTGCTACCGAGTTGCCCTTGGAAAAGGCGAGGTTCGATTCATTTTCATGACATTGTAACAAGGGGTGGATTATGAGCAGCTAGGAAGGTTCTCGGTGTAGTATTTCTCTGTGAAGTTTGACACCTCCTCGAATGTATGCCTCGCAATGGAAGCCTCAATTTTGGCTTTATTTCTACATTTTTTGCGAAGAGTCTTCGAGACATCTCTCGATTGGATAGCACCACTTGAACTGCTGCAGCCCCCATACGTGCCTCATACGGGAGGTGCACAATCAAATCTTTGCATCGCCAAGAAAAAGCCGGGTGGAAAGATCTTCTCCAACTTACAGAGCAACACGGTGCCACTTTTTCCAAGTCATCAATGACGGTCCGAGATAGCTCCTTGGCACAAAGCCGCGGAAGCAAAGAGCCTTCCAACTCGCCAAAGACTTGCCGTGTGACATGCTCGCGGACATAGCCTCGAACCATCGCCGTAGAAGCCGTCAATCCATATGTGGTAGTCATGACTCTTCATCCCGTTGATTCGCAGAGTGCCTAAGTTCACCTCTCTTCGATTCGGCCAGATACCCATCGTGGAACATTAGCGTTCTGGATCCATTCAAGTACTTCCTCCTTTGGTCCCTTTTCAAATCGAATCGCCTTAGGCTTCTCCATGTCTTGCCGCGACTAGGAGGCTGATCTCTTGATTTGGTCTTATCGTGATATCGGTGCAGTGTCCACTTCAGCCTTAGGTTGTCCTTAGACTTTTCAAAGGTCCAAGAGTGTTGCCCAAAGTGCCCTCGCGACATTCTTTCAGTGTGCATTACATCAATGTTATGTGCGTAAGAAGGTCATCGAAATAGGAGAGCCTCGTCAAGCCCGACTTATGAGTCCACATATGTTGCTCACCATATCCCACAAAACCACCTTCTTGATTGGGCATGAGAGCATCTATGTGAGCATGAACTCCTATGCACTACTCATAATCCGCGATGCGTCTGCGTCATCACGACACCTTTCGTAAAGTTCTTGATGTCTTTGTCCAATGGATGGTCAAGAGGAGGAATTGACGATGTCCGTCGAACGATGAGTACTTGCCACCCTTATGCAACCAATGGAACCTCACACCTTCCTTGCATACTGGGCATGGGAACTTCCCGTGAACACACCAGCGCAGTAATAACCCATACGCCGAAGTCATGCAGGAGTAGTGATACCAAACGCGGCATTTTGAAGCTTGTCTTTGTAGCTCTCGTCGTATGTCCATACCCCTTCGTCCCAAGCACGGACCAATTCATCAAACACGGGCTCCATGAACACACCATATTACTCCCGGTGTTCAGGAATTATCAACGACAAGAATACGTTATGTCGTTGAAAGGAGACGCCAGGGAGATTGAGGGGATAACGAACACGGCCAACATGTGTATGGGGCAGCCATCATCCATAAGGATTGAACCTATCTGCTGCCGCTGACATGACATACGCGTAGCCTCATCCGCTTTCTCACGATGTTTGTCATCAAAGCGGTCCATGCTTCACCATCGGATGGATGTACCATCTTGTCGATTGTACCGCTTGCCATTTTTGTGTCATGTCATCTGCTTCGCGGATTCCTCGGTCATGTATAGCCGCTTGATCCTCTAGGAACGGAAGGTACCGTGAGATTTTCACGGGGATCGAAGTCGCCTCTTCCGCCATCACGAGTCTACCTCGTGTACCGGAGGATTTACACTTCGACAAGACTTTGCATCCTTGTGTTCTTTCCTAAATAGGACGCATCCCTTCGAACAAACATGTATCCGCTCATACGGCATCTTAAGTGCACGAAGGAGTTTCGTGACTGCGTACATGCTCTTTGGCGAATGTGGCTCCTCCGAAGCTGGTGCCAATCACGGTCAACATCTTATCAAGCCTTCTCGACTCGGGTTTAACTCGACTTCAACCCCATTAAGCGCCCAATGGCATCCACTTGAGACACCGCTGACCGATCGTGAAGGGGTTTCGTCGAGTCCATCATGTGAGAACGCCTCGCGCGTGCTTCCATCTCCTCCTTCTTCTCACGCCCTCATCGAACTGCCCTTGTGAAAGTCATCTAACATGTCTCGCACCCCGGATCGAAATCATAAGCCTCGACGCGTGGTCTCACCACCTCCTCTCTCATACGATGGGCTTCACCATGGTGGACCCACCGGTGTAGTCCGCGCCAGAAATCCATTCTTCAAAAGATGTTTACCCATGTCCACCTTGTTTACCCTTCTCCGTTTCCACATTTGCTGCAGGACACAAAACTAGACAATGTCCTTTAGCGCTTTGCCAAATGCACTGCTCAAGAAAGCATCGGTCTTGTTCATCCATTTCGTGGTGTAATCACTCGACTTCTCCGCCCTGTACATCCAATGACGGTCATCCATCCTCTAACATATGTATCAGCGAGTAATGTAACCATCAATTGCATCTACGTGATCTACGCACCATAATACTAAAAGAGGGGTTATACCTAGGGTGGCGTGGAGTCAAAGCAGCGGGCCGTAGCGGTCGGTGCGTGGCGAGGCGACGCCAGGCAGGTGGGAGACCGCACGGCGCCGAACTCCGCCATGGCCCGACGGGCTCTTCTCCGCAAAATGGAACAAAATACTGTCATTTAAAAATCGCAGAACCTCCCCACGGTGAGGTTTCCAAACTCGCAAAACAACGCACGATGGCCGACAACCACATATACAACCACAACCACAACTACACCGTATGATCACAAGATCGCACAAAGGGATCATAGTACTTACATATTTGCTCAAAACATATTATCTACAACCGAATAAGAGGGCCAACAATTTTTTCATAGCAAATAATTAATAGAAGTGATGTAAAAAAATGGATGATGCCTTAAACATGATGAAGAATGAGAACCTACATTTTTCCAGTTTTTTTACTTTGTTTCCACATATAAAGGGTGCATATATGTTTATAAAATGGCACATGTAGTACTTGATCTAGTGGTTCTTTTTAATTCATCCAGTATCTTTCAAATGATATCTCAAATAAAGAAAAGTGTGATGTGGCATTTTAAGAGCATATGATAAAAGTGTGATGTTGAGTTGCTTGTCGTGAAAGGATGGAGCCTGCAGGAGAAAATCAATCGACACTTGCTAAATGCTAACCTGCACTCCAAGGAATGAAACAAATCTTGCCACATGGCCCATGCATGGCACCTAAAGGAAATCAAGCCTTCCAAAAAAAGAACAAAATATTCTGCCTAATGTCAATCTCAAATATTCTCTATCACAAGTCCATTATATAAGTGTCGAACACTTGATTATTTCTAAGTGCAAGTCCATTATATAAGAAAATATTATTTTATCATAGCACACAAGTATTTCAAGTTAACTAGGTCCATTAATGTAAAATATAGGTACTTGTTTCATAATTTGTGAGAAACAAAAAATGAATCCATCTACTTCTATCCACAAGATTATATATGCAGCAACATTTCAAATTTCATGTAATTGAAATTTTTATTTGGCACTCTAATAAAATAGTAAGAACATTTAGGCATGCACATGCACTATAAAATCAAATCCTCCTTTACGACGCTCCCATAAAAGTTTCTTTTGCAATATAATGACATCTAAATTACCCCATGCAAGTGTAATAGCATCCCTGCAATATGGCTTCCCAATAATGAAAGACGATTGGCTTAAAGTCTAAAGACTTCTATTACTACCACTACTTAGATTTAACCCATCATCACAACACAAGCAAGATCAGATCGCGCTCCTAATTATGCTATAACTGTAAGTTCTAGATCTTCAAACAATGTAGTGCCATATATATGAAAAATTAAACTATACTAAACTATCAAGACAATGTACATCTTGCAACAAACTGAAATAACATCCGAATATAGACTCGATCGACCGTACAAAAGCATATAGTATATGGGTATAGAAAGACATACATTCCTACAACCGCAAACAAGAAAGCGACTCTCTCAAGGACTGAAATGAACAAATACGATGAACAATATCACATCGAAAGTGACATATCGCTTCATACATGTATTTATGCATGGTGCACAAAAGAATGCATGGGCATATCGGTCTTACAAGATGGTCGTGGGGCGGGCGCGCGCTAGGCGGCAGTGGCAAGCGGCGCAGGGGGCGGCAAAGGCGGGGCGGCGGCAAGGGCGGGCGGCGGCGGCGGCCAGCGCGCGCGGCGCGCGGGCGCGGCGGGCGCGGCGGCAAGGGGCGGCGGGGCGCGCGGGCAAGGCGCGCGCGGCGCGCGGGCGGCGGCGGCGCGCGCGCGGGGCGGCGGCGCGGCGGGCGCGGGCGCAAGCGGCGCGGCGCAGGCGCAGCACTGGTCCGGTGTGCGCGTGCAGTGGCGCAAAAACTAATAGTGTGAGGTTTGCCGAGTGCCCGTGATCCGCACTGCAAACAATTTTTAATTTTTTCTTTGCCGAGTGCCCGCGATCCGCACTTAAAGAGGTTTTTGTTTAATTTTTGTTTAATTTTTTAAATTTCTTTACCGAGTGCCCGCGATCCGCACTCGGCAAAGAGGTTTTTTAATTTTTTTGCCTCCAAATTTTTTTACAGATCGTGACATCTCTCCATCTTTGCCGAGTGTCGCGTGGTGGCACTTACAAAGACCGCTTGTTTAGAAGTGGCTCCCGCACTTCAGAAACATTTTTTTATTTGCCTCCGTTTTTGCAGCCTCCTACAGATTGTATCTATGTTTGATTTGGCATTTTTGTGGTTTTTTGTTATACTTAGTTAATTTATTTCATTTACTACAATTATTTTGGAAAATGCAAATTTGAATGCGATGTATCGAATAATGGAATTTAATGATTCAAAAATGATAGTCATGTTATTGAGTGTATCGTGAGGTCGCATCAGGACCGACATCGAAATTTCAACATCTTGTTGATTCTAAACATGACCAGAACTTGCGGCGAGTGTTTTTAAATTCTATAAAAGCAAACAAAGTCCGAAAATTATGAAACTTGTGAAGATGTCATGATATCATATGTGGAGGCTGTGATAAAAATTTGAGAAGGTTTCATGCACGTTGTCACGCATGACTTTCAAACCGTGACATCTTCACCGATATAAGTATCACATGTGGAGATGTCCTGTTTGAAAGCATCGTGACGTGACAACATGCACTAAACCTTCTCAAATTTTTATCACAGACTCCACATATGATATCATGACATCTCCACAAGTTTCATAATTTTCGGACTTTGTTTGTTTTATAGAATTTAAAAACACTCGCCTCGCAAGTTCACGTCATGTTTCATCAACAAGATGTTCAAATTTCGGTCCGCTCTCGATACGCCTCACACTACACTCAATAACATGACTATCATTTTTGAATCATTAAATTCCATTATTCGATGCACGTCGCATTCAAATTTGCATTTTTCAAATAATTGTAGTAAATAAAATAAATTAACTAAGTATAACAAAAGCCACAAAAATGTACCAAATCCTAACATAGAGTACTGCATCAGAGGAGGGCTGCCAAAAATTTGGAGGCCAAAATAATAATAATAATAATAAATTGCCGAGTGCCGGGCACGGCGACTAAAGCAAAGGCGTTTGCCGAAGTGCCAACAGTGCATTTACACGGCAAATATTTATTTTGCCGAGTGCCAAACGGCCGGCGCTTCGCAAAATTTGACGTCGCAGGGACCGTTACCTAGCCGCCTTTGCCGAGTGCCCTTCTTTGCCGAAAGCCCGCGCTCGCAAATGTTGAATGTACCGAGTGTTAATCTTTGCCGAGTGGGATGGCACTCGCAAAGCGGCTTTGCCGAGTGTTGTTATTTGCCGAGTGTCGCATCGGCAAAATATCTATTTACCGAGTGCCCGCTATTTGGCACTTGCAAATCAACCGTGTCCGGTAGTGAAAAGACATCTTTGTAATCAGATTTTGTGAACTAGAGCAATTGTGAAGAAGAAGAAAATCAAAAAAACTGTTGTTGTTCCGCCGGCACAGCCCAGATTTTTTTTTTTCGTCCTTGTGTGGGCCAACAATTACTAGACTAGATCTGCATGTGGGCTTAGCTTAATTGTGCTGTAAGACAAGAAAATGCATCTTGCATGGCTAATTTGTAGACAGACACGAGGCCCCGGGAGCCATGGCACGACATGCACTGCCGGCTCGACGGGCCGGCGGCGTACGACGTCCTGAGGAACTTCGAGCAGCGGTGGAGGAAGGCGACCAAGCTGCGCGAGTTGTTCAGCGGGGCGGTGTCGCACTGGAAGGACGACGCCTTGCTCAAGCTGGAGCGCATCCCGTGGATCCTTAGCCCGGTGGTCTCCGAGACCGGCGGCAATGACGGCGACTACAACGGCCTGCGTGTCTTGCCGGAGGACGACCCCGAATGCTGGCATGCCCAGGTACGTACTACATATAGTTGTTGGTTGGATCAAGTACTAGTGCGTTTCTACTTGAAATGAACTTTTGTTGGTGGTCTGGTCATCGATGGATGAGTTAATTGCCAGGTGTTCCGGTCAGTGGACTCTGGATCGGTGAAAGGATTCCCGCGTTGTTGGGAGACAAAAGAGATGGTAAATCTGTCCATCTATCGGTCATGCTCATGCATTTGGCCGGCTCAATTTATCGAAACAAAAGATGGAGGATGCATGATACTAGAGCTAGCAAGCAAGTACTCTTACAATTCCTGCATATGTTCTGAGATCGATCATCATCGTCACTGTACGTGCATGCAATGCATCTATATGATATGCAGGCTGAGAATCACCTCCTGTGCGACAAGAATCTGGCGGTGGATCAGAGCATCCACATGGCGTACATCAGAGCGATCCGATCCGCGCAGCGCTTCATCTACATCGAGAACCAGTACTTCATCGGCTCGTCCTACGCATGGCCATCCTACAAGAATCCAGGTCCTCCCGATCGATTACATGTGCCTTTTCTTTCTGAATTATGGGCACTGACCTCTGAATCCGAGTTAGTTATTATTGCGTGAGACTGAGAGCGTTCGCGCAGATGCTAGCAACCTCGTGCCGATGGAGATAGCGCTGAAGGTGGCGAGCAAGATCCGGGCCGGCGAGGAGTTCGCGGTGTACATCGTGATACCGATGTGGCCGGAGGGGGTGCCCACCTCCCGCCCCGTCCAGGAGATCCTCTTCTGGCAGAGCCAGACGATGAAGATGATGTACGAGCTGATCGCGAGCGAGATCGAGGCGACGGAGATGCTGGGCGCGCACCCGCTGGACTACCTCAACTTCTACTGCCTCGGCAACCGACAAGAGGTGGCTGCTGCTGCGGATAATGGCCGCGCCGGCAGCCGGGCGCCGGATAACCCCGACAGCACAAACCCCGCGGTAATTCAATCAATTGTTTGGTCATTAATGCGCCAATGCTAGCTCGCATGCTCATGCGTTCGTGTGCTGACACTGGATTGTGCATGATCGCAAGGCGCTTGCCCGGAGGCACCGCCGGTTCATGATCTACGTGCACCCAAGGGGATGATCGTCGACGATGAGTACGTCATCGTCGGCTCCGCCAACATCAACCAGCGCTCGCTCGCCGGCTCGCGCGACACCGAGATCGCCGTCGGCTCCTACCAGCCCCACCACACCGCCGGCAGCAACGGCCGCCGCCCCCGCGGCCAGGTGTACGGATACAGGATGTCTCTGTGGGAGGAGCACCTGGGCAAGCTCGGGCGGCCGGAGCTGGAGACGCCGGAGTCGCCGAAATGCGTTTGGCTGGTGAACCAGATAGCTCAAGGGAACTGGGAGAGGTACACGGACGAGAAGAAGGTGACCACCCTGCAGGGCCACCTCATGAGGTACCCCGTGGAAGTCGGCGGTGACGGCAAGGTCGAGCCGTTGGCGGGGCACGAGTTCTTCCCGGACGTCGGCGGGAGGATCCTCGGCTCGCCCAACAAAATCCCGGATGACCTCACCATGTAGCTAGCCTCCTACATCTATCTAGACCACAGACTGATCATTATTGATTTGAGCTTAATTTGCATTTTGCAATGGGAAACTTAAATTTACTTACTTGGTTAATTAGGTGAACGCTGGAAAGACAAGTTTGAATCTGTGTTGATGCTTATTCTCATCTATATTGCTTTAGCAAGTGGCACAAATCATGACCACCATTGCCAACTCATGTCGTTGCACGAGAAGAATTTATGGAAGAATTGGAACAGAAAAAAACAATTTAGAGAGAGAGAGTGTGTGTGTTTAAAAAACGAAATAGTTGAGCTACAGATTTGAATCTTCCGCGGTAATGTAGGGCCACGGTAATGTAGGGCCACCGGGTGATGAACAGTACCTGTTAGTGGCGGTAGCAAATACTATAGGAATAGTGAAATATTTACTGTATAGAAATATTGTGTAAACATACCGTGAGCGATCCGTCAGAGTGAGAAGACTAGACAAGAAGAAGAGGAGATCCTCGGCTTTGGGAAGACGATGAGGCTTCCAAGAAGGGGCCTCTGTGATAAAAATTGCTTCTCCCTCCTTTTTCCTGGTTACATGGTGGAGGGGGCTAGTTATAGCCTCCGACATGGCATCCGAAAGTACATATGTACCTCTAGAAAAGTACACTAGCCCTAGGGGCGCAGGTCTTTTATGTGCCCTATGCGTAGCCTCCGGTGTACGGTGTGTCTCCGTAGGCGTGGCCTATTTGGGGATACACCCGGTCCACCGTTCCTGTGGACCCCGTGTCCTTCGCAAGTCCTTTGCTGCCTTCTTCGGATGGTCTCCGTGGCTCCTTCGGTGGGTCTTCGGGATTACTCCGGCGACTTCGACCTCCGGAGGGTCTTCGGGACCCCTCCGGAGGGCCTTGGGACTACTCTGGGAGGGTCTCTCCGATCCTCCAGGGTTCTTCGATGTCCTCCGAGTAAGTCCTTGGGAGGCCTTTCGGTGCCGCCGCAGCCACGGGTCGGGGCCTGTGGACGCCCCAACGGCAAGCCCCTCGCGGTCGAGGTCCGCGTCATGGCCGAAACCGCGGCATTCTCTCGAAGGTCCAGCACACCGCTCCTCCGCCGCGGCGGGCCGTGTTGGTAGCGGCGGGTCTTCCTCCGCGGTATTGTTTGTCGCGACGCCGCCGCGCCATGCGCCTTAATGGTGTTATCATGTGGTGGTGATGACGGCGGTCAAGCCGCCGCGGCGCCGTAACGGCGCTAGCGCCGGCGCCGTAATGACGCATCAAATGGCATTGTGGCCCGTGATCGGGCGCCTCGCATCGCCACCCTTGATGACGTGTGGCGCTGTTAGGCTGGCTCGACGGCTATAAGTAGCTGCCCCCTTGAGCTTATTCTTTCGGTTGTTTCCACGATTTGCACGCATTTTGCTATGCCCGATGTTTGAAACATGACGAGACGAGGCAAAGATGCTGCAGGGGAAGCGTCCTACACGAGTGACCTTGGTAGGTCTACGGTGACGGAGTTAGTACTCCGGACGCTCGTGGAGGAGGGCAAGTTGGAGAGCATGTCGAAGGTCCGCGGCCTCGAGCGGAGACGTTGCGCGCGCTCGCGACGAGGCGGTTGTTTTTGTTGCGTTCTTCGATGCCGGGTTGCGGTTCCCGTGCGTGGACCTGGTGAAGGACGTTCTTCAGCTATATGGTGTGGAATTGGCACAGCTGACGCCGAACTCGGTCGTCAAGTTGGGGGTCTTCGAGTGGATGCTTCGGGCGGCCGGAGCTGCGGACGAGGGCCGCGTCTTCGCCTTTTTGCACGATGCCCGCTGCCAGCCGAAGAAGAACAGCAACGGCGACACGCTGAATTTTGGTAGTGTCAATTTTCAACCGGTCGCGTTGTTAAATGTATCGCCGCTCGGCCGCGCGGAACCGTTGGGAGACGGCTTGGACGCGAGGTGGTTCTACCACACCTCCGCCCCGTAAGATGATCGGCCAATGATTGGGACTTTATTGTGGTGCGCGAGCAAACGCGTGATGTCGAAGGGCGAGAGTTCCGCGTCCATTTGCCAACACGCCCGTAAGCATCCTTGTTTTGTAACATCGAGCATGGGTAGGAGGTTGGGATTGTGATTGTATGTGCGAGAAAGTAATGGTGAAGCTTTGCGCGGCCATGAGCGTGGTGTATGCTAGCTTTCTAGTTCCGTGTATCTCATCTTGGCTCCTCGAGTACTTGAGACATAGTAGATGGGTCGTTGTCCGTCTTCTTCTTGGACGAGGACCGCGCTAACCGCGGAAGCGGATGCGGCGAGATACAACAAGAGCCGTGCTCCTGGCCTTGGGCTGGTGAGGCTTGGTAGTTGAGCGAGGTACTGCTTGAGTTCTTGGAATGCGTCTTGGCACTCGTTTGTCCATCGGAATGGTTCCGCAGCCTAGAGGGTCTTGAAGAATGGCAAAGCCCGCTCCGCTGAGCGGGACAAGAATCGGCTGAGGGCCGTGAGGCGCCCTGTGAGTTTCTGTACCTCCCGAGCGCTGCGGTGTGGTTGCATTTCTTGTATGGCCTTGATTTTCTCTGGGTTTGCTTCGATTCCTCTATTTGAGACGAAGAACCCAAATAGCTTCCTCGACGGACGCAAGGCGCATTTCTCTGGTTGAGCTTGACTCTCCGCTCGGAGCCTAGCGAAAGTTTCTCGTAGGTCCCCGGGGTGGGAACCCGCGAGCTTGCTTTTAACCACGATGTCGTCGACGTAGGCCTCGACGTTTCTGCCGAGCTGCCCCGCGAGGACTCTTGTGATAAGGCGAGTAAATGTGGCTCCCGCATTCTTCAGGCCAAAGGGCATGCGATGGTAGCAGTAGGTGCCGATAGGTGTGATGAAGGCAGTTTTTGCTTCATCTTCCTTGGCCATGAATATCTGATGGTACCCGGAGTATGCGTCCAAGAAGCTCATGAGCTCGCATCCTGACGTGGCGTATACTAACTGGTCGATGCGTGGTAATGGGAAGTCATCATTCGGGCATGCCTTGTTGAGGTCGGTGAAGTCGACGCACATGCGCCATTGGCCTGTGCTCTTTTGGACGAGGACCGGATTGGCGAGCCATTCGGAGTGCTTGATTTCACGAATCATGCCGGCTGTTAAGAGCTTGGTGATCTCCTTCTTCGCGGCTTCAAGGTGCTCGGGCGTCATGCGCCGGAGCTTCTGTTTTTTTGGGACCACGTTCGCTCAGATGGCCAACCGGTGCTCTATTGTGTCCCTAGCGATGCCAGGATATCTTCCGCTCCATACGAAGATGTCGGCATTATCGCGAGCACCAAGGATGTTGTTGTGTTCATCCTCCACGAGTTCTCGCCCGAGGCCACTGCTTTCTCCCGGAAGCGCCCTCGAGGGGAACCTCGCGCTGCTCTTCTCGCTTGGCCTTCGGGCCCATTTGCGGGCGGGGCTCGTCAGATTCCCGCATTTGCTTCGCCCGCGTGAACGCGCCGAGCGTGCGAGCCCAACTCCATTTCGGTCCGACGAGCAAGGTCTTGGTTTGCCCGTATGGTGATGACTCCTTCGCGCGCGGATCTTCATGCACAAGTAGTTGTGATGCGCTATCGCACGGTTGTTGAGTGTGGCCCTTCCGAGGATGACATCAGATTGTATGGCATTTCGACCACGCCGAAAGTTTTCATCTCCGGCGAGATGCCGCCGCGTCAAACGTGACAGCAAGGTGATTTGGCCCAGGTAATGACGGGCCTTCTCCAAGCCCACCAAACGGTATGCCCGTGGGGACAAAGCGATCTCTAGGGATCATCATCTTGTCGAAGGCTTCGCGAATAGGAGATCCGCCGAAGCTCCGCCATCTACGAGGACACGCTTGACATCATAATCGCGATGTTGGCGAGATGACGAGGTCTCGTGGGAAAGTGTACTCGCGCGCGCTTCGTGTTCAAGGTTGGGCACTCTGAGTAGCGGGTGGCCGAGAGGTCACCGTGTGGCCACATGGTGGATTTGTTCGGCGACGCGCGACGTTGTCTCTTTGAGGTTATACCCGCCGAGGACCCCGTGATCATGTTGATGACCTTCTGGGCTGGCCCACCATGACCACCTTCGATGCGCGCGTAGTAGTGGGGCCGCAATGATTGCCCGCCTCCTTCCGATCTTCATGCTCGACCGGGTCGCTATCGCGATGCATGTAGTCCCGCATGGCCGCAATGGTGCGACAATCCATTGCCATGTGTGTGACCCTTCGCCATGGAGGTCACGCGACAACGGGTTGCCGCTGCTCTCCCCGCGCCCCGTGCCGCTCGCAGGACGGCCGCGCCCTTCCTCGGCCGCGGTTTGCTCGGCCGCCGCCACCGCCTGGTGTGCCTTCGTCCACATGATAAACGCCGCCTTTGCCAAAGTTGATGCGTGGTTTGTTGGTAACCGGGTTGGTGGTCGATCTTCTTTGGGTGGCTCGCCGTTGAGGTGGTATTTGGTGCGCATCGTTCCTTCGGATGCTATCTTCCTCGCCGGCGTATTCCTCTATCTTGTCGAAGAGTTCGCGACCGGCGTGTTGGCTTGCGTGCCGCTTTTTCCGACGAGGGGGCCTTTTTGCAAGCCGCAGGTTGCGGCGTTTATGATGGTGGTCTCGTTGACCCCCTTGACTTGGCACTTCACTTCCGCGAATTTTTTGAAAAAGCTACGGAGGGATTCGCCCAGGGCTTGTTTGACTGCGAACAGGTGTCCTGCATCCTTCGCCAGTAGTTTCCTTGAAAGTTATTGCGTATGTGGTCACGCAACTGCTCTCAGCGTAAATGGACCGGGGATGGTAAAGAACCACGTCGTATGACGCCCTTAAGGGCCGCCGTGATGCTTTTGCCTTGGTTGTGTCGCTCTCCCCCCGCCTGATCATTGTTTCTGACACGCCGCAGGAACTCCGAGGATCCGTGCAACCTTCAAGGGTGTGACCTCTGCATTTTGAAGTTCCTAGGCCAGCGCGCTGCTTCAAGCCTCGCGCCAACGAGGAGTTGGGATCTCCCGAGTCTGAGGCTCGTGTTAGGTTCCTCCGGGATGGCTTGGGCCCGTCTCGGGGTGTTGAGTGGCGGGTTGTGGCCGGGTGGTTGCGGGGTTCCTCCCGCCGCCGTCGGAGACTAAGCATCTCCGCCGAGGTCCATCAATTCTCGCGAGCGCAGATGCTTCGAGGATGCCCGCGTCTGCAAGGCTGGCCATTTGGCAAAGATGCCGTTGGGCGGGCATCGCCCCACGATGTCCCCATGAGTGGAATTATTGGCTTCTTCTTCGTGGCTCTGTAGCGGCCGATGCACCCGACCCGCTTTGCTTTAGGAGTGTTCGGGCCGCGCCGCTGCCTCGGCTATGAGACTCGGGTGCTGCCCTTTGGGGACCATCGATTTTTCTGGTGTGACTTTCTCGCCAACCCCACGGACGGCGCCAACCGTCAGAGTGAGAAGACTAGACAAGAAGAAGAGGAGACTCCTCGTGCTGGGAAGACAAGGAGGCTTCCAAGAAGGGGCTCGGTTGTGATAAAAATTACTTCTCCCTCCTTTTTCCTGGTTACATGGTGGAGGGGGCTATTTATAGTCTCCTGACATGGCATCCGAAAGTACATATGTACCCCTAGAAAAGTACACTAGCCCTAGGGGCTACAGGGTCTTTTATGTGCCCTATGCGTAGCCTCCAGTGTACGGTGTGTCTCCGTGGGCGTGGCCTATTTGGGGGATACACCCGGTCCACCGTTCCTGAGGTTCCGTGCCCTTCGCAAGTCCCTTGCTGCCTTCTTCGGAGGGTCTCCGTGGCTCCTTCGGAGGGTCTTCGGGATTACTCCGAAGGGTCTTCGGGACCCCTCCCGAGGGCCTTGGGACTACTCCGGGAGGGTCTTCTGGATCCTCCGAGGGATCTTCGGGATCCTCCGAGGGTTCTTCGAGATGTCCTCCGAGTAAGTCCTTGGAAGGCCTTTCGGTGCCAGCAGCTACCGGGTCGTGGGCCTGGGACGCCCCACGATGATAAACACAAAATACGACAACACTCCAAATAGTTCGTTGAAAATTCAAATAACCCCACATGCACAAAAAGTTGTAAAAATCCCACATTTCAATGTCGGGACTTTTTGTTACAAAAACTAGGGTGTTTCAAGTATGCTCATTCCCATAATTAATTGTAAGTGGAGTAGAGGAACAGCAGCCTTAGGGCATGTACAATGCGAGATGCTTATAAATGAGTGTTTAAAAGAGAGAATGTAGTCACGTCATCAAGCACCTATGTAAAAGTTGTTTTCTCCAATGCAAGCATCTGTTTTGTAGGTGCTTAGATAATTGTATTATCTATTAATTATCTATAGTTATATACATAAGCACCTCTAAGCACCGGTGCCTAATCAAACATCAATGCTACAAAATAAGCATCTCATCTATCCTACGTGACAAATAAAAACAGCTTTTTCTTTGATAAACACCGATTGTACATACTCTTAGCCGCCTTCAGGGGGTTTCAAAGGGATTTCATTCTCATTTAATGATACGCCACATCAAAGAAATTTGCTTAGTTGACAAAGTATTCATGAGGAGAGAGAGGAAGAGGGTTTCATCTAGGTGAAACCCGCCGTCACACCGCATACCTGCAATGAAACCCATCAAACCCACATTGAGGCCGCGAGTTTCAATCTCATGCCCTCGGCGCATCAACTTCATGCACATATTAACTCCTGCAGCTTGACTTGAAACAGTGAAATGAAACTCCACCGAGATAGATAGCTTTCATTTATCATTCCTAGTCCTGCAAGTCGACGCGACGATCTTGGTGAACTGAAGTGAAACCCACCATCGAGACTGGCCTTATGCCGCTTGTCGGCCGCGCAAGCCAAGAATCGCATTCCTTCCACAGGCGGCACGCCACTTCCTCCACACGCGCACGCGCGCACACACACACGCTCAATATTACTACTTTATTATCTCTCTCTAACGCATGCATGCTTGCCTGTGGGGCCCGAAGGGTAGACCACTGGGCCCTACTGATCCACCCATTGTACGTCACTGACAAGCAGGCTCCACACAAGGCATTCCTTTCTCGGTCCCATCTGTCAGTCTGCGACATCCACTCCCTATGCTTAAAAAAGAGTATAATAAACTCGTCCGGCCGCCCGCAACGCTTATCGCGCCAGGCATAAGCATAACCTCCCCCCCGTCTCCCGGCCGAGGCGATCAGCTGCCACGCACGCCCATGTCCACGTCCGGCGAGCCGCAGGTGCTTTTGCTCAACGGCGACCTCGACTCACCATCCACGAGGCGCGCGGCCTCCCAACATGGACATCCTCTCCACCCTCCTCCGCCGCTTCTGCCTCCGCCCGCCGCGCCGTAGTCTCTCCAGCCGCTCGGTCCCCGGTGACCATAGCGGTCTTCACCACCACCACCATCGCCGCCCCCACGAGCCCCATGGCAACCACCTCCTCCCCACCTCCGACCCCTACGCCAGAGTCGTGGTGCCCCCCGACACCACGCTCGCCCGCACCCACGTCGTCCGCAACTCCAAGGCCCCGGACTGGTCGGTTCGCGTCACCCTCCCCCTCGCCCACAAGGCCTCCCACCTCCTCTTCCAGGTCACGGACTCCGGCCCCTTCGGCTCCGACCTCATCGGCACCGCCTACCTCCCCGCCGACGCCATCCTCGCAGCTGACGACAAGCCCATCCTCTCCAAGTGGCTCCCGCTCTTCCTCCCCGACGGCCGCACCCGGCCGAAGCCCGACTCCGCCATCCGCATCTCGGCCTCGTTCACCCCGGCTGGCGCGCAGCACTACGGCGGCGTCCCGGCGTACTTCCCTCCGCGGAGCGGGTGCGAGGTGAAGCTGTACCAGGACGCGCACGTGGCGGCCGACGACAACTTGGAGGGCGTGCCCGGGGTGTACAAGCCTGGGCGGTGCTGGGAGGACGTGTGCATGGCGGTGCTGGGCGCGCAGAGCCTGGTGTACGTGGCGGGGTGGTCGGTGAACACCCGGTGCGGCTGCTGCGGAGGCGATGTCGCCGGAGATGGCGGATGAGGTGAGGGCGTTGGGCGTCGTGGCGGTGGAGGAGATGACGCTGGGCGAGCTGCTCAAGTACAAGTCCCAGGCGGGCGTCCGCGTCTGCCTCCTCGTCTGGGACGACAAGACGTCGCACGACAGCTTCTTCCTAAGGACGGCACGTATACGATACGAGCATCCATTATTAAGGGGAGATATAGATATAGATGTACTCCTATATGATCATGATGTTAAATTACTGGAGTACGTTTGCATGCAGGGAGGCGTGATGCGAACTGGCGACGAAGAGACGAAGAAGTTCTTCAGGCACTCGTCGGTGATCTGCGTGCTGTCGCCTCGCTACCCCAGCAGTAAGCTCTGCATGGCCAAGCAGAAGGCAAATTCTCTTACCAATTACTCGATCACAATCCCAAGATGCGTAATGAATGAATAATATTGGATGTATATAATACCAGATTTGCTATTTTTATTTCGTTTTAAATTTTCTTAAGTTTAAATTAATTGCTGTGACCATTAAATTTGGATAAAGATTAGGGACTGTCTATTCATAAGTTGCCAGAAATTTTCTTAAGTTTAAGTCACTTGTTGTGACTATTGGATC
Organism: Ampelocalamus luodianensis; assembly: GCA_036346255.1. NCBI lineage: Eukaryota > Viridiplantae > Streptophyta > Magnoliopsida > Poales > Poaceae > Ampelocalamus > Ampelocalamus luodianensis. Next base: position 290,322 of record JAYEVH010000361.1, read on the forward strand.
AATATCTAATCATATGACATCTATTAGATCAATATCCAATTATATGACAATCATATAACACATCAATCTCTACACAAATCCAATGGTCACAACAAGTGATTTAAACTTAAAAAATTTCAGTGCAACTTAAAACTAGCAAAACCGTAAAGATTAATGTATAAGATTGTCTATTCAGTAAGGTGACTAAAATTTTATTAAGTATAAGTCACATATTTTATCCATTGGATCAATATTCCATCATATAACACATCAATCTCTACACAAATTCAATGGTCACAATAATTGACTTAAATTTAAAAAAATTTCAGGCAACTTAAAAATAGCAAATCCGCTGATGTATTATATGATTGAATATTCATCCAATAGATAAAATATGTAACTTATATTTAGTAAAATTACAGTCACCTTACGACGAGACTTACAACGACGACGACGAGACGTCTTCAGCGTCTAGATCGTGGGGACGCTGGCTGTACACGCACCACCAAAAGTGCCTGCTCGTCGACACGCCGGCGTTCAACAACACCCGCAGGATCACGGCCTTCCTCGGGGGCCTCGACCTCGCCACGCCGCCACGACACGCCCAGCATAGGCTCTTCGACGACCTCGACACTGTCTTCCACGGCGACTTGAACAACCCCACGTTTGGTGTAAGCATGCATGCATCTTAATTAATAATGGAGGTGTCTAGGGAGTACTTGAGTGCTTTATTCCTAAATAGTACTCAAATTTTGAACTCTCGATCTAGATTCAATGGATTAGATTACTTTGCCTCTTTCCCCTCATCCGAGTACTATTTTATCCGGGAGTACTCTATTTTTAGACACTGAATTTTTACATAAGTTATATACTAGTTTTACATAAATTAAATTATGTAAAAATGGTGTGATTTTATGTAAAAAGAGGAACAAAAGAAACTATAAAAAACACAACAAAAACTACAAAAACATACATATTCATTTATGTTGCAGCTCTCGATATCCCTAAACAAATTGATTACTCACTTATCACATTGTCTAGAGAGAAATCACCAAGCATAACATAGATAAAAAACTTGAGTACTCACAAACAAAAAAAACACTCGAGTACCATTTAGCAATTCCCATTAATAATTACTAGACTAGATCTGCATGTGGGCGCTTAGCTTAATTGTGCTGTAAGACGTACAAGAAAATGCATCTGGATTTGTGCATGGTTAATTTGCAGTCAGACACGAGGGGCCCCCGGGAGCCATGGCACGACATGCACTGTCGGCTCGACGGGCCGGCGGCGTACGACGTCCTGAGGAACTTCGAGCAGCGGTGGAGGAAGGCGACCAAGCTGCGCGAGGTGTTCGGCGGGGCGATGTCGCTCTGGAGGGACGGCGCCTTGCTCAAGCTGGAGCGCATGCCGTGGATCCTTAGCCCGGTGGTCTCCGAGATCGGCGGCAATGACGGCGACTACCACGGCCTGCGTGTCTTGCCGGAGGACGACCCCGAATGCTGGCATGCCCAGGTACGTACTACATATAGTTGGTTGGATCAAGTGCGTTTCCTCACTTGAAATGAACTTTTGTTGCTTTGGTCTGGTCATCGATGGATGAGTTTGTTGCCAGGTGTTCCGGTCAGTGGACTCTGGATCGGTGAAAGGATTCCCGCGTTGTTGGGAGACGAAAGAGATGGTAAATTTGGGATGGAGGATGATAATAGCTAGCAAGCAAGTACTCTTACAATTCCTGCATATGTTCTGAGATCATCATCATCACTGTACGTGCATGCAATGCATATATGATATGCAGGCTGAGAATCACCTCCTGTGCGACAAGAATCTGGCGGTGGATCAGAGTATCCACATGGCGTACATCAGAGCGATCCGATCCGCACAGCGCTTCATCTACATCGAGAACCAGTACTTCATCGGCTCGTCCTACGCATGGCCATCCTACACGAATCCAGGTCCCTTCCGAGTCCCGAATCCCGATCGATTACATTTGCCGTTTCCTTCTGAATTATGGGCACTGACCTCTGAATCCGAGTTAGTTATTGCGTCGTGCATGAGCATGAGACTGAGAGCGTTCGCGCAGATGCTAGCAACCTGGTGCCGATGGAGATAGCACTGAAGGTGGCGAGCAAGATCCGGGCCGGCGAGGAGTTCGCGGTGTACATCGTGATACCGATGTGGCCGGAGGGTGCCCACCTCCCGCCCCGTCCAGGAGATCTTCTGGCAGAGCCAGACGATGCAGATGATGTACGAGCTGATCGCGAGCGAGATCGTGGCGACGGAGATGCTGGACGCGCACCCGCGGGACTACCTCAACTTCTACTGCCTCGGCAACCGACAAGAGGTGCCTGCTGCTGCGGATAATGGCCGCGCCGGCAGCTGGCCGCCGGATCACCCCGACAGCACAAACCCCGCGGTAATTCAATCCATTGTTTGGTCATTAATGCGCCAATGCTTGCCCGCATGCTCATGCGTGCGTGTGCTGACACACTGGATTGTGCATGATCGCAAGGCGCTTGCCCGGAGGCACCGCCGGTTCATGATCTACGTGCACTCCAAGGGGATGATCGTCGACGACGAGTACGTCATCGTCGGCTCCGCCAACATCAACCAGCGCTCGCTTGCCGGCTCGCGCGACACCGAGATCGCCGTCGGCTCCTACCAGCCCCACCACACCGCCGGCAGCAACGGCCGCCGCCCCCGCGGCCAGGTGTACGGGTACAGGATGTCTCTGTGGGAGGAACACCTGGGCAAGCTCGGGCTGCCGGAGCTGGAGACACCGGAGTCGCCGAAATGCGTCGGGCTGGTGAACCGGATAGCTCAAGAGAACTGGGAGAGGTACACGGACGAGAAGAAGGTGACCACCCTGCAGGGCCACCTCATGAGGTACCCTGTGGAAGTCGGCGGCAACGGCAAGGTCGAGCCGTTGGCGGGGCACGAGTTCTTCCGGACGTCGGTGGAGGATCCTCGGCTCGCCCAACAAACTCCCGGATGACCTCACCATGTAGCTAGCCTCCTACATCTATCTAGACCACGGACTGATCAGTATTGATTTGAGCTTAATTTGCATTTTACAATGGGAAACTTAAATTTACTTACTTGATTAATTAGGTGAACGCCGGAAAGACAAGTTTGTATCTGTGTTGATGCTTATTCTCATCTATATTGCTTTAGCAAGTGGCACAAATCATGACCACCATTGCCAACTCATGTCGTTGCATGAGAAGGATTTATGGAAGAATTGGAACAGAAAATAACAATTTAGAGAGAGAGAGAGTGTGTTTAAAAAACGAAATAGTTGAAATGGACCATCCGAGCTACAGATCCAACTCTCGCGGTAATGCAGTCCACTAGGTGATGAATAGTACCTGTTGGTGGCTGTAGCAAATCTTGTATGAATAGTGAAATATTTACGATATAGAAATGTTGTGTAAACATACTGTAGCAATTGATCTGGATATTTGCTTTTCGATCGGACTATGGAGATCGGCTTATAATGTATGGTGCTATAGATCTTGTATCCTCCAATGCGGAGGATCCATTTCCCTAAGCTACATCTCAGGGATTCAGATCATCTGCATTAGAGGCCTAAATGCAGAGGATGAATAGTCCTCTGCATTAGGAGCGCCCGATTTGAAGCGCTTCAATGTTTGTGCTACAGTACAAAATCCCTCTAGTAAAATCTAGTAATGTGCGACAGTGCCATGCGGTATTCGCTGTGGCAAACTCATATTGTTGCAGATACACCGCACTCATCAGCATAATCCGATCCCATCCCGTATTTCATCGCTTTCTTCGCTTTCTCCGCTCTCCGCCTCTCAACGGCCCACTACTACCGCCCCCACCCCCCGTGCCATGGAAACAGACAGGCGGAGCCCAACCGCTGGGGCGCCACCGCTCCGCCGCGTATGACCACCGTCTCCCGGCACTACATCGGCGGCTCCTCATCCGAGAGCGACCATGACCTCCGCGTGGACATCATCGAGGTAACACCATGTCCCTCTAGCTCTCTCACTGATGTAGTGCAGGGCAGGGTAGGGCACTCCGACCCCTTTGGCTCCGACCTCATCGGCGCCGCCTACCTCCCCGCCGACGCCATCCTCACAGCTGACGACAAGCCCATCCTCGCAGCTGAGGATGTCCAGGTTGGACGCAGGCCCGACGGTAGTCTTTGGTGCGATCGTAGATCACTGAAGTGGCGCCAGCCTGGATGGCTTGGGCGCTAGTGTGACCACGACGAGTTCAGCAATGACCTGTGTGCATCACTCATACAATCGAGTGAGGCTCATAGCCATCTCCAAGCTCTATGGCACTTGAAGTTCGACGTCGATGCTGAGGGGCTCTTGCAACCCCACGGTGAAGAGTTGAATCTATTGATCCGGTAGTAAAGGGCCGGCGCGACTTAGTAGTAAGTAGAACCATGAACTGGTCAATGTAGTCGGCCAATGTGCCCATGTGTCTCAATCGGGTGAGCTCGCAAGCGGTTTTTGCGAATGGGGCCAAAGTGCAAGTTGATCATCCCCACAAATCACCTCCAGGATGGTATGCCTCGCCACTTTCCACGCAAGTACCATTGTTGGGCACTGTCGGTCAAATGATAAGAGGCTAACCATACCTTTTCCTCTTCCGGGTTCGCTGCCCGCGAAACAATTGTTTGCAGCGTTGAGCCACGACAGCGGATCCTCCCGCCGCGAACACCGAAAACTTCAGCTTGTGAAACCGAGGCACCCAGTTATGTTCCCTGTCTTTTGCTAAAATTTCCTTGGAATCGGCGGAATTGGTGGTCCAGAGGAACGGCCGTATGCCCCTTCGCCGACCTTCGCTTTCTCCAGCCGCCATCCGCACGCCATGGCTTTCCAAGCGATTGTTGATGGTTGTCAGTTGCGCCCCTGTGCTTCTTGTGTCTCGCGGATCGTCTTCAATTATGCTAGTTGTGCTATGATCTCATCTATCTTTATGGATCGATACCACCACTGCCCATGGATGAAGGTGCAGCAGGTAGCTCTGATATGAGATACTCACAGACGTACTAAGCAGATCGGGTTGTCTGTTCAATCTATCGTTAATCTAGAAAAGTGAACCTTTCACACATCTGTAAAAGTTTAACGTGAACTACAGTTTAGTGCAAAAAAATGGCATCAGGCATACTCGATTGGGAGATCTAGTGGACCAACCTCACCACAAAAGATTTACCGTTTGTGCAGACTTTACATGATGCTGAATTTTCTTGCAAATGTTGTGCATTCTGTTATGTAAAATCAACATCAGTTTATGTTGCTATTTAATTAACCAAACAGAGAACATGCTTCAGGTAATCCAATTACCCTTTGCGTTTCCTGTGACTTTCATCTCACTGCGATCTGACTTGCCAACATTGAAGTCAACAGCAGTTATTCCCCCTTCCTCTTTCAACGCAACATGGGCTGGAGCTAAACCAACTACACACAATCTAAGTTTTTGGGAAAAAGAAGAAACCAAAGAGAATAAAGGTTCAGGCTCATCACAAATCTCAATATGCACATAGTAAAAAGAGGAATGTATTGGCACATATCTACTACAGTTACATCACAAAAAGAACTAGCACTAGAACAAAGCATTCCTTCAAACATAAAGCAATACTACAATGACATTCTTTATGCATACATTTGGCTTTTTGTCTACTCCCTTGGGATAATTCCCTTAGAGGAAACACAGCTACAGTGAATAATTATCAGATTTAGATCCAACTTGTGGATACGGAAAGTTCACCAACAGATCATTCATTATAGCATTTTCCTAAGAAATCCCAATATTGACTTCTTAAAAGCCTACCCGTTTGGATGGTGGTACACGTACTGATCATGTCCCGGATAGAGAAAATCTGCCCAATAAAATGATAAGAGTTGAATTAGATGACTTGAAGTAGAGTTGTTGGATTCGGTTGAAACATTTTGGTCAGGTTCAACACAAGGTTCTTAGAAGAATACGGTAAGTTAAAATAAACTTACAGAGCCACAGTGCAGACATAGAAGCACAATAGACGTATGAACAACGGAAGCTAGGATTGTTTTTTCTCGAGGGGATCAACTTAGATTGGGTAAAGATACATAAATTCCTTGAGAAAGCAATGTGGATGCTGATGCTTCAACAGCAAATGGGTAAACCAACCTATACTCAATAATTCAACATATGCACATTTGGTTAGACACTAAAGAACGCTAGAGCTTTGGCCCAAACGAATTAATCAAACTCCACTAAAATGACCTTAGAATCTAACAGTGCGGTTCCAACTCCAAAGATCAAATGCTCATCGAAACTATAAGAACAAGCATACCCAAAACACAAAAAGCTCAAAACTTTTAGGCACATCAATCAGGCGTAAAAAAGTTCAAGTCTTCTACCAGCGACGAAGTAGCGGGCGAAGTTGGCCTCGACGGCGGAGGGGAGACGCCGGAGGTCGCCGGCATCGGGGACGATGAGGGCTCGGATCTCCTCGTCGACGGCGGCGCGTCTAGGACTGCAGCTACTTCCGCCATTAGGGCTGGCTCGTCTACGCCGTTGGCCCCTCCCGACCTCGTCGCCGCGATCGGCGCTTGCCGCTGTGCAGCCTATGCTGGGGTTTACGGCGGCGAACAAGTTGAGGACTGAGGAGAGGATGGGAGTGGCGAGGCCGTTAGATTGTCTGATCCAATGGTCAGCTCAGGCAGCACACCACACGTCCTTCTCCCCATCTTGTTAACCTTCTGTCTTTTTTCCCCTATTTTTTTTAGCTGACTTGCAACACGTCAGTGGACTATTTATTTATTTATTCTTGCAAAATCAGTCGAATTCCTAACCTTTAAATCACTATTGTCTCCTGCCGTCGTTAGGTTAGAGTTTAGGTTCACCAGTTGGCCTTAGAGAGAGGGAGGGGCGGCAAAGGCACAAGGGTGTGAGGGTTGAGCAGCTCGAACAAGAAAGAGCGGCGGTGACAGGGGAGGAGGTGGGCGGTGTTGGTACAGGCAGTCTTGTTGGGAGGCAGTAGGGTGTGATGCAGGAGAGAGGTGTGGTGGTAGCTGCGTGTGTCGATTGGATCAAGGGTAGGGATGTAGGTTTTGAGAGGTCGGACATGTATTGACAATTAGGTTAGGTGTAGGTTTGATCTAATGACCCAAAATTTAAAAATACCTCGAACTAAGATGATTTTTGAGCTAGACAATTAGAGACGACTCTTTATAACAAAAAAAAAAAAAAACAGCCCAGCCTACTGATAATTAAATTTATAATTTCTTAGGGGCAATAACAACAAATGTTACATTCTAGCATAGAAAAATGTTGTGATACTATTATACTAGTAGATCACCTATTTAACCGATTAACTCATGTCTTCTAATAACAAGTTAGGGAAGTTATATATCGCTTCCTACTCCTAAATTAGTGGAGATTGATGCTAGCAAAAATGAACAGGACAAGAACAAATTAACCAAACTATCAAATTAATTTCACTATGGTAATAGTGATGTTCTGGAATTTTTGGAAGGAGAGGAATCCAAGGGTCTACATGACTGGTTTGCGGAAAACTTGTGTTGATTGTAAGCCGTTGTTACAGACTTGCATTATTCTGTATCCATATCTTTCTTTTCCTCTTTCGTGTGGCGGAATGCTTGATCAAAGCGCCGCGTCGTTGTAAGACCTTCTTCGGGTGGTTGCTGTTCTTCTTTCTCCTTTTTAATGTAATGGCACCCAAAGCTTTTGAATGCTCTCGGAAAAAAATCAAATAAGTTTCACCATGAACAACAAGCAATTATAAACTTCACTCTTCTGTCCTCCAGTCAAACTTGTCATCATTAAACCCACAAAAGAAAAAAGAGTAGAAGGCGAAGGGAAAGCATTCAAGGAAAATATATCCATTAAGTTTAGCAATCGATCACAAAATTAATTACTTATCGAATTATCCTTTTATTACTGGAACGATTGATCGAACTAGCTAGTAGTAAATAATTAATCAAACGCGAGGTACTGCAGATGCTGGTGATAGCCGCCAAGTACTTCGTCCTGATGCTGCTGCTGGTAATGATCTCCTGCCGGCACTGCATGCCCATCGACGCCGGCGAGCTTTACGTCTGGCGGCGGCGGCGCCGACGACCACACGCCGCCGTACGTCTCCCGCTTCAACTGAATAACCTCAAGCAGTGAGTCCCTCACCCTGTCCGGCTGCACCGCCACCTCTTTGTCCCTCCTCTGCAAATCAATCATAATTCAGACATGTACGTATGTGTGCATGCATGCACGTACGTTACGTATGCGCGCGGCAATGGCGAACGTTGAGTACGTACCACGACGCGGAAGACGTTGAGGACGAGGGTCTTGTAGGAGGTGACGTTGACGTTGGTGACCTCGAGGCCGAGCGCGTTCATGGCATCCATGAGCCGGACGAAGCGGCCGGCCTTGTGCTCGCACAGCACCTGCAGGAAGAACTCGTTCCTCCACCAACCGCACCTCCACCTGTGGCTCCATGTCGTGCCCGCCCTTGTCGTCGGCCGCTGGCTCCGGCCCCGGGGCCTCTTGTTGCCGCCGACAGCCAGCTGCTGCTGGCTGTTGGGCGGCGAGGCGTCGTCGTTGTCGAGCCCGACTAGGCTCTCCGGCGGCGGGTGGTCGATGAGGACGTCAGGGCCTTGGGATCATCGCCTTGGTGCAGGTGGTGGTTGTCCGCCGGCGGGTTGGGGTCCTCTAGCTCGTCCTGCAGCGCCTTCACCTGCTTCTGCAGCCCCACGATATAATCGATCGCGTCCCCAGAATCGACGCGCGATCCATCTAAAATAAATTCATGAACAGCAATTGATGGAATCAACCAAGAATCAAATCAAGATGCAAGAATAATTCGTGGACATGCAAGGTGATCGTTGATGTGATGATACCTTGGTGATGTTTGGGACGAGCGACCGGAGCTTGTAGAGGCGATCGTTTAGCTTCTTCCGCCGCTTCCTCTCCGCCATGAGGTTCTTGCACTGCTGCCGCTTCCCGCCGCCTTTTCCACCGCCCGACCGCCCCTGCAGCTCGCCGTCGATGTCGTCGTCCGGGTCCCCCTGCAGCTCGCTCCCCTCCGACCCCGACTCCGCCCCGCCAGCTTGCCCCCCGCCGACCGCGCCGTGCAGCTGCTCCTGCACCACCACCGACGGCTCGCTCCCCGCCGCCGCGTACTGCCACCCCGCAGCAGCAGCGTCACTCACGGCGTCGACACCCGTCGCCTGCACCGCCAAGAACGGTTCGGCGGCGTCGAACAGGTTGAGCGACGAGGCCGCGTAGAGCCTCTGCGGGTCGGCGGCGTCCCACGAGAAGCCCGGCGTCTCCGGCGGCCACGCCTGGTTAGCGTCCTGTCCATGACAATCGTCGCCGCCGCATTGCGCCATGACCAGCTCCGCCATCTGCTGCTCCTCCGCCATCTGACGCATGCATGCACCGAACAGATTCAGTCGCTCTCACTCAGGTGTGTGCCTACCCATATATGCGTGCAAATGCAAAGGGTGTTGCGTTGCGTGTGGTGAACCGCAAGCCCACCTCGGGTGTCGTTGGCTCACGCAATTGCCGTGCTTGCTCGATTCGAATTAATTAATCGGATTGCATTCTCTAACTACTCCTATGCTAACTGCCATGCATGATCCATCACTGAATTACTCTCATCTCATGGAATGGAATGGAGTACAGGTGCAGTAGATTCAGGGATTGAGTACGCACGTATCTCGAGGCGAAGAGCTCGACGAGGCCGCCGGCGACGGGGACCAGGAGCCGCGTCTTCGGCCCCCCGGCAGGCTCCTGCAACCGATCGACGGTGAAATTCAGTTCAGTGATGCATGATTATGTAGGCAGTGAGCAGAGTTGAAGAACAAATAAATGCAATATGCTTCTTACTTACACTAGTATTGAGTAATTCGGGAGCTCTGATAGGCTGGTCTGCCAAATCGGCTGGTTAGACAGCAATGCCTGCGCGTGCATCCTGGTCGATCGATAGATATTTTAATTAACCAGCAAGAATAAACAAACAAGCAGTCATAATTAATTAGCCAGTAGGAACTGCAGGTGAAAATGGCAATATCATACTAGGAAGAAGAATTAGTGGACGATTTATTTGACTAGATTAATTTACCCTATGGAGGAGGAGTCCAGTGGGATCGATGAAGGAAGATCGCCGAGTGCTGAGACCTCTGCCTCCAACTCACTGCTGCAGCAGAAACCTGCCATCTCCAAGAACCTGCCATTTTGTGTGAGTGATTATTGTTATTGCCGCAGAGATAATGGATCATCACACTTTGGTTGCGTGAATCATAGAGTGATCACTCACATACCTCTGATCAGGGGACAGCCTCCAGTAGATGCAGTAGTCCCAGGCATCTGGACCAACAAGAGGCCTCAATGCAGCCTCCACAGTGGTTCCTCCATGAGCAGCAGCAGCAGCAGCAGCGCTAATGCCCTTCATGCTCTGATGGTCTCCTCCTCCCATGGCACTGTCTGAGCACTAGTAATCAGCTTATCCTAGGAGTGTGAGTGACACATCAAAGCAAAGCCATGTAAGTGTCAGTTGCAGCTGTCAGTGAAGGCATGCATGCACAAGGCTTTCTTTCTTGTTGTCAGGATAGGATTTGTTGATGTCATCAATGTGTAAAGGCTGCAAGAAACTTCAGGCTACGATTGCAGCAAGGACAGCCACTGTACCTGCTCATGTCCTCACTGTATCCCAAACTTCCAATAGTACTACATATGCATGAATGATCAGAAAATCAAATGAAGTAGAATTAACCTTGTTGTTCAGCCGTTTTTGTCTGGATTAAAATAGTCTATAGGTAACTTTTATCTACAAGTAATGCAAGAGACAAAACTGCATTCTTCTGATCCACCTGGAGGATATCTAGAGTCATGTCTTGGGAATTTGTGGCATTAAGCAAGGAAAAGAAAGTTACCTTGTTTCTGGTTTCCTGGTGATCTCTCTGAATGCGGTGAGGAAATAGGGTAGTGATCAACAGAGGGAAGAGAAAGAATCAGCTGAAAGCTATCGTTAACTGAAGAATCATTTCTACTCCAGGACTACTGCATCATGTGTATATATAGGACACACCTGTATGTTTCTCTTAAATTAGCCGTGGTTTCTTCCAAATCAGAGGGGGAGGCAGTTAATTATGTAATTATGTCCTCAGAAATGGAATTATGTAGTGAAATCTGTAAGATTAGTTTGAGATCTTGCTTTACTTAATTACTGCACCTATATTGCTGTGAAGGTTGTTGTGATTAGGTGAGTCGCAAGAAAGGTATGACAGTTTTGTATTTCCTCAACTGGGTCTTGATGCCTATAAAACAATATACAAATGCTGTTGTCCAATACCTAAACAACTTCCAGCTTTGATGAGTTCCATGTAGCTATGCAAGGACAATTTCGGTATACTATATGTATCATGGGGATAAAATGTGCACACTACCACTTTCTCATGAGTCATGGATGAAATTAATATCTTGTATTTCAAAGAAGCAATGAAAGCAAGAGCCTTGTGATCTGGGAGGGGCATGCATGTAATTTGGGTAACCGAGCTGGTTCAGATGGTCTGGGCGACACAGAGCCTTCAATTCGGGCTTCAACTGGTCCCTTCCCATTGGCAACACGCAGCAAACGTAAGAGGTGGTTGGATCGAAAAGAGCTTAGCTGGTAAGATATTTGCTGATGCAATGTTACTACATTGTTCACGCATCAGAGTTCTCAGTTCAACAGTCACATAAAAGGACAAACATGACAGAGAAAAAGGCATAGTTACAAAGGGCTGAATGAATATATCATAGGAGAATTACAAATAACAAAGTATATTGATTATATGATTACGACCAATAAGTAGCTTTGTGAAACAAAGTACACATTATTGAAAATCCTTTAATTGCGCTCTTTCCAGATTGCCTAGGAGATGAGGATGACACAGGAATCAATCTCCTTTCTTTGCAGCTTAGACGCCGACTTCCGAGCGGCGAGCCAGTGGTCTTGCAAGGTTGTCTCGTCGACCGAATGGCGCAAGGCAAGCCCACCTAGATTAAAAACCTTGTCCAAACTTACGCCGCCGCCGCACATCCTACTAGAAGATGATCTATTGTCTCCGCCGATGACCACGAAGACATAGACGCCTTGGTTGGGCAACCCTCTGCGTTCAAGTCGGTCGGCCGTCCAACAGCATCGGCGGATTGCGTTCAAGATGGTTGGTGAATATGCTGAAGCAATTGGAAAGCAAAACGATTGCAACAATTACTGTCAAGTCTTTTGTTCTTTGCGCAGTCTGACCACATCTGAACCGATCAAGGGAAACGCCAAACTGTACTACTCTACCATCCATTTCATTTTGCATCAGCAAAGGCCGTGTTGTCGACTGACAAAGTTATTCTCCAATCCTTCTAGAACATACGAAAGAACCAACAAGTACCAGAATATTATTTGGCCTTGAACGGCACAGGATTCTTCTCGTGATAAGCTCGAATATTTGCTGACAGTAATATACACATGCTCTCTCAAGAAAGCTGGTCGACCAACCCATGCCTCCCTCAACCGTTAGTTCGATGTGACTTCGATCGACCTTTGATGCAAAGATGGCTTGTTCCATTGGGAAATCCTCTCTTTTATTTTTTTTCTTGCCTTTGAAATGTACATGGAGGGATCAATTTACATGAATTAGAGCCATAAGAAATAAAGTTTGGCACTACTTCTCCCAATAGCACTTGCCCTTTTGGTCAGAATCCTGCCTCTTTAGCTTCATGAGGAATTCTATTTCATTTCAGCTTTCAGGCACGAGTGCAAATATGCAACCACTTGTTCAAACTTTAACGAGAATATTGGGTATGATATGTTCCTTCCAAAAAATAAATATACATATTTGGTGTGGTATTATCATCCTACCTTTTCTTTTCTCCGTCTCATTCAAGCATCCAATGCCATTTGCCCCTTGCTAGCTATTGAGTATTATAAATAGCCCGGGCGATCCTCGGTGCCCGGGCCATTGAAACAAGCGTTCCATTCTGCATTTTGACCTTCAGATTAAGGTAACCTTCCATCCATCCATCTCAAGAACAGATCGAGAAACCGCGAGAAAAGAAATGGCACTGAGGAGAATAATCAAGGAGCTCAAGGACCTGCAGAGGGATCCACCAACTTCTTGCAGTGCAGGTGATGATCTATATGCATATGTGCATTTGATCTTGACATTATCAGATCAAACAAGTCCAGAAGGGAGTAAAATTAAGGTTCTTTGATTGATGAGTTGGTGCGGTTTTTCCTTCAGGCCCTGTGGCTGATGACATGTTTCATTGGCAAGCAACCGTCATGGGCCCAAATGACAGCCCCTACTCTGGGGGTGTGTTCCTTGTCACCATCCACTTCCCTCCAGACTACCCATTCAAGCCTCCCAAGGTACCTAATGTCTAACTCTATGAATTATTCATTCACCTGGCTGACAAATCAGCAATCATAGTGCAAATCAAACAATATGGATCAATTAAGAAAGATGAGATGGGTTAACTAAAACAGGTGGCGTTCAAGACGATGGTGTTCCATCCAAACATCAACAGCAATGGCAACATCTGCCTGGACATCCTCAAGGACCAGTGGAGCCCGGCTCTCACCATCTCGAAGGTAAGCAATAACTGACACTCTGACAGCAGCCTGATGATATATATATATATATATGCACCATCCACAATACCCCGCTACAGTACAACTTCCGTCGACCTCCCGGGTGCTTTCCCAAGCGGTTACCTATCCCTTTTTTACTTCACCACCCAGTACACTCAACGTGCAAGGTCTTAACCTCCCGTAACCAGCTCGAAGCAGTTGGCCTTGCATGGCTAAAGCCTTGCACGTTGAGCGTGTTGGCTGGAAAGAAAAACAGGATGGGTGACCATGTGGGAAGAAAGCATCGCAATGAGTATTGTAGTGTGATAATCGTAGTTATACATCGTAAAAGATAATCATTTGGTTTCATTAATTGAAATCGGGAGATAAGCACTCTCTAATAATCAATATATATATATATATATATATATATATATATATATATATATATATATATATATATATATATATATATATTCACTTCAATGATCAGTTGATACTGTGTCTCATCCTCTGCCCACTCTGAATAAGTAAGTAATCCTTGATTTGTTGGATCATGAGCAGGTTCTGCTGTCCATATGCTCGCTGCTGACGGACCCGAACCCGGATGATCCTCTGGTGCCGGAGATCGCCCACATGTGCAAGACTGACCGCCTGAGATATGAATCCACTGCACGGGGCTGGACGCAGAAGTATGCCATGGACTAGCTACCACGTGTTATGAATATTGTGTATTCATAAGGCTCAATGGATAATATATGTATAGGAAGTACAGGGATATTACATGAGAATATAACATACATATATAACAAAATACAAAAAGGCATATAAGAAAATACAAAAAAAATCCTAATCTAACACCCCCTCCCTTCAAACTCATGATGGATCACAAACACCGAGTTTGGAGAGAAAATACAAATATTGTACCATAGTCCTGTGGTTTCGTGAAGAAGTGGGTAATCTGTAATTGATGGCACAAATCGTAAAGCAAGTACTCCTCCCGCATATGTGCGAGTATATGAAGTATCCACACTAATGTGTTTGGTGAGTTCATGCTTCACGGGTCATGGGCAACACTGATAGCACTTGTATTGTCAAACAAAAGAATCGTAGATCCCATCATAGACACTCAAAAATCTGCAAGTAGTCACCTCACCAAGTAACCTCTGTTGTCACTTGCCATAGCTCTCAACTCGTCTCTACACTCAAACGGAAAATCAGCTACTTCCTTGTCTTCCAGGCAATCAAGGAGGAACCAAGAAAAACACATTAAATAGAAAGAGAATGACGATCAGAAGAATCACTAGCCCAGGTCGCATCGGAGTACGACTAAAGTTGTAGTGAGTTGGAGTTAAGGAAAAACAAACAACGAGAGATAATCCCACACAAATAGCGAAAAACACGAAGAAGGTGATTGTAGTGAAGATGGGTAGGACGAGCCATGAACTGATTCAAGATATGAACAACATGAGCAATATCAGGACGAGTGCTCACAAGATACACCAAACTTCCAACAAGATGGTGATATCGAGTAGAATCCTCAAGAAGATCATCATCGCTGGCACGGTGAAGGAATAGCTCTACGGAATCTCGACAAAGGCGAGTGTCAATGACTAGACCGATCAAGAAGATTATGGACATACTTCCGCTGGGAGAGGTAGTAACCCTCAGGAGTAGAAGAAACCTCAATGCCAAGGAAGTACATAAGAGAACCAATATCAGTCATCAGAACTGCTCACTGAGATGCTTGTTCACATATGTGATCAATGAGGAATTATCACCAGTGATGAGCATATCATCAGCATACAGAAGAAGTAGTGTCCAACCCCGAGATGAGACATGGATAAAAAGAGCAGGATCGTGAAAACTGACAGTGAAACCGGCAACGGTAATCACTGAGGTAAAACGCGCAAACCAGACACGAGGAGCTTGTTTGAGGCCATAAAGAGCACGACGAAGACGACAGACATGCCATCGGGAACAGAATACACAAGTGGTGGCTGCATATAGAGCTCCTCATGCAAAACACCATTAAGAAAGATATTCTTAACATATAGCTAAGAAATAGACCACCGACGAATAGAAGCAACCGCAATAAAAGTGCGAGCAGTGGTCATATGGGCAACAGGGACAAAAATCTCATCCTAGTTACAACCGTACTCCTGCTGAAAACCGCAAGCCAAAAGACGAGCCTTGTAGCGTTCGATAGCACCATCAGACCGGGTCTTAATCTTGTACATCCACTTACACGTGATAGGGCAAGCATACACAGGTGTCGGTACAATACCCTAAGTCTCCGTACATCGAAGAACATCAAGCTCCTCTGCCATAGCGAGCTGCCACTCAGAATGAGGAGCAGCCTCACAATAAGAACTAGGCTCGGTAACAGAGAAAGCATGAGATATCGGAGCAAATTCAAGACGATCAGGAGGTCAAAGAGATGTCCGGTCACAAAGGACATAACAGGGAGCATCATCAGGAGGATCAGATGTAGGTGTCAGCAAGATACCAAGAGAGAAGATTGGTGAAGGACGACGACGCCTGGAGTAGTGAATACCAGATAAACGAGGCGATGGTGCTGCAGGAACAAGAGGTGGTGCTGCAGGAGGCAGCACCGGAGGCGGAGATACAGAAGGAACCACTGGAGACAGACCAAGGGAAGGCTGTGATAGTGGATGAATGGGTGAAGAGCTAGAAAGAAATAACCATGAAATCGTCTCAACGGTGGAAACAGGACAAGGAGCTGAATCTCGATAGAAGAAAGGTTGAGATTCGTCAAAGATAACATCTCATGAGATCCTGATCCGTTGAGCAGAAGGATCATAGTAGCGATAACCCGTATGCTCGGAACTATAACCAAGAAACACACACTCAATTGACTGAGCAGATAGTTTGGTGCGCTCACGATGCTGCGGTAGAACAAAACAGGTGCAGCCAAAAATACCAAGGTGAGTGTATCAGGGGGCTCGAGAGTAGAGACGCTCTATAGAACTAACACCCTTAAGAATAGAGAAAGGCTGCATATTGATGAGATATGCAGCCGTAGAAATAGCTTCAGCCTAGAACTGTGGTGGAACGTGAGGCAGGGAGAAGAGTGCGGGCAGTCTCAATCAGATGACGATATTTGAGCTCAGCAACTCCATTCTGAGCATGGGCACCAGGACAAGAAGATTGGTAAATAGTGCCCTGCTCAGAAAGAAACTGTCTAAAAGTGCCAGAGCAGTACTCGCCAACAGAATCATAGCGAAAAGCACGGATGAAAGAATCAAACTGAGTACGAACCATCGTTACAAAACTACAATAGATCACAAGAAACTGAACATGATTAGACATAAGGAAAAACCATGTAAAACGGGAATAATCATCAATGAAGATCACATAAGCTTATACTCGCCTTTAGAGATAATAGACGCAGGTCCCCATACATCTGAATGAACTAAGTCAAAATGAGGAGAAGACAAGGACTCACTAGAATGATAAGAAAGTTGTAGCTGCTTACCCATCTTACAACCCTGATAAAACATAGCCATGTCAACAGTAACACGTCTAAGAACACCCTAACAAACTAATGAAGAAAGGCGGGACCCACACAAGTGACCTAAACAGTGACGCCACTGCACAAAACTCTAGAGGTGGTGGCAACAGTGGCGATGGAGGTAGACATAGATGTGATAGGAGTAACTGAAGTTGACGGAAGGTGGAGGTGATTAAGGTTGTAGAGCCCCTGACGATCCCTATGGTGCCGACAAGCCCCAAGTACCATCCCTGTTTGTTGATAGTGGATGAAACAGGTGTGAGAGTAAAAACCAACCCTACAGCCAAGATCGGTGAGCTGACCCACCGAAAGAAGCTGGAGAACATGGGAAATAGCTGGAACAGAAAAGTTAGTGGACAAAAGAGTGCCCTGACAGCTGACAGACAGAGGAGTACCATCAGCTGTCTAAACAGAGATAGAAAAAACAGGAGGTCCTACTGAAGTGAGAGATATAGAGTCTGGTGTCATATGAAAAGAGGCACCGGAATCTAGAACCCAAGAGATACCTGGAGGAGACGTCTGAGCTAAACTAACAGAACCTGCTAAGCTGTGAGAGAGTTGCTAAAGTAGAGCCTAGCATAGCTGCGAACGTAATCACTCACGAGAAGGCCCCGACGCGGCCGGTCCGCTCCTCCCGTCGAGGAAGGGCCTCCTTGCCCCCTTTGATCGTCCACCCCTACGCGCTTTGTTCCGCACCATATAACTCTGGTAGTCGTGCCTGAAGTTCTTGCAATTATTGCACTGAACCCCAGTTGGTGCGAAAACAAGGGCAAAAACAGACACTTGAGGAGGGACTGTAGTCAAAGCAGAAGCCGTCGGTATAGTCGAAGAAGAAGGGGCAGCAAACACAGCCGAAATAGACTGTGTTGCTAACACGCAACGAAGCTCCTCAGCATGAAGCGTCGAAAGAGCCTCGATGATCACGATCGTGGCGGCGGCTCAAGAATTGAGCCTTGACAAGCTCAAACTCTTGAAAAGACGGCAGATGAAGTCATAAAGGCGAAGACGGTCTCACGATCTGCCTTCTACACCTTATGACACTCCTGGCAGAGAGGAGAAGCTAGCTCGTCCAGCTGACGCCAGAGATTGGCCAGAGCTAGATAGAAGTCGTCGACGGAAAAGTCCTACTAGTGAAGCATCTCCAACTCACGCTAAAGCAAAAGAATCGAGCATCGCCGCTTCACGGTATCGCCGCGCAAGTACTCCCAGATCTGACGAGTAGATCACAGGCCAACAATGTCTGGCTGAATGGAGTCATCGACGCTGACCATCAGGATGGCTCGAACATGAGCCTCATCAGCACACTAACGCCGAAAGCGCCAATGGCATATTGAAAAGCCTCATCGCTAGCGTTAGCGGCGACAACGCCTCGCTCCTTCTTGGCAACCTTATCTTCTCGCAGAGGTGCGTAAATAGCGTAATACCAACTAGCGGTGGCGGAGAAAGTCGTGCACCAGTGACATGTCCACAGAGGTAGAGACCATCAAGCGTGATCTTCATGAGTGAAGACCACAACCTGTAGTTCGTCCCATGGAGTTTTGTTCCCGAGAATAGGATCACAACTGATGGAATGGAAATCATCAGTAGGCGGCGTTGGACAGTACGACAACCAAGGCAACGAAGTCTAACAGGCGACGCTGGACGACGCGGGGGTTAGATCTTTTTTTCCTTTATTCTTTTTGGAAAGCTGAAACCGATACGGTTTCTAAACGTCGATCTCGGCGAGCGACGGCGACGGAGGCAACGGCAACGACCGCACGCGGAAGGCCTTGGCCGGTGGTAGCTGCCGCCGCCGCCAAGCCGCGTAGCAATGGCGGCGCGTGGAAGGCCTCGGTGAGTCGGCTCTTGGCGCAGCGCGCGGCGACGAGGAGGCGTCGACGGTCGCAATGGCAGCCTCGGGCGAGCAACGCCGACGGTGTCGCAATGGCGCTCGGCAAAGATCACAACGGTGGTCTTCCGCGCGCGCCGGATGACGATGATGGTGGATGACAACGGAAGGAGTTAGGTTGGTGACCTAGCACCGATACCATGTTATAAATATTATGTATTCATGAGGCCCAATAGGCAATATATATATAGAATATAATCGGGTATTACAAATGAATATATCACACACATATTAAAAAATACAAAAAAGCATATAATGAAATACAAAAGAATTCCTAATCTAACACCACCTACCTCACGCTGTATCCAAATTGGATACCATCCATGCACATTGATCAGAAATATACGAACACAACAATAGTCTTGCTTTAATTAGGCCCAGTGTTGAGAGTGCGCTCCATGGTGCATCTGCACCGTCATCCTCTTGGTGAAGAATAATAAGAACAAGCAGTTTTGATGGTCTATTGTGCTGTTTAGCTGGTATCTCGAAATCTACGATAGCAACATGATCACAACAGACGCTTTGGCCAAGTTGTTAAGGTGTGTGCCAAGTTTTTGGCCGTATTAGCGTGATTTCGTTTCGTATTTACAAAAGTAGTCGGAGCGGAAAATTATGTGCAAAAATAGCACAGCGATCGCACGACCGCTGTGCGGCAGCCACCCCCGCCCGCCACGCGCCTCACGACTACCGTGCGGTGGCGTTGCCGCACGGCCGCCGTGTGGTCGCGCCCACGCGCCGCCACGTGTCCCCCTTAGGGTTTAGTCGGGATTAGGAATTATGGCTAAGGTTTAAGTAGCGATTTTAATTTTAATTTTAAAATATAGCAAACGACTTCAAAAAAATTATGGCAAATTTACACAAGCAAGTACACAGTGTCAGAGGGCTTTATGTAAAATTTCATAAAATTTCACTTTTTGAAGCGGCGATTTTTGAAGTTGTTTGCTATATTTTAAAATTGAAACAAAAATCACCGCTTAAACTCTAACCCTAATTCCTAATCTTGGCTTAACCCTAAGGGAACACGTATATGGCGCGCATGTAAGCATCATCGCGGTCGTCATGACGGCCATGTGCTATTTTTGCATATAATTTTTCGTCCGGCTACTTTTGTAAATACGAAACGAAATCACGCTAATACGACCAAAAATTCGGCGTGTGCCTGCTTAGTACATGGGTTTCCCCACGAGAGTTCGAATTTCTCAGACGTTGTTTCTCTCTCTCTCTCTCTTTTAGAACACTTCGTTATTGTTATGTTTTTTCTTCTCGTTATTGCTACGTTTCTTCTCCTAAGAACCTCGATAAATATTTCAAGAGAATTATTATTTTTAGTTATACTTTTGGATTTCATTAGTCTTTTTGGGGCATCACTGTGAGAGAATACTTTCGAAAAATGGCATAAGTGATTTGGGGGTTCCACCCTTCTCCATCCTAGCCACAAGAGCCAGATCCGTTGGCCCAGGGCAGCGTTTGCATGTTAGTCCTAAAAGTCCGTTATATATATATATATATATATATATATATATATATATATATATATATATATATATATATATATATATATATATAGCCTTTTTCTACTCCTGAGTAGTTACTCCTATTCAGTATCTCACATATCTCACAACGTAGAGGAGTATCTGCATGTAACCGAGAGTATGTATGTGCACAAGATAATGTAGTATATAAGACCATATATGTGGTATTTACACATTTTTAGATGTGGTATGTATAATTTTTAGACATACTCCTTTTATGTGCGAATATGAAGGTATTTACAAAATATGCTAAAACTATGAATTCTCTTGCAAATTTTTCGTGGTTCATATTGGAGTATCTTATAATTAGTATATGAGTATACCCAAAGTGATAATGGAGTATGTCAAGTTCTTTTAGGTGGTATATCAAAGTTGAGAGTAACTACTCCTGAGTAGAAAGTATTTTTCCTATATATATATATATATATATATATATATATATATATATATATATATATATATATATATATATAGGAAAATGGTATGGTATACTGAGTATGATTCACTTCTCATATACCACTTAAATTGTATGATGATACCTTTTATCAATTTGAGTATACTCCAATAATGATTATAAGATACTCTAAAGTTAGTTTCATAAAAAATTCATGAAAATTCACTTTTATACCAAAACTGTATATACTTCTTTTATGTATAAAAAGGGTATATAGCAAACATAAAGGGCTCCAGTGAAAATTTTCTCGATCAAGTCACATTGGAGTATCTTATAATTGGTATTCAAGTATACTGAAAGTGATAAAGAAGTATAATATATTCGTTTAAGTGGTATATGGAAGTGGGAGTACTAAACGGATGTCTATATATATATATATATATATATATATATATATATATATATATATATATATATATATATATATATATATATATATAACTTCATGTATCTGTCTTTCTCCGGGAGGCTTGCCTTCCATTATCTAAAAAAATGTATCTTTCTTTCCCAAGAAAAGTGATTTTTTTAGAGACAAAATAAGAACATTTCACAAAAGAAAAACGATCTAAAATATATTCGAGATTTATGAAGGGCCGTAATCAACCGAATAATGCTTGTTAGTGGTAAGCAGTGACAAACAACGAAACTGTATGGAACTTCCATTGTACATTTCTGAAACCTGGACGCATGTATCAACATTCGCTCAAAGCTGTCGCCCAGATGGCTTTCCAATTGGCAACGATAAAATATCTCAAGGATATCATGTCATAGTTTACGAATATACCTCTGTTGCAAACATGCTCTCCATGATCTGCACAAATGCATTATATTACTAGTGCAAGCTGTAAACTCCCGGGAATTTTTGTTGTATTCAATTGGGTAAGTCAACACTACAAATGCTACATTTGCTCAACAAAACGTTGAAAACGTGACAGTGAAATGGGGGAAAAGGCACTCTTCAGGAATGCATGAGCATACAAGCATCAGACCATATGAAGGGAAACATAATTTTCCATTGAAGTGAAATAAGAAGGAAAATAAACTGAGTGCGATTACATCATGTCTACTTATGGAACAGAGATAACGAGATTTTTTTTCTCAAACACGGGAAATACCATCTAAGCAAGTTACCTAATTGCCACGACTTGTCAGTCACACGAGATAATCACAAGGCAGGAAGAAGAAAATGAAACAAATGGATCGCTCAATGCCTCGACAAAGAGACCTTGCTGCAGCTGCCAGTAACCTAGGGGAGAACATGAATGCAGTTCCGCTGAAGCAAGACGCAACAATAATAAAGCATGGCAACTTCGCCCTTGTTCTTTGTCTACTGATAATTAGATCACAAAATGGAGCACGCCCCCCTCTGCGCCTTTTTCTTCTTCTTTGCCTTCGGTGGCTGCAGTACCACCTTTATTGCCGCGTCAAAAACACCCTTGACGTTCTGCAAATCAAAAGGACCGAAATCTCTGTTAGTATCTCACATTGTACATTGTACATTTAGCAAATGATTGAGCAGACAGCAATACTAGTTGGGTCTTTGAGCTGCATTCGATATAGTATGGGGCGCCTATTTGCTTTCTTAGTTCCTCTCCCTAGAAAGGTGGCAAGTAAAAAAAGTTAGAAAACATAGTTAAAGCAAAAGCAAGAAAATTAAGACAAAGTCGAGTGAATCCACTAGATTCACAAGCCTCAATATAATGCTAGAGTAAAGCAGGGCATTAAACCACCCATAACCGTACCTGAGCAGTAGTGATAGGAACAGCACCTGGATGGTCCACAAAGAACTGCTTGTCGTCTCGAAGATCTGCCAGTGCAATGTAGAATGTGAAAAATGTGAAATCCAATACAACTGGCAGTCTAAAGCATTAGAGGTTTAAGGGTATGTCCATATGTGGGGTTCACCTAAGAATTTATGGAATAGATGTGTTTCATAAGCACGGTAAGAACACCAGCACCAAATAAAAAATGCAGCAAAACTGAATTCAACAGGACAACAGCAAACCGAGGGACAGTTTGCAATGCAACAAAACTGGTAAAGCAGCCTACAGCTGTTGCTGTTGTTGAACCGAGTTCAAAACTACAAAGGTAGAAACTAAACAGCCGATAATTCATGTAGGTACATTGCAATATCTCCTTGGAAGCATTAAGCGCAGTGTAAATACTATGGAGGTTCACATATGTAATGTGCAGACTGTCATGGCATGGTATTGTCAATAACATTACAAATATCATGCATTGACATCAAAAGAGCCACCATCAAATAGGATCCTATATACCTAGAAACCCCATACTTCTTTTATCCAAAACTAACGCAAAAGGTTAGATTTCTCAAAATGTGAGAATGTACTATTCTTACCAAGCTTTGTTCCCACGAGAATTATAGGCACACCTGGTGCATAATGCTTCAGTTCAGGTATCCACTGAAATAGAAAAGGAATTCAGACTCAGCAAATGCATAGTTTGCATCTCTATATCACAAGTGGCAACTGAAACAGTGACTTGAGCATATATATATACAGCCACAAAAATTATCAGATCAAATTAATAAAAATCAAGAGAACGAACAAGAATGAAGGAGACTGGTATCATCTCCAATGGATGGAAAACTGGAAAGATCCATTCAAGGATGTATTTGGGCCTGTTCTAAAATTGATTTTGAAGCATATTTCCTAGCATGCACTAAAGAAGACAATCACTAATGGAACATGATAGACATGCCAGAAGCATAATAATCTTATCAGGTAGTCAGCTTAATGAAGGTGATTGTATAAAT
The DNA here is from genome assembly GCA_036346255.1 of Ampelocalamus luodianensis. Classification (NCBI taxonomy): domain Eukaryota; kingdom Viridiplantae; phylum Streptophyta; class Magnoliopsida; order Poales; family Poaceae; genus Ampelocalamus; species Ampelocalamus luodianensis. Next base: position 314,074 of record JAYEVH010000361.1, read on the forward strand.
GATCTCAAAATTGAACTTGTCCAGCAAACTACTTCTGAAACCAGGAACATGTAGAGCAAATAAAAGCGGATAGAGATAAATAAGAATTAGTAGCTTGCCTTCTTTGAAACATTCTCATAGCTGGCCTTACTGATAAGTGAGAAGGCCAGAAGGAAAACATCGGCTCCACGATAGCTCAGTGGTCTCAGTCTGTTGTAATCCTCCTGACCTGTTGTATTCCCAAAGAAAGAACTTTTACAACTTGGTACCAGAGAAAAAAGCAAGCAGAACAGGGGAAAAAAGGTGTGGCAATTAGCAAAAAAAGGTAGCAGAACAGCCAATTACCTGCGGTGTCCCATAGCCCGAGGTTGACAGTGTTGCCATCAACCACAACATTAGCGCTGAAATTGTCAAACACCGTCGGAACATAATCCTGCCAAAAGCAATGGTGAGAACAACGAGTGCACAAATCATGCAAAGGCACAAGCAACTCGTAAACAGTGAAAAATAAAATGGCTACATGCCCATCGAATAAGCCGAGCGATGTTCCACGGTGAATGTACAAACCACTCCAAAAGCCATGCCTGAAGATAACCTTACCAGAATGGTAGTACACCAGACCCCATGTACGTGGTGGGCAGTCCACAGGTGGTCCAATGGATATAGTGTACTACTACTACACGGTCGGCATTAACTCAGGGCTCTAAGCTAATCTACCCCAAAGCAGCAACGCATGCGTGAAATCTTCTTCTTTGAAGATTTCTCAAAAGATTAAAAATCTTCATTTGAAAAATGAAGCATGCGTGAAAAGTTAGAAGAGATGCTTTTGGCGCTGCAATTGGTGTGGATTTGGGTGGAACTGCTACAAGCAATGGCTGCTACTGCACCCACCAACCACACGGAAGGTGTGAGTGAGTGGTGGAGGGTACAGGATGACTAGAAAGTCGGGAAAGCGATCTCGGTCTGTTTGAAACGTATCCGCAGCTCCCACATTGATAGAGAGAGGAGCCAAATTGATATGAGATCGAGGGAATCTGCATTTCCCCAATAACGTTGCTACCATCCATAAACTTAAATGAAATCACCAAAAAAAAAAAAAAAACCTGCACAAATTTGAGCCTCGCAAGGAAGGATTCGGACCACAGCAGCGTGCAATCGTTTTCTAAAGTCTCCAATTTGAGCCTGATTTGGGAGTGTCGTAGAGAAGATCCCCCTTTCCCCTAACCAATTGACAACCCTAGACAAGAAGAGATCGCAGTTCGCAACCGCATTGTCCTAATACGGGCCAAATTCACAACCGCGAGTCAAATCAAGCACAGAAACTCCGAGAAGGTGGGGAGTTTCCCCCAAATCCAGATCAAGAATCGGCAGCTTAGCTACGCATTAAATTACCCAAGAATCAGCTAAAAGACGCAAAAAGGAGCAATCCTTGTTTGTACCCAAGACGACGCGGCATTACCAAGAACAAGAAACAAGACGCCTCAAGAAGAAGCAAGCAAGAAAGGGGGAGAGGGGAGACGCACGGTGGGGAAGGTGTTGGAGGTGTAGGAGATGAGCATGCAGGTCTTGCCGACGGCGCCGTCCCCCACCGTGACGCACTTTATGAACCTCGACGCGCTCATCCTCCTCCCCTTGCTACCACCACCACCCTATCCGTCCTTCTCCGGCAACCCCTCTCTCTCTCTCTCTCTCTCTCTCACACACACACACACACACACTCAAGAAGAAGAAGAAGAAGAGGAAGAAGAGGAAGAAGAGAAAGGAAGCTGCAGGCCAGGAAGAAGCAGGTGGTTCGCTTGGGACAAAGGAGCAAAGCCAGGGGAGCGCGAGGGTAGGGCAGGGTGGTTAAGATTGGGAGGGCGGGAGGCGAGGACAAATGGAGGGAAGCGCAGGGAAGGAGGAGGAGAGGGGTGCGGGGGAGGGGTGGTGGAAGCGGTCTCCGCGCCGAAATGGTGGGTGGGGGGTGGGGCCTTGCCCTGCCCGGCCCGCCTGGCTACCTGCTACGCTGCCTAGAGCAATTGCTTGCTTTGCTAGGGGAGAGAGGAGAGGAGAGGAGAGAAGAGGGTGGAGCGGTGGGTGGGGGTGGGGGTGGCCACGGTGCGCGCGCGCATCATTTCCTTCTTTATTACCGCCCTGCCGCTGCCGCTGCTACTCCCACTATTATTGCGCGAGTTGTTAATTTCCCGTTAATTTATCGACTAATATAGTAACAAGACGTAAGATACAATTGACAGCTGCATGCCCAAACTATTTCTGTAAGGTCGAGGGGCTTTCTGCAACTGCTCTCGTCCTTTTTTTCCCTCCTTTCTTTTTGAGAGGATCTTTTTTTCTAATCATTTTCCCACTTTGCCTTCTTTTTCGGGGGTTCTATTTTATTTTGTGTCAAACATCTGCCCACACCGTACAAGCAGTTTTCAGTGTCATTTTCTCTCTAGGGTGTTATCTAGGCACTAGGTATTATTCTTGCCCCTCGGTGACTGCTCAACAGCCATTGTGTTTACATGTTCAACCACCAAACCGTAATATATAGTAGAGGACATAATGTTGAGAGGAACAGGAAAGGTCATGCAGGAAAAGTAAGATTTGTTGGTGGGAAGAGAACACATCAAGATTCAGGACTGGACATGCATATTATATGATGCATATACTATTGATTATTGAACCCTATGCCTTGAGTGTACATATACCAGCTTCAAGAGCAGTTGCATCCTGATATTGTGAAGCTGGGGAAGTACGCTTCTGATTCAGTTCCTTGATCATTTTCTAGTTTGAATGTCCAGACAGAGAGGAAAAACATCATGTATTTAGCTGTTCTACTGATTAATATATCAAGAGTACCTACATTAACATACAAGCAATATTTTCCCATGTGATCTAAAACTGCACCAATTAACATGACAAACTTTTCTCTGAAAAGAAATGTTTCATGAGCAAATTCCATCCAGCTGTGGGAGCAGTTGGGAGGAACGTTACACGACCGTGAATGCAGTGTACCATACATAAAATAGTGCAGACAGCTAATAAAATCCAGGATCCAACTGGATAGATTAGATTGGAGCTCTTGTTTCCTTCCCTCTCCTGTCCTGCTAGAGAGGGGCACCCACCACTCATAACACCCAATCAAATTATGGAATACTGCTGATTTGATCTGATGCATTATTGTTCATCCAAGCTTACTGGCATCTCAATTCGCCTAAATACTACTACCAAAGATTGAAATACGATTCCATGTATCTTTAACAAATACAATACTGTATCAAGCCGGGTTAAATATCTCATCCTGTCAAAATTTATTTTATGACTCTTGTTGCCCTATTCTGGTCCAACAAAAGGCACATAAAACAGTTGGCAAAACCTTTGTCTGCCTACTTTGTCTGGTAGCCTACACCAAAGGTTAAGAACTCTTCCAAGTTCTGAGTATAGGGTTGTGTAGTTATTTGAATTTGTGGATCCTTTTAGCTGACTCAAATGTGTTTGACAAAAGCATTGCAATTGTCATTGGCCCAACCCCACCGGGAACTGGTGTGATCGCTCCTGCAACCTCGCAGGCCTCCTTGTAACAGACATCTCCAACAAGCCGATAACCCCGAGGGCTTTCTGGATCCTGACGCATTTCAAAGCAGTAGTGAGTATATAATGCAAGAAAAGTAATACACGTGCTGCAAGGGGAACACCAGTAGGGAAAGAAGGAATAGAGTTTGGAGTTAGGACACAGCAACACCCAAAACCAAACTCATAGATAGGACAAGTCAATTTTAAGAGTATTGAATTGATTGATCATTACATGCTGCCCGAACATGTAATACAATGTCAATAAATTCACCAAGGGTAGTCAAATGTCGGGTTCATAAAATAAATTAAAAAAACAGCCAATTTCAACTTTCATAAATGTGTCACCAACGGTGGGAGCACGGGAGTGTGTAGCTCCTTACCAGGGTTTGATCGTAACGAGGGCCCTGAAAAAACACACTTGTTCCAAAAAAAAACATCTAGAACTATCTGTGTTCTGAGATTGTCAAAATTTTCCATATCTGAACCAAACATAATTAGAAACAAGAGGTGTAAAACTTTGTAATTTTGACAACCAGTCATGTGGATCCCACCAATGTGCTGCCATTGGGAGTTTTGAAAGGAGTTCATAACAACTCTGCACAGGTTTTTTTCGTGCATGAAACTTTTGCATTTAGAAACAGAGGTATATTAAAAACAAACAGGTTCCACGAGCACTAAAATAAAAGGATATGACAAAAAAAGAAAAAGTCTGTGAGGGTTGTAAATTCTAACTGACCTTGTAAATAACTTGCTTTATTATTTTATTCAATTATACTGTAGGGGCCTCCCCTACAGTTCCCAGTCAAAAAAAAAAAGAGGAAAAAGTTCTAGCAGGGAAAAAAAGTAGGTGCCTTACATCAACTGGATTGATGCCAACATCAATAATAGCGGCTCCAGGCTTTATCCAACTCCCTCTGACCAAGTTAGCCACTCCAACAGCTGCGATGACAATATCTGCTTGTCTTGTTATTTCCTCAGGGTTCTTGGTTTGTGAATGTACAATGCTAACAGTTGCATTTTCTTTCTAATAATCATATAAAAACAGATTAAAAAAACTCAATAAAGTTGTTCCAACTATTTGAAATGAAGAACTAGTTCATACTTGCAACAGTAAAGCAGCAGGCATCCCCACAATATTGCTTCGTCCAATTACAACAGCTCTCTTCCCTTTTATTTCAACTCCATATCTGTGTAGCAACTCCATGCATCCTTTAGGGGTGCATGGAACAAAGAATGGATCTCGACCTTGCATTGCAAGTCGTCCAATGTTCAGTGGATGGAAGCCATCAACGTCTTTTTCAATACTGACAGCATTCAAAATGTTCTCATCGTTCATATGCTGCAAATTGTTGGATAACAGAAATGCGAATGTTCAGTGGATGAAAGCCATCAACGTCCTTTTCGATACTAACAGCATTCAAAATGCTCTCATCGTTCATATGCTGCAAACTATTTATTAACAGACATGTGAACAAAGAAGTTCAAGCATCAGCATAGACAACCAATTTGAAAAGAATGCTGAGATACAACAAACTCAAGACCACAAAGGGCATATGACTCATTAGCCAAAACGAAGAATTTGTTCATCTGCATTTTCCATATGTTCTTTTAAACGAAGTAACCAGGGGACTTTTGTAACAATTATACAATATCAAGGCAGCTATTAGAATTTAGAAATGGAAACATTTGGTGTGCAATTGGGGAATTCTGCCATTATTGAAGCCTTAACCGGATATATTATGCATGAAACATATTATAATGGCATGCCATATAATATATAGGTAGGTAATCACTAGCTATAAAAAATAACATAGATTTTAAATATGCCAGTTGCTAACAGCAAAATGCAATTCTAGTCCAAAGGTTCTACAGTTACACTAGCCAATAGAGTACCAGCTATTGAGAACTCACACGAGGTAAGGGCAACTGAACCAAGATGCCATGCACTGATGGATCACCGTTGAAGGTTGCTATGTGCTTGATGACCTCATCCTCGGAACTGTCCTCCGCAAATTGACTTCAGACGACTTAATACCAACAGCTTCACACGCCTTCTTCTTGTTCCGCACGTAAGTCTGAGAATCCTTCCTTGACCCAACTAGGATGACCGCCAGCCCAGGCACTACCCCAATTGCATCCTTCATCTTGGCAATTTCAACAGCGATTTCTCCTTATTTGCTTCGCCACCAACTTCCCATCAATCACCTTAGCAGAAGCATCAGCCAAAACAGTTGCTACACATGCAAATTGATCAACAGAATTATAACACCAGAGCAACATGAAATAGAACAAGATTTAAAGCGTTACACATGTAAGAAGTCTCTTCACATATTTCATTTTTTGCTACACTTAAATCACAACAACCATGGTTAAGTTGCAACACAAATTTTATCCATGCTTTTCATGCTGAGGCTGAAGCATGCGTGGCCGCACTTCAACACACCATCCAGCTCGGTATGGGGAGAGTAGAGCTACAAACGGACGCCTCAAATCTTGGTGATGCCGAGCGAGGAGAGATCTTCGATCGATCAGATATCGGTGTGTTGGTTAAAGAAGCCGGTAGTTTATGCACGTTAGAATTTATCGATGTCAAAATCTTGGCATGCCCGAGACAATGTAATAAAGTAGCAGACTCTCTAGCTAGCTTTTGTTTGAAGTTATCTGGGAGCGATCCTCTGATATGGACGGATCAGTCTCCTGAATTTGTATCAGTTTTGGTGGCCGGCGATTTGCCCGAGCCGACTGGTTAATGGAAGCGGTCTTCCGTCTCAAAGAAAAAAATCAACAAAAGAAATCCTGAAAGAACAAGCCGCAACACTGGAACTTTCTTACCCCAGCCGCACAGAACATAATCTCACGAGCCCATAATTCGACACGAACGGGGAAGGTCAAGTGAGCAAGGAGAAGTGGGACGCGCGCACCTGAGTCGGCGGAAGAGGCGGCGGAAACCGAAGCCATGCCGCGCGTGCGCGGGAGAAACGGGAGCGCCGCGGCGGCGAAGAGCGGCCTCGGCGGCACGGGAGCGAGGGCGGGCGGAAGCGGGGCAGCGGCGTGAGGAAGGCGCGGCGGAGGGGAGGAGGCGGGAGGTGGCAGAGGAGGAGCAGTCAGAGAGTACGGAGGACGCCATGGCTGACGGCTAGGGTTTAGGCCCTGAAGCTGTGGTGGAGGAGCGATGCCGGCGGCGGCGAGGTTTTCGCGGGCGGTAAAAGATGGGAGAAGAAAACAAGTTGCCAAGAGAGATGGCGAGGTATCGAGTCTCGAAGCAGCAGCGGCCTAAACCCATTTAACCGTGGGTTAGCGAGAGTTTAGCAGCAGCGGCCTAAAACCCACTTGGATGGGTTTAGGAGGTAATTACAATCTTAAAACTTGCTCTTTTTTCCCGATCAAAATCGAGCTCTCTGCGAATGCAGATTCCAGTGCTATCTATCGGTGAGTAATTTAGACCCCGCTTGAAACGTTCTCAAATTTGTCCAACAGAACGCTTGCTGTTCAAAAGTGTTGCGACTTGAGAAGGAACATTTGGATTCAGCCTGTGCTTAAAAAGCCACATTATTAACGACCGAACTGTTCTTACTGGACAGACCTATTGAAGATTCCCAGCAAAGCAATGGCAGAAACAGGCTGCAGATAGTACACCAAAAGGGACCAGATCGTCAAGATGCATTACACACACAAAATGGAAAAGAAAGATAAACCCTCTCTCTGTGTCTCTCTCTCATGTTGATCTTATGAAGCCGCAGGGACAGCAGACTCGGCTGGGGAGACTTGCTCCTTCTGCAGTGCCAGTGACTCCCAGTCGACCTCCTTGAGGATTCTGAACCTTTCGTCGAGATTCACGAAACCGGACTGAGGGCTGACCGCTCCACAGATGCCTGCTTTGTGCACAAGGACGATGGTGCCACCCATGTCAGGCCCATGAAGCTTCCCGGTCAACAGTACCCGGAGCGGCATAAATAGGGATTTTCCCTGGTCACAGATGGAGACAACCACAAGAGGCATATTAGTTGTTTCTTCAGTTGTATATGACGGGAAAAGTATGAGTGCTTATGGAGATGAATGCGGAGCTTGCTTCATCAAGAGAGAGAGAGAGAGAGAAGGAATCTTGATTGTTAAGATTTGCGTCAAATTATTTATGATTTAGCTGTGTTTTCATCATTCCTAGCTATCATGCTTTAGGTGAGATAGGTCCCTTCCAGAAAAAGTTATGGATTCGGTGGCAACAAAGGCAAACCCACAAATGAACAAAATTTAGGATCACAGTTGCTATCATTAACACTGACCTTCCTTTTGAGAGACTTGCCAAAAAATTTCACCCACTTCTGCCAACCATCACGGCCTTCAGCTAATGCTTGACAAAATTCACCGCTATCATAAGCAGAAATGAGACCCGATGCAACCTCAGAAAGCTTGTCTTGCACCACAGGTTTAGCTTCATCGCTGGAGATTAAAGACATGTGAATCGAAAATCAATCATTTATCAAACAGACCTACCACAGCAAGCAACTCACTTAAGCAATTTACCAATACTACACCTTTGGAAGCAATTTGTGAAGGGAGCTTTTTTTTTGGGGGGGGGGGTGGATAAAGGATTCAGGAGGGATTAAATTAAATATATTATCCTTGCAAAAGAAAATTAATACACTACACTGTTTTGCAGACCTGCTTAAAGTAGCATGAAGAGGATACGACAACAAATTTGAAAGGGCTGCATCAGCATCTGTTATCAAATCAATGCCGTCCTTCAAAAGTTCAGCAGCTTCCTATGCAAAAATAGTGTATATCATATTATTAGTGTTTCCCAAGATAACAACTTTTCAGCTAGCGTCTAATCCTAATTCCTCCAAATAATACAAGAAATAAAAGCAAAATGATATGTTGGTGAAACTTCAAAAATAGACAAGCATACTGTCTTATTGATAGCTTTTCATTTGGCGGCTGTCAAAAAGAAACAGAAACTCTTGGAACCAACTAGTGTGTCGAATATTTAAACATGTCCCTTTAACACGTAGTTCCAAAATACAGACCACTGGTGTGTAGAAAAACAAATGACTTCCAATCTTACTTTAGCAAAACCACTTTCAGACTCCTGAAGAATGCCTGTGTTCTTCCACCGATCTTCAAAATTCCTGATGAGTACATCTGGTGGAAGTGAAATTAGATGCTGTCCATTCATCCATCTACATAAATATACAAACCAGGTCATTATCAAAATAGATAAGTGAAGCACAAAGATCATTTTCCATGTTCAACTGTTCAAGTGAGAAGGTTCCTGTCAAGATCTGATGGTCTGAATAGAAGATATTATGTTGATACATAGCACATGCACTTCTTAAAGGAAATAGAATAGTGGATAAGCCAATAAAGTATCAGAAGGATAGCAATTTGAGCATGGTGGTGGTAGCTGTGGGTAGATCCCAGTATACAAGTTTGATCATGATGCGATGTGCCTTCAAAACACTATTTATTAGTAGACAAGAAAAGGTGCATCGTACCTATTTCATTCAATATCACTGTATTTATCAGGCTTATGCATCAACTCTATCAATATTATTAGGTGATTCTAGATGCTTCCTGGCTTAATCCATTGGATATCCCTGAAGGGAACTTCTAACACTGTCCAGTTAACTTTATTTGACATATTGACTTCTAGAGATGCTCCCCAGCTTGTCTAAAGTTCACAAAATAACCTCTGAACTAGCTAGTACTAAGTTCATTGTAGTTATCTTATAGTTGAAACAAAACCTAGGTATAAGACTTAAAAAAAACTAAAAAGTGGTAGCAAAATCAAGTTCAATTAAGTACAGTATTACACTGAATCTTTTGAGTAATCATAGAATTTTGACAGTTCCATAATGATAGCTTAACCAGAGAAAAACTTGGCAAAAAGTATCTTACTTTAATTTTGTTGCATCAAAGACTGCTCCACTTTTATTTACACGATTTATAGTGAATTTTTCAACTGTAAAGGAGAGAGCACCAAAGTGAGAATGGCTAAACAAATGGTCATTACAAATTTCAAGAATTGCCCAGTGAAAATAATAGAATGAATTATTGAGAAACTAACCTAGGTCATTAATAGTGAAGAATTCATTTTCAGTACCATCACCCCAGCCCAAGAGTGCTAAATAATTTACCATTGCCTGAGGCAGATAGCCCATCTCTTTGTACTGCCCAAAGTAAAAAGGACAATGTTTCACTTTTCTACCTTTCAAAAGGCAATTATGTTGGCAAAAGATGTGAATGACAAGTAATTAGCTGCAACATATAGACAAATGAAGAGAGAGGTACATAAAAAAGAATGTCTATCTAATCACATATTTTGATGCAGATAAACACCATGTCTTTCCAACAATCAGTTAGTTACCTGCCCCACAGAAGTAGCCCCGTGACGTTTAGACAGTTTACTTCTATCAGGAGCCAGAATAAGTGAGACATGAGCAAATGAAGGCATTGGAAATCCAAGAGCCTGCAGAAGATTGTAACATTACAGTAGACATGTTATGTTAAGACAGAAGAAGTGAGACATGAGCAAATGAAGGCATTGGAAAACCAAGAGCATGCAGAAGATTGTGACATTATAGTAGACATGTTATGATAAGATAAGACATTCATTTTGAAGAGCAAAGACTATAAATTATGATAAACAAGATAAAAGCGGATACAAAAATTTACTTTATAAATGAGAGCTTGCCGCAATGTGTTTGGTAAATGCTCCTCAGCTCTGGATGAAAACAAGATAAGCACGTGACTTCAGGGCCAGATCATCAAAAAGGAAAGATCAAAATGTAACTACTTTTCATTACCTGATAACATGAGAGATGTGCATGGTAGCATCATCAACTGTGACACAGAAGTTGTACACTGGCTGGCCATTGCTTCTCATAATCACGAAATCACCAAGCGTGTCTAAGTTCCAACTGACCTTTATGAAACTATCCGATGCTCAGTGCATGCATATCACTTTTCACAATTTGCAATCATGAATCTATCTATCTATCTATCTATTATATTATTAAAGCGATAGAAAAAGAAGCCACCACGTTAATCGGAGGAAAAAGATAAAGATCTACACCGTCAATTATGGTAGGTCCAGATTATAACAGTGTAGATTTCATCCAAGGATTCTATTTTAAAAAACATATATAGTCTCTTTTTATTTGTGATGAGACTGCATGCTAGAGTTTCAGGTATAATAATAGAACATGACTAGTCTCTCTTACTTAATTATAACAATACACGTAATCAGGGGGAAACCCGCCGGTAACCGCTACATCGCCGGTAACCGCTATCGCGTGGGTCCGGGATTTTGGATCCCGGCCAGTTTTTCCGGTTTTTACAAGTTCAAATTCTAATTTTTGAATTTTGAATGATTTTTAATCAAATTCAGCGTTTTCATCCGTTTTTTCGGAAATCCGTAACCGCCGTTTTTTTCCCGCCAATGACCGGGATTTACCCCGGAAACGGGTTTTTGATCCTTGCACGTAATAGAGACATGGAAGTGCCAGAGTTCTGATCAAGGTATGAAAAGTAAAGACATAGGGTCTCACTCCAAAAAGTTGATAGAATAGGATATGTCTGCTGTTTGTATGAATTCTACTAAGCTATAAAGGAGACAAAGGACGTACAGACCCGGACCCAGCTCCCGTTTACAAGAAACAGAGAACTGGGCTGATAGCGTGCGCTGATTCATCAAGTAGGTCAACTATGCTGCAAAGCAACGACGGCATCAACGTGGGTACCAACAGACCAAAGGTCGTGAGGGTCGATTGGTTGCCATCGTGAAGATGCCAAGGATCGACGTATGACCAACGCAAAGAGAGAAAAATTGGAGCCCAACTCCATCAATGCATAGTGGCCAGGTGAGGATACGCATGCATGCTCTAAACTTCTAAGATTCATCTCGGAGTACAAAGAGGGCTTTTTACGTCTTACCCCAAATGTGTTATATATGACTCCAATCAGTAGTCTATTTTAGTGTCAGAAAGTGATATATGGAGCATAGCTTAATATAGGGTCATCATGTCGAGGATCCTGTTGTATCGACTAAACCGAGTGGCTAGAAATTACCACATTAATACGAGTGCAAAAGAAGATTTACAGCATCCGTTTTACTGGGCCTAGATTGTGGATCAAATACACATGACTTTGTGACGAATATAACTGCAATGTTGATAAAGAAAAATAGTATGTAAATTTGATTTCATGCATGAAAACACACGCACTAGAGGTTCCTGCAGCAAGTCATTTGCATGAAAAATAGTATACAGTAACTTATGCATGCAATTAAAGAGCCCTGCCCAGGTGACGCATGCATCAAAGAAGGATGAGAATTGATCAAGACGTGATGGTAAGAACTAAGAAAGCAGACCGGCCATCCATAACAAAGCCATACAGGAAAACTAATTGGTTTGATACTTTCCCATCAAGTAGGCCTAGACAAACAAGGGAGAGATGAGATTGCATCCTTTACTTCCCACCCTTCGCGTATACCCGTGGTTCTCCTCTTTAAAACACGGTGAAAATGGTTATGAAAAATTTCGAAAAAAAATAAAAACTTGACTTACCTTACGAGAAACAAAAAGGACTAATTTCGGTGAATAGTGGCTTTGATTTTTTTTTTCCTTTTTTCTGGTCTCCTTTTTAGTAGAATTTGTTATTTTTATTTCTCAATGTATAGATTAAATTTACAGTTGAAATTTTGTGGGATGATAGATTGATTTTGTGTCAATGCTACAAATTTTTTCAGAATTTTTTATGACTATTTTCACCGTGTTTTGTAGAGGGGGGAGCACAGGAGTACTCGAAGGTTGGGAAGTACAGGATTCTCTCTCAGGAGGAGATGATGACAACAAAGAAAGGATCAATCATTGGATTCAATGACAAAAGATGAAAATTACATCGAGGTAATCCTATAGTAAATATGGAGCGTGTATATACATGATCTTAATCATCAATTACGCACTTTATTGTACTAATTTGCAGTTTGATCAGATATACCATACTTCGGAGAGAAAAGGTTTTGGCAGCTCTACTTGTGAACGAAGACTGATAGTGTTTTATGCTATGCATATTCAAAACTTAATGTCTGTAAAGGGTTCGATTGGCTAACAAGACAATGTGTCAAAAGTTGATGGAGGATGGAATCCTGACAGGTATGTAAGCCGGAGATAAAAGAGATTAAGGGAAGCTCTAACTCTGTGAACATCCATCTATATCCTGAAGACTAATCCCTCACGAGAACATATTCTAAATTACCTAAGAAATACCTTTCATGATTAAATAGAGAAAAAGATCTAGCCACGCAAATGCGAAGGGCACCCTGCTAGTTATCAACGACAATAAGCATAAAAAGTAGTGTAACAGTATGGTAGTGCCAACGCTTATGCTCTAGAGCTTTAAGTCATTACCTCGCCGCGAATAAGGTCATTAATTTTCAATGACCCTTCCTTTGGCACGCGGAAACGGTAAGTATAAGGTGTCCCTTTCTCCAACTCCTGTTGTACTTCTGCATCTGAAGCAGTTGCCCACTTCCCCATGTATACAGGCGGAAGTTGCATCTGCTGCGCAGTTTCCTTCATTTGTTCAAGTTCCTGAAGTAACAACAGCAATTGTCAAACAAGGTAATATTTGATCCGTCAAAATTACTGCCAGGTCAGGTCATAAGTGTTTACTCAAAACAACCTCAAAAAATTGTTCACGTGATTTTAACTGACTTTCCTTAGTGGTCATGGTGGGATAAATTACTTGGATTTTTCATATGAAACACAAAAGCTTAAGCATTTTACTCAAAGCAACCAAAAGAATAGAACTTTGCTCAGCTCACTTGTTCATAAGCCCAAAAAACAACCTACATATATGTGAAACTGAAATCATGAAACTCACATTTCACTGAATCACACATACATGCAGATCAGGGAAAAGATACCTCATTGGAGCAAAAGCAGCGATAAACCGCACCAGACTCCATCAGCTTCTCGGCATATTGTTTGTACAGCGAGTTGCGCTCCGACTGGCGGTAAGGCCCAAACTCCCCGCCCACATCCGGACCTAAACAGATATGCGGATGAGCACTCATATCCACTACCAAATCGTAGGTAACAGATTTTAGCGGTTCAATACTTCAACATAAATAAGCATGTCCACCGTTGCAAACTATGCATGCTACATAGTGGAACACAGCAATCCTAGCAGCAAGGTCAATGCTTGTTAAACTTGTGAACTGCCTCAGTGGAAGCCTAACTTGTATGGAATTCTAGAACCACACAAAATGTTAGTAGTACCTTCGTCCCAGGCGAGGCCGAGCCAGGCGAGGTCGCTGAGGACGGCCTCCTCGGACTTCTTGGTGGACCTCTCGAGGTCGGTGTCCTCGATGCGGAGGACGAACCTGCCCCCCTTGGAGCGCGCGAAGAGGTAGTTGAAGAGCGCGGTGCGGGCGCCGCCGACGTGGAGGTTGCCGGTGGGCGACGGCGCGAAGCGGACGCGGACCGGGCCGTTATCCGCCGCGGAGGCGGCACGGACGGAGAGGGTCCGGCGGAGGCGGGGGCGCGGGAGCACGACCGGGAGGAGCCTGATGCGGAGCCACGGCGACCCCATCAGCGTGGTCGCCATCTCGTGTCGACGGATAGAACTAGAAGAAGATTGAGAAGAAGAATAATGAGATAGGTTGCGATTTTGGGCTGGCGGGCCAATCAAGCCGAGCAGCCCAGGCCCACGGCCGCGAGAGTTAGCAATCCTGTCGTTTCGATTGCTAAGTAGGATATTACTACATTCTGGACGCATTTTTGTGTAGGCAACGACAATGAACACCCATCGTACCTGCATGCAGCGTGTATTGCTTCCGTGCCACCGTCGCCGATGGCTGTCCAAACCGAAGACGAACACAATAGAACCTTAGAATACAAACACAAGAAAAAGTTTTGTGCGTTAGAACAACAAGAGTTTTCTCGATTTTCTTGCTCTTGATCACAAAATCGATTCTGAGAGGTTGTTTTATTAAGAGCAAACGACTATCCGTAATCGTAAAGGATTCAACATATCCTGAAATGATACCAAACAAACTATAGTATTCATAATGAATACTACCTAAATACTGTAGGACCACGTAAAATCTATATGAGATTGTCTATTCGTAAGGTAACTAGAGCTTTATTAAGTATAAGTCGCATGTTTTATCCATTGGATCAATATCCAATCATATGACACATCAATCTCTACACAAATCCAATGGTCACAACAATTGACTTAAACTTAAGAAAATTTCAGACAACTTAAAAATAACAAATCCAAATCTAGATATACCATATGTACAAAGATTACTAACACACCTCCCTGCCACACCACGCTGCAACCTCAACCACTATTACTAATACTGCCAACCACCAACTCCCCTTTAGATGTCCAAAGAAATTTACTCTCCATTGACCATTGCTTCTTCTTCCATACGACTCCTCGTCAACTGCCCCCCATAGCCATCCCACCGGCAAGTGTAGAGTAACCATTCGCCATCACTTATGTATATGCGTAGAGTACCCAGACCTACATTTCAGTTGCAATTTAGCCGAATTTTTGCAATTTAGCCCTTTTTCGTAAAATCTCATATTTATACCTGCTAGTCTTATTTCCGCTTTGGACCCGGGGGTTGCGCAGTGACTCACTACGGCCGAGATGCTACTCGGCGCCATGAGTCATGGCGCGAGCTACCAAACCCCAGCCGAGGCGACGGCGTGGCGGTGACTCGGCGCCATGAGTCATGGCGCGAAGTCAGTTACCTGCGCCGTGACTCATGGCGCCGACTCGGCGTCCACGGATCTGCCACGAGCATTCAAAAAATAACCGCACGCCTTCCTCCTTCCTCTCTCTCTCTCTCTCTCTCTCTCTCGCCTGCCGCCGCCTCTTCCTCCTTCTCCTTCAGCCGCCGCTCGCCGCAGACCCGCAGACCCGCGCCCGAAGCTAAGCCGCCGCTCGAGGCGCCTCCGCCGCGGCCCCCGAGCACCGCTGCGCTGAGCCACCGCCAGCCGCTTCTGAGTAGCAGCGCCCGCCATTGCCGCGCCTCGAGCCACCCACCGCGGCGCGCCCGCCACTGCCGTGCCATTTTTCTCACAAATACCAAGAGGTGAATTTTTAATGTAGTTAGTATTTTTTTATGTAGTTAGTAATTTAATTAGAAAATTTAGTTAGTAAATTTAGTTAGAAATGTAGTTAGTAAATTTAGTTAGAAATGTAGTTAGAAATTGTAGTTTGAAATTTAGTTTGAAATTGTAGTTAGAAATTTCATTTAGAGTTAGAAAATGTAGTTAGTAAATTTAGTTAGAAATTGTAGTTAGTTAGGGTTTAGATATAGTTAGTTTAGTTAGATATGATGTAGTTAGGGTTTAGATATTTAGTTAGACATAGCTAATTTAGCTAATTTAGTTAGAAATTGTAGTTAGAAATTTAGTTAGATCGATGTAGTTAGGGTTTAGATATATCGTTAGACATAGCAAATTTAGTAACATATAATGTAGTTAGGGTTTAGATATAGTTAGTCATAGTTAGAAATTTTAATTTGTTTAGTTACATATAGTTAGTTAGTTAGACATAGTTATTTAGTTTGGTAGGTAGCAAATTACTTGGGTAGTTATCAACTTAAATTAGTTACGTATGGAATTAGTTAGTATACTACTTTACTATAATACATTAACAACCACCGCTTTTTGTATGGATTAGATGGACAATCTAGTAACCTTGCACCATGGAGGCAAGATTGAGAAAGATGGTTATGGAAATGTGTCATTTGTTGGGATGGAAAGTGTGACCGCCGCTGTAGTGATCGTCCGTCTTATGGTGAATTGGTCGCTAGAGCTCGTGAGGTTCTATGTTGTCATGGTAATGAGGATGACATCTCGATTGAGGGTGTACTTCATTTGGTTCTAGAGACTCTATTTTTAGGCGGATGGTCTCAATCGACTCGAGGATCGATGGCAAAATTATGTCGATCGGTGATGAGGACCCAATATCAATGTTTGGATTTGTTTGTGCGGAAGTTGTCCATTGATCCCAATCCTCATGGGCATTCACCCCTCATGGGCATTCACCGATTTAGGTAGTCCTCCCTTTGGACCCCGTTACCCAATTGTGATGCGGATGTGAACGAGCCTTGGCCAGGTACCCGATGCTCAATCCGCCCGAATGAGATTGGAATTTCTCATCCCGCGCCCTCAGAGATCCTTTGACTCGTAACCATCCAAGTAAGTGTCGAGTACCACTTTAGTTTACCGCTCATTAATCTATTCCTTTGTCTCAATTGCCATCGTGTGTGTGGTTGTGATGCGAGATGTTCCCGAAAATGATGATCGCCCTCCGTGGCACCTTCAGCAACATGGATTAATTCTGTAGGGCCTCTAACAAGCGTTGATGTTCAGATTGATGATGATGAGGAGCCTTATCGGACGGCTAGAGCCGTTGATTCCGATGAAGACCGACTGTTCGCATTGACACAACAAGATATTGAGCTCATCGACAATTCCGCCTAATCGTGATCCAACTATTGAAGAATTCAGACCTTAGTCATTCCCAAGGTGTTTATGCGAATGCGAGACGACGAGTTGTTAGAGGCTCTCTGGCCGGGGATAGCATGGAAATCAAGAAGGGTTTGGTCTTCAAGGACTTGCCTACATTGAGAAGGTGGTTACAGGAGTATTCTCGTGAAGCGCAAAAGGCCTTTCAAAGTTAGGCATTCCTATGTGCAAGCGCATACGCTGGTGTGTGAGAAGGCCGATTGTAATTGGAGGGTGTGTGCTAGGAAATGTAGGACACAGCAAGTTCAAGATCACAAAAATCGTTGGCCCACACACTTGTGCAGAATCAAACTTGAAATGAAGCATCGCCATTGACATCTACCCTCATTATGAGATCACTATACTCACACTCAAGGCAGCCCAATTTTAAGGTGAGGACAATTATGGAGATGACACGAAGATGTTCTGACACGACATAAGGTATGGAAAAGCATGGAGGGCAAAGCAAATGAGCCCGGAAGATGATATATGGGGATTGGGAGGAGGGTACGAGCGGTTGCCGCATTGTTCAATGCAATGAAATCGCTTAATCCAGCATGCATTACGAGTACATCCCCAAACCAAATGAATGGAAGGATGGAAGGCGATTTTCTTCCGCGATTCTCGTGTTTTCCATGCATCGAGGCATTCGTGCATTGTCGTCCCGTCTTCTCCATTGATGGTACTTTTCTTCTTGGCAAGTACATGGGCACATTGTTGATAGCCATTTTCGTTGACGCAGACAAAACATTGGTCCTCTTGCGTTTGCTTTGGTGGAGAGGAGAACAAAGATAGTTGGGGATGGTTCCTGCGGCTTGTTCGGATACATGTTGTTGGCCCTGGCAGGGAGGTTGGTGTCATATCCGACAGACACCAGGGCATACTTAGTGCTGTACAGGAGCAGATTCCGGGGTACGCACCTATCCATCACCGGTGGTGCACTCGGCACCTCGCCGAGAATTTACTCGTAAGGATGGTACAAAGGATAACTTTCCTCTTTTCGAGGAGGTTACACGCCGACTTGAGGTGTCGTTGTTCAAGAGAAGCCGAACAACTCAAAACTGGAACAAACACAGAGGGTAGACAGTGGTTGAGAGGCTTGCTGAGGGAACCTGAGAAATGGACTAGGGCCTACGACCATGGTGGCTGGCGGTATGAGTTTCAGACTAGCAACATGGCTGAATCATTTAATAGTTTGCTAAAGGGTATACGTGCCATGCCGTCAATGCAATCGTATCATTCACCTTCTACAAGCTTGTTGCGTGGTTCAACGATAGGCACTTGGATGCAATGGCACGCAGAGTAGTAATGAGACATGGGCACCTAAACCCAAAAAGCATCCGGAGAGGGCAAAGGATAGGGCTCGCACACATGAGGTGTCATGTTTTGATCATAGTACGGAAAGTATGAGGTCATTGAAAGGGGTGGTACAATGGCCGATGGTGAGGTCCACTGGCCAAGGAGTCATATTGTCGTGCTCATTGATTTCTCTTGCACGTGTGGGAGAACAAGACAGCACCACTTTCCATGTTCTCACTATGTTGCGACTAATCATCGCAACTATGCGCACGAAAGCAGGATACCTAGGGAGTTCAACGTTGATACCTTTGTTCTTACATGGTCTCCCCGTTTTGAGCCTTACCTGGACGAGGGACCGTGGCCACCTTACTCGGGTTCGAAGTACATAGCCGATCCAGGTTGTCGTTGGAACAGACGTGGGAGTAGAAAGAGGAGTAGACACAAGATGGTTATGGATCAAGTTTCTGGAAGGACAAGGCGAGGAAGAGCAACCCCCTTTCTTACAGACCCCGAGCATAACCAATGTGGCAAAATGCAGACTTGGCCATAATTCTCGTACTTGTCACTGGCCACTTAGTCAGGTGCAAATAAATAATTATGAAGGGTTTATTAATTAGTAACTTCGTATTTATTTCACTCTTGTACTCAATTTTACATTTTACTGTAACTAACATCTGCTATTTATGTTTGCAGGATGGCGCAGTTCCACCTCCTGGATCCGTACTACGAGGAGCACCACCGAGGACGTCTGACCGCCGAGGGGGTAATGCCAACACATGGTTGTATGTCTCCATATTTCATTTTTTCGATGGATTCATATTAAATAATTGTAATCTTTGCAGGAACTGCCCCCTCTTCGTCCTCGAACCCATGACGGGTTCGAGGACATGCTGACGACGGCAGTACACTCCTCTACTCGAGGGCTGGCCGGACGTCCGATCGCTTCGTGTTCGCTCGTGGGTTGCCCGTCATCAACCCCGCGGCGATCACAGCTTTGGTTGACAGGTACATTGACTAACAAACTCATGCACTACCACTTCGTTTTCGGTGTTCATTTATGTAGCTGACCTTAGTACTCGTTTATGTTGTGCAGGTGGAGGCCAGAAACTCACAGTTTCCACCTACCTTGTGGTGCGATGATCGTTACGCCAGACGCGCAGGTTTCTTGGTCTCGGTGTTCGGGCCGCCCATTCACGGACAGTCGGGTCCGACGGTTGAGAGCCGAGTGGAGGCCTTCCTTGGGAGAGAGCTTCCTCCAGACACACCGCTTCCCGCACCTCGTGGGTTCTTATCGCTTGGCTCAGCAATGTTAGCTTGCTCTGCCTCGCATAATGCGATCGAGGAGACACCACCTACTACCGCAGAGCTTGGGTCCTACACTTGTTTGGGTGTGTTCTCTTTCCGCACACGACGGAGACAACGCGTCATGGATGTACCTCCCTTGCTTGACCGACCGACATGGCGGGTGGCTACGGTGGGCTTCGAGTTTTGTCCTTCCTCTACCGCCACTTGTGCTCGGCTTGTTGGCGGTCCGCTCAAAGACGCGCCGATCGGGCGGTCGTGTGTACCTTCTCCGCCTTTGGATGTGGTCTCGTACCGCTTGGTCGGCCGACGTTCTTCCTCCTCGTCGTGGTTTGTGGCCAACCATCGACACCGACCGACGGTTGCCCACCTTTGGGACCAGTTCGAGTTCCATTTGCCGTAGGCAGGCGCAGACGCTGAGTACGCCAACGAGCTTGACACACTTACGACTGATGGTGAGTTCATTGCATTTTCATTTCACATTTCCATTCGGTCTTCGATACAATCTTTCTTACAATACCTAAACACCTTTTGTACGCAGTCACTTGGGAACCTTACAGAGACGGCCAGTGGTCCAGCTTGGATCGAGCACGATGTGCAGCGTGGACGAGACCTCTACATGATGAGGTGTCCGCGATCCGCTTCTTACGTTGAGTACCACCGCCACATAGAGTTGCACGCCGCTTTGGCCTCAGCAGAGTGGCCGTGGAGCCGTTCTCGACGCCTCGTGGAGTTGCACAAGTAAGTGGCGACGCTACTTTTTCTCTCCTTTGTATACATAACTACTAATTCACTATATTTGCATCGATGATGTATATATTGCGTGATCGATCGTCGGCGTAAAAGACGACAGACTTCGAGACGTTGCACCGTGAGCACATAGACGTGGGGACTCCTCCATGAGAACGTCTATGCCAATGAGCACCGCACACGAACTACAACTTCCGTGCATACCTTTCTTGGTACCTTGGTGACACGGACAAAGTCGAAGGTGCAATGGACCCAAGCGGACTACGCCGACATGGAGTCTTCTCACGATGAAGACACTTCCACGACACCGCGACTCGGAGGACGTTGGTGGAGGTGGGCCAATCTTAGATCGAGTGGTAATGTCACTTCTAACCTTTTTCTGCAATCAATCATAGCGCTAATGTTATTTGCATCGCACTAACCGAGTAACCATATGTTAACAATGTGTGCGTGGCAACACGTTGAGGCGATCCGTGCTTGACCTAGAGCGTTTCCGAGGGAGAGTGGATGAGACGACACTCCACAACTTTCTTGGAGTAAGTCTTTCAATACATGGCAATCAAAATATAAACTTGTAACCAAATATGACATTTGTGAACTAACAAAATGATGATGAACCGCAGAAACTTGCGAGATTCGGCTACGCAGCCGCCGCCGTTGTGGTTGCAGGACGCAGCACCGATGGACGCCCACATGCCACGCACACATCTTCCGGACGCCGCACCAAACCGAGGCTCGGCACTTCTTCACACGGAGGTACAGCCTTCCGAGGCGAGCTCGCCCTGCATTTACCGTGGATACTTTTCGTGGACTTGGTGGCGAGGAGGAGGACGAGGCCGAGGAGATTGGTGGCGAGCAGGAGGACGAGGCCGAGGAGATTGGACCGTCTCGCCTCGTGGTGCTCCTTCGACACGCCTTCGCAGCCTCCACCGCGTAGGCACCGACGTCCGCGTGACCCTTACACTCCGTGCACCGACGCTCTTGGTGGAAAGGGCAAGGCTAGGAGGCAATGAGGACCGTGTTTATGTACATTGTATGGACTTTTATGGACTATTTGGACTTTTGGATTGTTGTTTCTACTATTCGTGTGGTATTGTGATGAATATATGCTCGTATGATATATTTGTGTCATATTGTTAAATGTGGATGGTCGTAAAACAGGGAAACTCGCGAATTTTTCCGTGATTATATGCAGAGTAGTGATTATATGTGGGACCAAAGGAACGTGTGCTATCGCTATCGGCGCACCAAAAGTTACCAAATATATAGGCATAGTGACAAAAAAACAAGTCATGCTACTCACATGTTCAAGTTTAACAATATACTCACATGCACATACCAAAAAGTGCAAGACATGACAAGAGTACAACAAAATAACAAGTCCAAAGAAATGAGACCATTGTTCATTATTAAACCATAACTACTAAGTCTAGCACACTATCGAGTGCAACGAGGCCACTTTCCTTCCTCAAAGCATCCGGATCCTCCTCCATTGCAGCCTTAGCACGCGAACGCGCCAAGCCTCCTCTCCTCCCCTACGCTTAGTCGTCGCCTCATTTTCACCTCTTCCTCGCGCTCCTTTCTCGCCTCCTCTTTGCGTGTCTTCTCCATGACTCCTCGCGCCCGCATCCCACTTCTTCAGTCCCTCCATATGCTGCTTGTCCTCCTCCTTGATCTCAGTGTCGATCCACTGCTCAAAGTCACATAGCGGTGGAGGTTCCTGCAAAACATGGGTCTGTTAAGCACGTAATGAAATGTTATTGATTCATCGCAAGAACAAAGAAAAAGCCACTAATTTCTCACCAACAATCCAATGCGGATCTGTTGAGGTGTAGGGTCAAAGGCATAATTGTGACACATCCAATACCTCTGCCTGTACGTGTCCTCCTCATCAGATCTCGCCACCCTACAAGCATCACCGCAGTAGCACATGGGCACTGGAACGCCACTAGGCAGTGGCAAACGGGCGAACGCATTGCCCACCAGCTGTTGCCTAATCCAGAAATACAACAAATTGTATGAACCTTAAATAATATGAACTACATATTACCGACAAATTAGAATACGATTGACAAAGATTACCTTGGTTTACTAGCTTTACCACGCCTCGGCATCCTAACAGTGGGAGAAACAGAGGCGACCGACGTAACTAAGGTTCCATAATACACAATACGAATCAATAAAACAAGTGAGACTAATTGCTTCAAACCCTAGGTCATGACTAACCTAATTTTGCATAACACACATGATATAGACCAAATCAATGCGTAAAAAGTGAGGAGGACAAAGAGGATACCTTGCTCTCGGTTGTATGGATCAATTCAAGTTTCCACGGTGAAAATTGGTGATTCAAAATTTCGGCGGGTTGGGTTGAGTGAAAACCCGAGAGGAGAGGAGGAAATAGAGCAAGGCTCGGCAGTATATAATTGAGCTCGGCGCCGAGATGCGTGGCGCCGAGGTCGGCGCCATGAGTCACGGTGCCGAGGTAACACACTCGGCGCCATGACTCATGGCGCCGAGGTACCGCCACGCCGCCGCCTCGCCGCTAGGGTTTATACCTCGGCGCCATGACTCATGGCGCCGAAGTCAGTATTACTCGGCGCCGTGAGTCACGGCGCCACCCGGGTCTAAAATCGGAAATAAGACTAGCAGGGGTATAAATGTGAGATTTTTACGAAAAAAAGGCTAAATTGCAAAAAAATTTCGGGCAATTTAGGATCTCTCTCTTTTCCACGGACTGTTCTTGGCGAAATAACGCCACTGACACTAGGTAGATGGTGATGATGTGGGGAGGAAGATGCAGATGAAAAGAGCCAGCCGTTTTGTCGTAAGGAAGATAGAATCACACTAGGCAGGTAGGTAGGCAGGCAGGCAGGCAGGCAGCAGCTGATGAAGGTTACCAATCCCAAATCCAATCAACAGTAGGCAGCCCAGTGGCCCTTCGATCTTCGCTGAGGCAGGCCGCTGGATCACATGCATGCGATGCGATGAGAGAAGGTCACAGTGCATGCAAGCAGAGGCAGAGTAAGTTCTGGCGACCGGCCGGGCACCGACAGGTGAGGTGCCGGCCGGTCGACCGCTGGCACTCGCAGGAGCTGAACAATACGAACCAATGACAACGCTTGGGCTCGAGTAGCAGTCCAGCAGAGAGAGAGAGCAACATTAACAGTCACCATGTCTCGTCTGCTCTCAGCTCTTGGACCTGAAGGTCAGGTCAGGTCAGGTCTAGCTCGATCATGTCGATCTCCTAGAGGTGAGGTGAGGTGAGACAGGTAGTTGTAGGCTGGCTTTGCATGCTTTCACGGTCACGGGCCAGCAGCACCAATGGCGTGCTTTATGTCTAGCAGTCGCTGAGCTAGCCCCTCTCACACACACACAACACAGCATTTTGATCGGTATTCGTGACGAAATATAGCCTTTTCTATATAAAATGGTAAAAATATCATTACAGATGAGTAGACACACGACATATATCAGATATAATACTCTAGAAGCACTTGAGGTCAACTAAAGTGCTCTCGGACCGTTTTAGGTCCTGTCGTGGTCACAGTAGGTCACCTGCCGCAGGGGTTTTGCACGTTAGAGGTGTCATTTTGTTCGCTAATTTTTCTATTTTATTTCAAAAGGGAGGCTCTATGAGCCCCAAACAAGCCGCAACACATATTTTGTCTTGGAGTGTCTGTCACCGTTTTTGCTTTTGTCTTGAGGGATAATGACAAGAAACACACCTTTACTCCTGTTATGAATATTGTATGTATATTCATGAGGTACAATGGACAATATATATAGGGAGTACAAAGAATATATTACAAAAAAAATATATATCATACACAAATAAGGAAATACAAAATGCATATAAGGATTCCTATTCTACCACCCCCTCAAATTCATAGTGAATCATGCACACTGAGTTTGATGGAAAATACAAATATTGTACCCTAATATGTGGCTTTGTGAAGAAGTCAGCAATCTGTAACTCTGAAGGCACAAACTGTAAAGCAAGTACTCCCTCCTGTACCTACGAGCGAGTGCATGAAGTATCCATACCAATGTGCTTGGTGAGCTCATGCTTCACTGGATTACGGGTAATACTGATAGCATCTGTACTATCAAATAAAAAAGTTGTAGGTCTCATCACAGGCACTCCAAAATCTGCAAGTAGCCACATCAACCAAGTAAGCTCTGTTGTCACTGCTACCATAGCTCTCAACTCAACCTCTGCACTCGAACGGGGACTTCTTTGTCTTCCAGACGATCAGAGAAGAGTCAAGAAAAACACAGTAAGCAGAAAGAGAACGACGATCAGAATGATCACTAGCCCAAGTCGCATCAAAATACGCCTGAAGCTATAGTGAGGCGGAGATAAGGAAAAACAAACGACGAGAGATAGTCTCACACAAGTAACGAAGAACACGAAGAAGGTGACTGTAGTGAAGATGAGTACACAAACCCTGAACTGACTCAAGATATGAACAGCATAAGCAATATCAGAATGACTGCTCACAACATACACCAACTCCTAATAAAATGACGATATCGAGTAGGATCCACAAGAAGATCACCATCAGTGGCACGGAGCTGTAGAGATAGCTATATGGGAGTCTCAGCAGTGCGAGTGCCAGTCAGACCAGACCGATCAAGAAGATCCTGGACATACTTCTACCGGGAGAGATAGTAGCCCTCAGGCATGGAAGAGGCTTCAATCCCAAAGAAGTATGTAAAAGAACCAAGATCAGTCATCAAAAACTGCTCACTGGGATGTTTTTTCACATATGTAATGAATGATGAATCATCATCAGTGAAGAGCATATTATCAACATACAAAAGAAGCAGTGTTCTACCCCAAGATGAGATATGGACAAAAAGAGCAGGATCGTGGGATCTGACAGTGAAACCAATAGCAATAATCACTGAGGTAAAACACGCAAACCAGGCACGAGGAGCCTGTTCGAGGCCATAAAGAGCACGGCGAAGATGACAGACATACCCATCGAGAACAGAATACCCAGGTGGTGACTGCATGTAGACCTGCTCATGCAAAGCACCATTAAGAAAAAAGCATTCTTAACATCCAATGAGAGATAGACCACCGACGAACGAAATAGTCAGAATAAGAGTGCGAACAATAGTCATATGGGCAACAGGACAAAAGTCTCATCATACTCACAACCGCACTCTGTTGAAAGCCGTGAGCCACAAGACGAGCTTGTAGCGCTCGATAGTACCGTCAGATCGGGTCTTAATCTTGTACACTCACTTGCACGTGATAGGACGAGAATGCACAGGTGTTGGTACAATATCTCAAATCTCCGTACACCGAAGAGCATCAAGCTCCTCTGCCATAGCGAGTCGCCACTCGAAATGAGGAGCAACCTCACGATAAGAACTAGGCTCAGTGACAGAGAGCATCATGAGGAGGATCAAATGTGGTATCGATAAGATACTAAGAGAATAGACTGGTGAAGGATGAGGACGCCTGGAGTAGTGAATACTAGAAAAACGAGACGATGGTGCTGCAGGAATAAGAGGTGATGTTGTAGGAGGCAACACCGGAGGCGGATGTACAAAAGGAATAATTGGAAACAGACCAGATGAAGACTGCGATAATAGAGAAATGAGTGAAGAGTCAGAAAGAGACAAATAAGAGATCGACTGAACAATGGAAACATGATAAAAAGCTGAATCTCGATAGAAGAAAGGTCAAGATCCATCAAAGACAATGTCTCGTGAAATCGTGATCAGTCGAGCAGAAGATCGTAACAGCGATAACCATTATGCTCAGAATTATAACCAAGAAACACATACTCCACTGACTGAGATGATAGATTGGTATGCTCACGAGGCTGCAGTAGAATAAAACAAGTACAACAAAAAACACACGAACGTGGTGTACTGGGGGGGCTCGAGAGTAGAGATGTTCTATAGGACTGACACACTTAAGAGTAGTGGAAGGCTGCATATTGATAAGATATGCAGCCGCAGAAACAGTCTCAGTCCAGAACTGTGGTAAAGCGTGAGAGGCAAGGAAAAGAGTGTGAGTAGTCTCAATCAGATGATGTTTGCGCTCAGCAACCCTATTCTGGGCATGGGCACCAAAACAAGAAAACTGATAAAGAGTGTCCTACTTAGAAAAAAAACTGTCTAAAAATGCTAGTATAATACCGCCAACAGAATCATAATGAAAAGTACGGATGAAAGAATTAAACTGAGTACGAACCATCATTGCAAAGTTACGATAGATCGCACAAAACTAACCACGATTAGACATAAGGGAAATCTATGTAAAACAGAAATAATCATAGATGAAGATCACATAAAAATTATGCCCGCCTTTAGAGATAATAGGCGCAGGTCCTCGTACATTTGAATGAACTAAGTTAAAAAGATGAGAAGACAATGGCTCACTAGAATAATAAGAAAGTTGTAGCTGCTTGTCCAGCTTACAACCCTTACAAAACATGGCCGTGTCGATAGTAACACATCCAAAAACACCCTAACAAACTAATGAAGAAAGGCAAGACCCGCACAAGTGACCGAGACGATGATGTCACTGCGCAAAAACTCCAGAGGTGGTGGCAGCAGTGGAGGTGGAGGTAGACGTAGAGGTGGTAGGAGCAACTGAAGTGGACGAAAGGTGGAGGCGGTCAAGGACGTAGAGACCCTAACAATCCCTACTACGCCGATCAGTCCCAAGTACAGTCCTTGTCTATCGGTCCTAGACGAAACAGAAGTGAGAGTCAAAACCAACCCTATAGCCGAGATCGGTAACCTGATCCACCGAGAGAAGCTGCATGGTAAGCCGAGGAACATGGAAAAGAGTACTCTGATAGCTGACAAACAGAGAAGTACCATCAGCTGTTTGAACAAAGATAGGAAAAACAGAAAGTCCTACTGAAGTGAGAGATGTGGAGTTCAGTGTTGTGGAACGAAGCACCATAACCCAGAACCCAAGAAGTACCGGAGGAGATGTCCAATGGACTAGTAGAATCGCCGAGCCGTGAGAGATCTGCTGAAGTAGTAGAACCTGACATAACTGTTGAACAGAGTCACCTCGCTGAGAAGGTCCTAACGTGCTGGTCTGTCCTCCCGTCGAGGAAGAGCCTCCCTGCCCCTCGTGGATCGTCCACCCCCACGCGCCTTGTTCCGCTTTTTGCACACCGCACAACTCTGGTAGTCGTGCCCGAAGTTCTTGCTATAATTGCACTCAACCCCAGTCGGTGCAAAAATAGGAGCAGAAACAAACCCATGAGGTGGGACTGTAGTCGAAACAGAAGTCGTCGGTGTAGTCGAAGAAGAAGGGGTAGCAAGCATACGAACAAACTGCATCGCTAACTCCGCAAAGTTCCTCAAAGACGGCGCCGAAAGAGCCTCGCCATCGCCGGTCATGGTGAACGACTTAGTAGTTGAGCCCTGACAGGCTCAAACTCTAGGTGAAGACGGCAGACGAAATTATAAAGGCGAAGACGGTCACGATCCCCCCTTCTGCACTTTATGACACTCCTGGCAGAGCAGAGAAGTCAACTCGTCCAGCTGGTGCCAATGACTGGCCATGGCTCGAAAGAAGTCTTCAATGAAGGAGTCCTCCTGGCGAAGTGTCTCCAACTCACGCTAAAGCGAAAAGAACTGAGCATCGCCGCTTTGCGATATCGCCATGCAAGTACTCAGATCTGATGATTGGCATGTAGACCAACAATGTCCGATTCCACGACACTAACCACCGGATGGCTCGAACAGGATTCATCAAGACACCGGCGCTCAAAAGCTTCTATGGTGTACTGAAAAGCCTCATCATCATCAGCAGCAGCAGCAGCAGTATCTGCCTCCTCCTTTGTGGCCTCATCTTCTGTAGGAGGTGCGGTAGGTCATTCGGGAGGAGGCTAAACCAACGACGGCGGACAAGGTCGAGCACCAGTGATATATCCCTAGAGGCGTAGACCATCGAGCGTGATCTCCATGAGCGAATACCACAACATGTAGTCCATCCTATGAAGCTTTGTTCCTGAGAATGATATCGTAGCTGATGGAATGAAGCCATCAGAGGCTATTTGGGACGGCACGGCGACCAAGGCAACAAAGTCTAACAGATGCCGTTGGATGGCGCAGCGGTTAGAGCGATGTTTCTGGTTTTTTTAACTATCGGTTTCTATAGAAACCGATTCGGCTTCTATGCTACGAGGTAGAGGATGACACCGCCTATCCAATCGCGAGGACAGCGGCGCGCCGTGCACGGCGGACGACGGTGATTGGGTAGGCGATGGCGTTGGCGCGCGCAGTGTTCCCGCAGACGATGTCATCAACCAAATTCCTTCCTCGACATGATCAAGCGTCGGCGGATCCACCGGCACAAACAATCGGCCGCAGTTTTCCAGCGAAGGCAACCAGAGGTTGGGCAGCAACTCGGGCTACGGCGAGCGCAGACGATGGCGCGGCGCCGCAGTCGGCGGCATCGATCGGGTAGAAGGCGTCGGCCGCGTCCCGGTCGAGCAAGCAGATCGGGAAGTAGCGGCGTCGGGTCAGATAACAGCGACCTCGGGCGGTGTCGACCCGCGTCGGGTCGAACAACAGCGGCCTTGGGCGGCGTCGACCCAATTCGGCGACAGTCATCGACCCGATTTGGCGTCGACCTTCGACGACGTGAACAAGGATGGCAGCGGAAGGAGGTAGGTTAGCGCTCTAACTCTGATACTATGTTATAAATATTGTATGTATATTCGTGAGGTCCAATAGACAATATATATAGGAAGTACAAAGAGGATATTACAAAATAATATGCTATACAAAAATAAGAAAATACAAAAGTCGCATAAGGATTCCTATTCTAACCACTCCAACATCTCTACTACGGTACCGTACTAGAGTAACATTAGTACTCCTGGAGAGTAATTCAGTGATGGTACTACTACTTGAGTAACGTTATCAACTGCGCAAGAAGCCGATGACTCCATCTGCTCCAAGAAACAACACTGCTGTGTATACTGCCCTCTGCTCTTTAAAGAGTTGGAATAGGAAACCCGCGGCAAACGATCGTTCCATGCATTATTGATCGGCACAGGCAAGGCAGGGTACAAAGGGAATATAATCTGGCTCGCCGATCGGGCGCAGATTCAGAACGCGATCGATATGGGCAGATCTCGCAGCTCAAAGAAGAAAGTGCCTAGATAAGATATGATACCATGCCTCCACTCAACTTTGTAAATGGAACGGAGGCAGCATTGTCGAGACGGATCAGGGAACAAGAATCCACCGCCGGAGCACGGGACATGCTTGAAGGCCTGGACAAATTTGACACTTTGACACCGTCGAAGCAAGCAGCCCGTTCTGGAACCCGTTTGACCAGTGCATTGCTACCCGGAATAAGAAGCAATTGTTTTGGATGACGAGGCAAAGCATGTGGATAGGATCACGAGGCTGGCGACAAAAGCGACTGACAGTACACAGCGTTGCTTAGCCGAGGGAGGGGGGGACACTGACAGACCGGGGGCAGAGCCGAGCCGAGCTGAGCAATGGACTGGTAATAGTACTGGGCTACTACTAGAGTGGAAAGTTGAGCACGGGAAAGGCCACGATTCACCAGACTAGTAACGACTGTGGCACGCCATGCCTGGCCTGATGCATCCTCACAGGCAGCGCGACGCACTGCACCGACCGGCAGACAGGTTGCCCGGATAATACAAGGGCTCCTTTCCATCCATCCCATCCGGTTCATTTCGGTTTTTTTTTTCTTTCCACTTCAGCGTTAGCAGGAGAAAGACATGAAAATCTACCTACAACTCGATACGACACATCCTGCGTTTTCCTTTGTTTTTTCAACTGAAGTGTGCTGTGCTGCATCACCAACGATTTCTTTCTACGAACTCCACTACTGCGCACCACAATCTCCCTCCTGCTCCTCCACAAACAAAAAAAAAACAAAAACAAAAGGGGGACATCTGATTGCTCCTAAAATCATTAGTCAGGATCAGACGTAGGTTAAGCATAAACGGTGCCTCCTATCGGAAGTGGGACTTGATAAATTCATGATAGTGCACAACATGCACATGAACATGTCCAAGGCACCTGACAATAAAGCAGTACACTAGGTGGCAGAAACTCGGTTTGATCATTTTACTATTTCGTCCCCAAAAGATAACGCCACCTGAACCCTCGGTTCCAATGCACATTAATTTTGTTAAGGATTCTACTCTCTCAATATGTTTCTCCGACAAGCCAAGAGTCATGATGCATTCATCGTACAGAAGGCATGATTCTTGTTAAAACCGCACCAATAATTGATTGTCTTCGATGGATTTCTGTCAAAGACACAAAGTTAATACTGACGGACGCTTGATTGTCCAAAATCTCATGGACAGAGCGAAACACCGTGGTGGCTGGCGGAAATAGGCAAGAAAATAAATCCAAGAGAAGACAGAACATGACACCCATGGCTGAGGGAACTGACACCCGTGTCACCCAGATTCCAAGATGCAGCAAAAAGCTAAACCGCAAGCGCAGCAACTTTCTGCGCCCATGCCCAAACAAAACTACCACTACTTTGGCAGAGGTTTGTACATGCCCCAAGCACATGGAGATGGAGGGAGGCATCTCTCTTTCTTTCTCACCAACAAATCCAGATGCACACAACAAAACAGCAACTCACCTCTAATCCAAGCCTACCGATACCAATCATAAGAATAAGCATGGCATCATCAAGCGAGGCACAGGGCACGATGATAGGAATCTGACGATAAGGAATTTAAACCGGATGATAATCATCTTTTCTTACCGAGCAAAGCAGAAAAAGGAGAGAGATGTGTCATCTCCTCAACACACAAAACCAATCCATCATCACATCTTAACCTTAACGAAAGACCGGACAAATTCATAGCAAAAGCACCACACGACGAGTTCCCCTACGATCGAAATCCCCAAAAAAAAATAAGAAAAAAAAGAAGCTCCTTTATAGAAGGGCAAGCGCTCGAACCCAGGTCGGCAAAACTTAAAGCAGTAGTCCGGTTTAGAGAGAGATTTAAGCGAGATCTATAGGGAGGGAGAGATCGGGTGATCCCTCACTTGGAGCAGTCGCGGGCGATGTGGCCGGCCTCGCCGCAGTTGTAGCACGAGCGGTCGCCACCGCCGCCGAACCTCCCGCCACCGCCACCGCCACCGCCACCGCCGCTGTAGCAGTCCCTGGCAAGGTGGTCGGTCTCGCCGCAGTTATAGCAGCCGCCGCCGCCGCCACCGCCACCACCACCGCCGGTGCTGAAGCAATCCCTGGCTAGGTGGCCCATCTCGCCGCACTTGAAGCAGGCGCCGCCGCCGCCGCCGCCTCCACCACCACCGCCGCCGGTGCTGTAGCAGTCCCTGGCCATGTGGCCCGACTCCCCGCACTTGAAGCACGCCCCGCCGGCGCCTCCGGCGCCACCACCGCCGGATCTCCTCCCGCCGCCCCAACTACCACCGTAGCTGCGGCCTCCGCCGCCGAATCCACCCCCGCCGCGGGAGCCGAAGCCTCCGCCACCAAAACCGCCGCCTCCGCCTCCGCCTCCGCCTCCGCCGCCGCCGGCACCGCCCTTGACGAAGGATCCGTCGGGGCCGGTGACGTCGACGGCCTTGGTGCGGCCGTCGTCGCTCTCGGAAACGGCGAACTCGACCTGCTCGCCCTCGGCGAGGGAGCGGAAGCCGTCGGCCTTGATGGAGGACTGGTGGACGAAGAGGTCCTCGCCGCCGTCGTCGGGGGAGATGAAGCCGAAGCCCTTGGTGTCGTTGAACCACTTCACCGTCCCCTTCTGCCTCGCCTCCATCGCCGCCTCCGCAACCCTAACTTAGGGTTTGTTTTTTCCTTCTCCCCCCTCCTTTTCACCTCAATCCGCGTGCGCGATCTTATCCGCTTGGGGATGGTGGACTCGGCCAAGGGAGGAGGCTATTTATAGCCGGCGGCGGGGTACACGAGGAAGGCGAGCGCCGGGACGGGAGCGGAGAACAGCCGCGGGTGGATCGGACGGCTCGGATCGCTCCGGGAATTTGGACCGACGGGCGAGCTGGGCCTGTGCGGGCCTCGTGGTGGGGCGGCGTCGCACGTGCGGGTGGCTCACCCCTCAGGAGTCGACACCCCGCGCCCGCGCCAAGGGACGGAGGCAGCTGCAGTTGGTTTCTGTGGAGATTATGACCGGTGGGCCACCCCCATCGGACCCCCGTGTACACGCGTATGAATGCTATGCTCTCCGTGTTCGTACGGTGATTGATGAATCCAATTCGTGTTCGGCATGTGTGTCATGCTAGTATTAGGGTTGATGCTTTTTTTTGTATAAGGGGAAAAAAAGCTTATTCGATATCTTCGAAGTATTCCGAAAGTTCAGAAAACAACACTGAGCTTGGAAACAGATATCCGACCACTTCAACTTTTCAAACCAGACAATTTTCCCTCCCGCACCAAATCAACCCCGGTTTTCTACCGATGTGGCGCACGCGGACATCCAGTTGGGCCCTATGCCGACAAGGGTCCACATCCACATGTCATTGTCTCTTGTCTTCTTAACTACGTGGACATCCAGTTGGGCCCTATGCCGACAAGGGTCCACATCCACATGTCATTGTCTCCCATCTCCTATCTGTTCTCTCTTACTAAAGCACAAGAGGCACCATGGGACGCCATGGGCGAGGTCGGCTACGGCAGCGAGGCAGTAAGTGATTAAATGTTACTCTCGATCTTCATGGCTAGTTTTAATTACGATGGTTCTATTGTAGAAATTTCTTTATTGAGATTGTATCACCATTGATTTGCCCTGCGGTTTGTAGTTAGTGGAAATATTATATACCATACTTATGAATGAAGTTTATGCATTGTGTTCTATGCCCTTGATTTGTTCTTCAGAAGTTCTACTAAACAATCACACTAAAATGAGTAACATGAGTGCTTAATGCACCTAGGATGTTTGCATATTCCAAAAGGAATCATTTTATTAGTTTGTTGAGCACTAGCTTGTTCTCTAAAAAAAGGTTAGTTGAGCAATAAAGTAATTAAAACATGAGAACTTGAACATATTATTAGTTCATTGGGTGACACACTGCATTGAGCCACCGAGTGAGAGCCTAGCGACTAACCCCTAGCAGTGCGCGGCGAGGCGGCGGCACGCCCAAAAAGGAAGAGCAATCCGGTGAGGCAGCGACACACCGCTATACCTAAGGTTTATAGACGGGCCGACACTAGGCGACGACAAGCAAAGGCGGCGCGATGAGTGACAAAATGGGTTGCGAGATCAAGATTTAGCTCGGCGGCGACGGTGTGGCACGCGGTGGCCTTTGGAAGCCGTTGGCGCAGCTACAGATGAAGACGCGTATGCTAGACTGAGGAGGAAATGATTCGGGAGGTGGTGGAGCTCGAGGACGGTGGCGGTGCACCTTGAGTGTAGCGTGTGGTGAAGCTCGAGGACGACGACGGTTGTGGAGTTCGCAGACATCGGCGGCACAACTCGAGGACGGCAGCGACGATGACGCATCAACGTGGGGGAGGCGGTGGTGGAGCTCGAGGATGGCGACGATGCACCTCGAGTGCGGGTGGTGGCGAAGCTCGAAGCCGGATTCGTCGGTCTCCATCACCACCGGCCATGGATCAGTTGATCCCCGCTGTCGTCAGCCTCGTTCCTCGCTGGAGAGGGCCAGGAAGGCGGCAAGACAAGCAATGACGGCGATGAGGGGGTTGCTCGCATCGTCGCCGCCGACCATTGATCCATCGACTTGGGGGAGGAGTAGACGGAGGTGGAAGACTTGGCGAGCATGTCTTACACACTTTTCCTTGTCTCAAAATTCAACTTCTTCTTTGAGCTCTGAAGTGTAAAATGCGTTTGATCAGAGAGTAGAAGTAGGGAAATGGAAGAAACTAATCCCCCTGCAGTGAAAAAGCAACGTGTATAGAGTTGAGAGTCGATTACACAAGTACATCCGAGCAGCAATCATGCATCATCCGGTTCACTCGAGTTTGAAGCATCCACCTTTGATATACGCGCCAACAAATGAAAAGGCACAAATACGGTGTATTACTACATAGGGTTTGGGTTTGGATTCAACTCCAAGCACCTCAGACTGTCAGAGCCAATTGTCGTAAAAGAGGTTTATTGTGGGTGTCGTTGCAGAATCTGGAAAGCAAGGCTCTGACACGGCAACGTTGAGTCGTTTTCTGAATTCGGATAAGCAACGAACGCCAGCACACTAACATGCTTGTAAGCATCGTGCCAACGTAGCCTCCAGCCCAGTGCATGAGATGAGAGCACAAACTGCAAAAGATGCAGGCAACAGGGACGGGTTCTACAGTGCAGGCTGCCTTTCATCACATTCACAGCTCAGCTCCTCTGCCTGTGGCTGTGGCTACCGGCCAGGCCATTGCTGCCTCATGATTCCCACCTTCACATTTCTTGGCGTCCAAAAGACCGATCAACTTTCATAATTAAGGCCCTAATGATGGCCTTGAGCTACCGGGCCTTACTGTTGAATTCTACCTTTAATGTGTCCTCCAGCCGCGAGAATAATGATGAGAAGGTACCTGCAAAGAGAAGAACCAGTGTCCTCGTCACCGCAACAAAACCACTCGGTGAAGCTATCATGCGATGCGATCTACATGAGATATTATCAAATGGAAGTGATGTTTGGTTCACACTCATAATCGGAATCGCTATTGGTATTAGAATGCATTGGAATAAGAGCAGTAATGAACATAATACTCGCTTCCGTGCACATGTAATGCACATGCACAAAGCATTACGCCACCTATGCTGGTTTCATGCAGTCGAAATATGGCAAGCTCTCTATTATGCTGAGATCATCTAGAGATTCTTGTCTGCTTGTCCTATTATCTACACCTTGATTAACTTCTCTCTACAACCTGAATAACTGTATCCTCAATGGCAAGGACGGTCAATAACAAAAGCAGCAGCCTCAAAACCAAACATGCCATATGATCCGTATCTACAGGCTCTGCCTCCTACAGACCAACCGGCCAATCTCCCTCAATGGTCCCTAGGGCTTTCAAGAGTCATTTATGTCTCCATCGTGGGATTAGCCACTAGCAGCTGTCTAGAGTCAGTGACAAGTCATATGCTAGAGCCAGCTAGGCATCAGTACCACTGCCACCCCTCTTTACTGGATAGGCAACTATTCTCAGGACCGTTTCATGGCTATAGGACCAACACAGCTTGGCAAAGTAGGAGATGCTAGGATTTTTCATGTCAGACTACATTTCGAACCTTATTGGTGCGTCAAAATTAATTTCTTGATCAACAGATTTCATTAGAATACAGTGTATGCCACTGTAAAAGCATGAACTCTCAAATACAAAAGCTAGGGTCCATCCTTCAGAGATGCAAGAGTTAGCGGAGAGAGAAAGTTTCAGATCTCATGTCTAGCCTTTGAGACATCATAGAGGGTTCCATTTGATTCAACTCTTCCATAGGAGAACAGGAAAAGGATACAGACAGTTCAATATGGAGGCATCAGGGGATCTATCTGGGCTGGTCTGGAGAAGCGAGTGTAGTTGTATATAAAAATTAAAACATAGAAGGAAGCCATCGCTTGAAGCAAACCGATAAAGGTGTATCTGTATGACTGGAGAAAAAATACATTATCACATGAAAAACAAAGGGTACCTGACAGTGCTTTATTCAATAATGAACCTCTGATTAGGAGTGTGCCAGGCATCTGTTCAAACACCTACATGGGAAAAAAACATGATAAATTGTCTGTGAAGGAACATTGAAATAATTGAAAAGTCTGGAGGGAAAAAAAAACATAGCTAAGTACCAGATGAATAACACACAATTTGCTGTTTAACATACCGAAATACGGAAGGATATTCCCTTAACAGTGCTGTGCCACTTTGTAGAGTTGTCTTCTACGGAACCAGAAAAATCATCACCATGCAATATTGCAGCCTGAGTCTGCTCATCTGATAATGTAACCTAAACAAATATTTCATACAACTCTTAGCAAGAGATTGGTGTATGGATGATGTAATTTCAGAAAAAGAATAGGTGATAGATTAATACAGAATCTTACGTCAATAGAAAATGACAGAATCAGTTTTACACAATAGATTAGAAGCACAGAAAAATGTCTCGGCTGACTTCAGCACTTGAATGCACCATATTCAAGTCAAGACCCTGAATTTCATTATGTAAAGCAGATATTTAAGCGCAGAAGCTAGAGAAAGTGCAAAATAGTAGTCATAACAATAATTCACGCATAAATATAGGTTAGTTCTTAAAAGAAATGAGAAGAAAGGAGACAGATAAATTTCTAAATCAGGTCGGCCAACAGTTTTAGCTCAACCTTATTACAAGGTAAACAAGGGCGAAGAAGTGTTAGAAACAACGATGACGTACAAGCCAGCCAATCTGAACATCTAAAGCATGCTAATTAAATACTATTCCGATGCAGGAACCCCATCATCATAAGACTAACACACAGAAAAAGAGACGATAGTTGTCTCACGGAAGAAGTACCTCATTGAAGAACAATACTTTACCTTATGATGGAAATGGTTAAAAGCAAACATAGAGAAAATTTGAGTTAGAAACTTTTTGTTAATGGAAAAATAGTTCCACAATTTATGGAACTAAACGACAAAATGCATGGTCAAGGAACAAAAGGACATGTGATGCCAACCTGAAGCATAAAGGAATGGTGAACTTTTCCTGGTGTAATGGATTTAATAACCATTTTTCTTGGAGCAATGAATGACCATGCAAGGCCCCATCTAGCTGTTTGACCTTGCACGAATTCAGTAGTTTTCACAACTGATACCCCAGCTTCACGAACTTTTGAGACCAATAATTTTAGATTTGCTTTTCTGCCAACCATCGATGTAAACCACCTAAATAAAAATTTCAGAAACATCATGAATAACACAAAAAATAAATATAACATGTAGTCACCATAGTAGGATATGATTTGAATCACCTGAAAGAGTCCTTAAGGGAAACACTGTCTTCAATGATATGTGTTATAAAGGCCTGCTCGCCACCCGGGCAAACCATCTCTTCAGCAGTTCCACCACATGAAGTTTTTGGATTAAGACCAGCTTCCTCTATGCTCTCAAAGAATGGTGGATTGCACATACAGAAATCAAAGCTCTCACTATCCTTCACAACACCCACAAGGATAGGTGGTTTTGACCTCACTACATCATCCACTGGCTCTAAAGCATTCTCCCTTACTGCTTCCCCAGTAACTGTTTCAGATTTGGAAGAACAGGGCAGTTCATTTGCATTTCTGATCTCAATTAGATCTGCTAGATGTGGGTTGCTATCCACATTCTTCTTAGCCCATTCGAGAGCAACATCAGTCACATCTACAAACAAAAGGGTATTCCAATTAAAAAAAAAGGATAGAATTAGCGAAGAACATGTGCGCAGCAAATAGTTCGCATGGCATACAAATTTGAATGGTTGTTTTAATCAAGTGTTCCTTACTATTAGCAAATATGGCAGCTAATAATTTTTAAGAAAGAGGATATTTGAACTTTGGTTATATATATATATATATATATATATCTACCCTTGGCGACACGAATTAGTGAGACAACGACACGCATAACCTGCTTTTTAAGATCATTCAGTGAAAATACAATGCAGCACTAGAGCGAGACCAAAGTGAAGAAAAAGTAGCTATAGCATCCCATGTCCACATTCAACACGACCCTTTACATTGATCGATGGCATATCTTTGCGGAAGAAGTTCCAATGGCGTTGCTCATGACAATAAACAATAAGCAGCGTACATTTTCTGTGAAGGCCTTTTTCAGCAGATTTTTCAAAAAAAGACATTTCCTAAATGTATTGGTATCCAACACTGAAACCTACCCAAAATGCCAACTTCTCTAACTCCGAAGTCACTTCTGACTTCTGAGAGTAGCATGAACAGTTCATAAAATGATAAGCGTGTGAAATTACAGGTGCTTGGAGACTGAGATCTAACAGGATGAACTTCATGTTTCGATTGCTTGAATTCAGGAGTGCCCTCGTAATTCTTCAGAGGAACAGCGTCGAAGAGCTAGCTATGCAACTCAGCTACCGCGATAGCAACCGAACAGAAGCGATTGGGCGTAGACTCGAAGCAAATACGGCTTAGGGTTGAGGGGAAGGGGCGGGAGGTGAACAAGTTGTACCAACCAGTTGACGCCGTGGTCGTGGAGGAGGAGGACGCGCGTGAGCTCGCGTGTGG
Source organism: Ampelocalamus luodianensis (assembly GCA_036346255.1). Taxonomy (NCBI): domain Eukaryota; kingdom Viridiplantae; phylum Streptophyta; class Magnoliopsida; order Poales; family Poaceae; genus Ampelocalamus; species Ampelocalamus luodianensis. Next base: position 352,680 of record JAYEVH010000361.1, read on the forward strand.
CGGCGAAGTCGATGGATGCGCGGCCTCGGGAGAAGGTATCGCGACGCCAGCATCGCGAAGTCCGGCGCCGCGGCGGCGTAGCGGTTGCGCGGGTGGATCGCCGGCGCCTCCGAGCCGTCGCCGCTTCCGTCCACCGCCCATCGACGGAGGCGGGTCCCTGGAGTCCGGACAGCGGGCACCGGAGGCGGAGCGAGCGGCCCTCGGTTTCCTCCGCCCTCTCAGCTCTCCCGTGGGCTTGATGTGCTGTTAGTGATTGGGCCTTACATTCCTCGGCCATTCTCCTCCTTCCCGAGTAGCATGAGCAAACCTACTGCGGATTGTCTCTGGATCTTGGGATTACCATCATCCCAAGATGCAGATACGCTCCAGTAGTCTTATCTTTTTGCGTTGTACTCTTCTATCCTCAGAATAACACATGAGCAAACAGCTGGTTTTATTCTCACGATATGTATGGGCAAAGGGTATACATCGACCCAAGACGACAAGAGAGGAGGAGGAAGGGGGAGGGTGGATGCGTGGCGACACCGATCATCTCTACCTCTACTACTTAAATATTAGCTGCTGCCTCCGCCGCCGCGGGAGCCGAAGCCTCCGCCGCCGGCGGTACCGCCGGACAGCGGGTGACGTCGACGGCATTGGCGCGGCCGTCATCGCCCTCGGAAACAGCGAACTCGACACGCTCGCCCTCGGCGAGGGAGCGGAAGCCGTCGGTCTTGATGGAGGAAAAATGGACGAAGCGGTCCTCGCCGCCGCCGTCGGGGGTGATGAAGCCGAAGCCCTTGGCGTCGTTGTACCACTTCACCGTCCCCTTGTGCCTCGCCTCCATCGCCTCCGCCTCGAGGGGAAGGGTTTTCTTCTTCTCCCCCCTCCTTTTTACCTCGATCCGCGTGCGCGATCTTATCTGCTTGGGGGACGGTGGACTCGGCCAAGGGAGCAGGCTATTTATAGCCGGCGGATGGGGTATACGAGGAAGGCGAGAGACGGGAGCGAGCGGAGAACAACCGCGGGTGGATCGGACGGCTCGCATCGCTCCGGGAATTTGGACGGACGGGCGAGCTGGGCCTGGCTTGAGACACCGACGTGCGGGTGGCTGACTTGTCGGGAGGCGGATGGAGTGGACATAGGGCTGGAAACGAACCGTCTCGCTCGCTCAAGCTCGACTGAAACAGCGCCTCGGCTCAGCTCGTTTTTGAGAATGACGTCAGGCTTGCTAGCCCTCGCGAGCTTGAGCCAAGCAACTGTGAACTGTCCCTCTTAAGGTCTGCTCGGAGCTTCGGCGTTAGGAGGACGCGAGCCCGGCCAGTGGCGCGGTTGGTGACGGACTCCAGCGGCTCACGCAGCTCTCGCTCGTCTCTAAGGTATGCTCGGCGTCGACGACCGTGTCCTCGCCGAGTTCGCCATCAACCTTGGCCGCACCTCCGCCTCCGCCCTCAACTTCGACGCCAAGCTCTAGACAAGGAGGAGAGGACTGGGGATCCCGGGTTGTACCAGGTGTGCTACGAGAGGGTCACCCGGGTGGTGGGCGCTGGGTCCGTGTGCTTCGTCTGCCTCTACGGCGCGCGCGGGCGCGAGGGGCTTGTCCACATCTCCCAGATGCTCGGCCGTGGTCCTGCCGATGCAGTGCGGTGGGGAGGATGGCAGCGCGGAGGAGGGACCTACCGATGCGGCGCGGCGAGAGACACGGGGAGGGACCTCCTGTGGTCCTGCCGATGCGGCACGGTGGGGAGGATGGCATCGCGGAGGACTGTGGGGAGGACGGGGCGACAACCGGCAGCGCAGAGGACCGGAGGGGGACGGGGAGGTGGTCGGGGGGGAGGTGGCGGATTTGTGGGAAGAAGCCAAGAAGGTGAAAGGATTTGGGGGCACAGTCTCAGGACTCCGGAGGAACCAGACGGCGGCAGAGGAGGCAACGAGCCAAATGAGCCACTCGCGAGCGGCTTGAGCTCGGCTCAAAAAAATTGTGAGCAAGGAGCTAGGCTTGGCTCAGCTTGAACATTCGCAAGTCCGAGCTGAGCCGGCTCGAGCTTGATTCGAGCCGAACTGGCTCGCAAGCCTCGAGCTATTTTTTCAGTCCTGCTAGACACCCCGCGCCCGCGCCAAGGGAGGCAGCTGTTGTTGGTTTCTGTGGAGATTATGACCGGTGGGCCACCCCCAGCGGTTGATCGGATCCCGTGTACACGCGTATGAATGATATGCTCTCCGTGTTCGTACGGTGATCGGTGAATCCAATTCATTTACGACGTCTCATGTTGTGGCGTGTCGATTTTTTGGATGAAATAGCACTTTTACGAGGAGAAATTAGGAAAGTAGCAACCGACGCAACGAATTAGGAGATTTGAAGCCGTGTCCGGCAGGTGATGGGCTAGAGGACCTCTCCACCAACACGCCGCCTCGTCCGGTCGATGACGGGCCGGAAGCCTCCGCATCACCCGAGTCCGGCGGTCACAGTCCGGATGTCACCCTCACGCCTTCGTCTGGCCGGTCACACGCTAGATGTCGCTCTTCCATAATTAGCGCCCGTAGTTAGCTAGCTAATTAGCGCCCGTAATCAGCAATTAGCGAAAAGCCGCGTCCGGGCGGATGCGCCAAATGCCCCGACTGCAGCACACACCCGTCCCTTAACCTGTACCCTCAACCCTCGATGTGGGAACCCGGAAAAAATAAACTAAATCAATCAACGCTAATCAGTAATTAGCAGTAAATTAAAATTTTCTAAACAAGAACAAATCATAATCACAGTTGACTTTGAACGCACCGCCGCGCATATTCATATAAGATAATGCTATCAGAATTCAACAACAGAATTTACAATATAAAATTTTGCCACAAGAATAAGTCATCAACATTATAACTCAAAGTCGGCCCAAGATTTCATTATCCATAAAAGTAATACAAGAATCCATCTCCGTAAATTATAATATGAACTTAAAAGTAATAACAACGCAGCTTACATTCTCCAAATAAATTACAATAATCCCTTGCATCTGATAACATACAAGAATTTATTACAAACAAAAGTGAAATATTAATGCAAGATTTATTTACAAGAAGTCATTACAAGCATAGATGAAACAATAATTCAATCTTTAAATTAGTTACAATAATTAATTACAACAGATCACAATAAAAATTCCAACTTGAGTATATTACATAATGAACAAAATCAAAGCTTGCATTGCATGTCAAGCCCTTTCTTCACCTTTGTCCACATATCACCCGTCGTTTAACCCTTTCCTCGACCCAATCCAAAACCTCGCACATATTTCCACCGACCACCAACAACCAATAGAACCGCAACAAAAAACCAAAAACTATACATATAAATTAGAATTAAGAAGGTTGTCATCAGATTTTAGGAAGATCACCGTCGGACCCCAAAATTGGAACATGGGATCCACTGTGTATATTTGTGCTACGCCCTGGATCAGTAGATAGCACACACAGTTATATTGTTGGTTCAAACACATATCACGAGAATGTAAAGCTATTACATAATACTAAACAAATCGAAAATATACCTTATGGCTTTTGGTGTACAGAATGGCCGAACAGGCCAAAATCCTTTCAGAAAATCCGCAGAGGAAGCAGCATCGGAGTATAACGCGTGGAACCCTCACGATATGCCTGCCGGCAATCGATTGTGGGCTCGCGACCTAGTTCCCTGGCGTTTGTTCTTCGGTCTTGACTCTTGACCAAAGATCCATAATCGCGAATCACCCCAATGCGTGCCTACGACCGATCTTGGTCTGAGGTTGTAGTCGGCAAAGGCGTGGAACGCTGGTTGCCGCCACGACAGATGCCACCGCCGCTACCGAAGGGACTCGTTCCAAAGAGTACTCTGGTGAACAACCTCTGATAAACAAGACTCGACATGAACAAATCCTCGTGGCGAATAGTACTCGTTGTGTACAGAGACGTGGTCGTCCCGGCTTGTCTTCACAGCTTATCGACTAAAAGAATATAAATAGCGAGCATGAGTTACTCAAGGAGCCAACACATAATGTAATTGTTATAGATGCAGGGCTACTCAAGGGAGCTAAGAGTTCTTTTATTTGCACAAAGCCAAGTTTGAATTAGATTGAGTAATAGGAAATCCTAAGACTTAGCATTTTCAACAAACCGGTTTAATTTACTTGTTCCTAACTATTTAATTTGCTAACATCTCACACGCCTAACCTAGATTATTTTTGCGGCATTATGTTTTCATGTCTATTTGCATAACTTACGTACCACTTGCTAATTAATTTTATGCCACGCGCTAAATTTCATGTCACACTACTAAATATATGTGACAAGATTTTCTCTTGCAAATTAATTAGCAAGTTGCAATTTTTAAGTTCCAAATTTTCTTGTTCCAAATTTCTACATTGCTAAATATCAAGTTGCAAATTTTATGTCATGGTACGGTTGCTAATTAATTTCGCTAACTACGCTCGCTAATTAATTTCGAAATTATCTAACTACGCTTCGGTCCGTGACTGGCCAAACGAGGGTGTGAGGGCGACATCCGGCTCGTGACCAGTCGGTCTCGGGTGGCGTGTAGACGTCCCACCAATCAACAGCCAGACGAGGCAGCGTGTCAAGTGGAGAGGGCGTCTGACCCGTCACGAACCAGACAAGGCTCCAAATCTGCTAATTCGTTATGTCGGTTGCTACTTCCGTAATTTCTCCACGCAAATGTGCTATTTCAGCCAAAAAAAATTTGTAGCATGTCATGCTAGTGTTAGTTTTTTTTTTTTGGGGGGGGGAATCTATTTGACATCCTTGAACTATTTCGAAAGTTCAGAAAACAACATTGAAAAAATTGTTCAAACACATCAATTGGGGGAACGGTTTCATGCATCATCCAGTTCACTCGAGTTTGAAGAATCCACATTTGATATACGCGCCAACAAATGAAAAGGCACAAATACGGTGTATTTGTACATAGGGTTTGGATTTAACTCCAAGCACCTATGACTGTCACAGCCAATTGTCGTAAAAGAGGTTTATTGTGGGTGTCGTTGCAGAATCCGGAAAGCAAGGCTCTGACACGGCACCGTTGAGTCCTTTTCTGAATTTGGATAAGCAACGAACGCCAGCACACTAACATGCTTGTAAGCATCGTGCCAACGTAGCCTCCAGCCCAGTGCATGAGATGAGAGCACAAACTGCAAAAAGATGCAGGTAACAGGGACGGGTTCTACAGTGCAGGCTGCCTTTCATCACATTCACAGCTCTGCGCCCTCTGCCTGTGGCTACCGGCCAGGCCATTGCTGCCTCGTGATTCCCACCTTCACATTTCTTGGCGTCCAAAAGACTGATCAACTTTCATAATTAAGACCCTAATGATGGCCTTGAGCTACCGGGCCTTACTGTTGAATTCCACCTTTAATGTGTCCTCCAGCCGCGAGAATAATGATGAGAAGGTACCTGCAAAGAGAAGACCAGTGTCCTCGTCACCACAACAAAACCACTCAGTGAAGCTATCATGCGATGCGATCTACATGAGATATTATCATATGGAAGTGATGTTTGGTTCACACTCATAATCGGAATCGCTATTGGTATAATGGTATTAGAATGCATTGGAATTAGAGCAGAATGAGCATAATACTCGCTTCCGTGCACATGTAATGCACATGCACAAAGCATTACGCCACCTATGCTGGTTTCATGCAGTCGAAATATGGCAAGCTCTCTCTTATTCAACCATGAGATCATCTAGAGATTCTTGTCTGCTTGTCCTATTATCTACACCTTGATTAACTTCTCTCTACAACCTGAATAATTGTATCCTCAATGGCAAGGACGGCCAATAACAAAAGAAGCAGCTTCAAAACCAAACATGCCATATGATCTGTATCTACAGGCTCTGCCTCCTACAGACCAACTGGCCAATCTCCCTCAATGGTCCCTAGGGCTTTCAAGAGTCATTTATGACTCCATCGTGGGATTAGCCACTAGCAGCTGTCTAGACCCAGTGACAAGTCATATGCTAGAGCCAGCTAGGCATCAGTACCACTGCCACCCTCTTTACTGGATAGGCAACTATTCTCAGGACCGTTTCATGGCTATAGGACCAACACAGCTTGGCAAAGTAGGAGATGCTAGGATTTTTCATGTCAGACTGTACATTTCTGAACCTTATTGGTGCGTCAAAATTCCTTTCTTGATCAACAGATTTCATTAGAACACAGTGTATGCCACTGTAAAAGCATGAACTCACAAATACAAAAGCTAGGGTCCATCCTTCAGAGATGCAAGAGTTAGCAGAGATAGAGAATCAAGTTTCAGATCTGATGCCTAGTGCTTTTAGCCTTTGAGGCATCATAGAGGATTCCATTTGATTCAATTCTTCCATAGGAGAACAGGAAAAGGATACAGACAGTTCAATATGCAGGCATCAGGGGATCTATCTGGGCTGGACTGGAGAAGCGAGTGTAGTTATATATAAAAATTAAAACACAGAAGCATGCCATCGCTTGAAGCAAACCAATAAAGGTGTGTCTGCATGATTGGACAAAAAAAAAATACATTTTCACATGAAAAACAAAGGGTACCTGACAGTGCTTTATTCAATAATGAACCTCTGATTAGGAGTGTGCCAGGCATCTGTTCAAACACCTACATGAAAAAAAAACATGATAAATTGTCTGTGAAGGAACATTGAAATAATTGAAAAGTCTGGAGGAAAAAAAAACATAGCTAAGTATCAGATGAATAACACACAATTTGTTGTTTAACATACCGAAATACGGAAGGATATTCCCTTAACAGTGCTGTGCCACTTTGTAGAGTTGTCTTCTACAGAACCAGAAAAATCATCACCATGCAATATTGCAGCCTGAGTCTGCTCATCTGATAATGTAACCTAAACAAATATTTCATACAACTCTTAGCAAGAGATTGGTGTATGGATGATGTAATTTCAGAAAAGAATAGGTGATAGATTAATACAGAATCTTACATCAATAGAAAATGACAAAGAATCAGTTTTACACAATAGATTAGAAGCACAGAAAATGTCTCGCTGACTTCAGCACTTGAATGCACCATATTCGCGTCGAAGACCCTGAATTTCATTATGTAAAAGCAGATATTTAAGCGCTGAAGCTAGAGAAAGTGCAAAATAGTAGTCATAACAATAATTCACACATAAATATAGGTTAGTTCTTAAAAGAAATGAGAAGAAAGGAGACAGATAAATTTCTAAATCAGGTCGGCCAACAGTTTTAGCTCAACCTTATTACAAGGTAAACAAGAGCGAAGAAGTGTTAGAAACAACGATGACATACAAGCCATCCAATCTGAACATCTAAAGCATGCTAATGAAATACAATTCCGATGCAGGAACCCCATCATCATAAGACTAACACACAGAAAAAGAGACGATAGTTGTCTCACGGAAGAAGTACCTCATTGAAGAACAATACTTTACCTTATGATGGAAATGGTTAAAAGCAAACATAGAGAAAATTTGAGTTAGAAACTTTTGTTAATGGAAAATAGTTCCACAATTTATGGAACTAAACGACAAAATGCATGGTCAAGGAACAAAAGGACATGTGATGCCAACCTGAAGCATAAAGGAATGGTGAACTTTTCCTGGTGTAATGGATTTAATAACCATTTTTCTTGGAGCAATGAATGACCATGCAAGGCCCCATCTAGCTGTTTGACCTGCACGAATTCAGTAGTTTTCACAACTGATGCCCCAGCTTCATGAACTTTGAGACCAATAATTTTATATTTGCTTTTCTGCCAACCATCGATGTAAACCACCTAAATAAAATTTTCAGAAACATTGTGAATAACACAAAAAAATAAATATAACATTTAGTCACCGTAGTAGGATATGATTTGAATCACCTGAAAGAGTCCTTAAGGGAAACACTGTCTTCAATGATATGTGTTATAAAGGCCTGCTCACCACCTGGGCAAACCATCTCTTCAGCAGTTCCACCACATGAAGTTTTTGGATTAAGACCAGCTTCCTCTATGCTCTCAAAGAATGGTGGATTGCACATACAGAAATCAAAGTTCTCACTATCCTTCACAACACCCACAAGGATAGGTGGTTTTGACCTCACTACATCACCCACTGGCTCTAAAGCATTCTCCCTTACTGCTTCCACAGTAACTGTTTCAGATTTGGAAGAACAGGGCAGTTCATTTGCATTTCTGATCTCAATTAGATCTGCTAGATGTGGGTTGCTATCCACATTCTTTTTAGCCCATTCAAGAGCAACATCAGTCACATCTACAAACAAAAGGGTGTTCCAATAAAAAAAGGGTAAAATTAAACATTTAAACAAAAAACCAACTGAGGATACATCTATCTCATTTAGCTAAGTAACTAAAGGACCCCTAGTTGATGCTTCAGGAAACTTCTAGAACACAGGATCAAAAGCATACCAGATCCAGCAAAGCTCCAGCCTAGTAAAGATGCCCCAAGGAGAGGGTAGATGCAATTGGCACCTGTGCCTATATCAAAGCCCCTCACTGTCTCACTTGAGCTGGATATAGGTGGTATGAGATCTGACGAGAGAAGATCCTCAATCCAGTGGATGTAGTTGGATCTGTTTGGAACAGTAGGGCAAAGTTGTCCATCGGGAATCCACCTGACAGTTGTAATGAAAAAAATATCAAAACAAGATATTGATCATAAACTGTATAGCATGACAATTAGCGAAGGACATGTGAGCAGCAAATAGTTCGCATGGCATACAGACTTGAATGGTTTTTTTTAATCACGTGTCCCTTACTATTAGTAAATGTGGCAGCTAACAATTTTTAAGAAAGAAGATATTTGAACCTTGGTTATACAAGTTTATATATATATATATTAACCAATCTACCCTTGGCACCACGAATTAGTGAGACAACGACACGCAAAACCTGCTTTTTAAGATCATTCAGTGAAAATACAATGCAGCACTAGAGCGAGACCAAAGTGAAGAAAAAGTAGCTATAGCATCCCATGTCTACATTCAACACGACCCTTTACATTGATCCATGGCATCTCTTTGCGGAAGTTCCAATGGCGTTGCTCATGACAATAAACAATAAGCAGCGTACACTTTCTGTGAAGGCCTTTTTCAGGGGATTTTTCAAAAAAAGACACTTCCTAAATGTACTGGTATCCAACACTGAAACCTACCCAAAATGCCAACTTCTCTAGCTCCGAAGTCACTTCTGACTTCTGAGAGTAGCATGAACAGTTCATAAAATGGTAAGCGTGAAATTACAGGTGCTTGGAGACTGAGATGCAACAGAATGAACTTCATGTTTCAATTACTTGAATTCAGGAGTGCCCTCGTAATTCTTCAGAGGAACAGCGTCGAAGAGCTAGCTATGCAACTCATCTATCGCGATAGCAACCGAACAGAAGCGATTGGGCGTAGACTCGAAGCAAATACGGCTTAGGGTTGAGGAAGGGGCGGAGGTGAAAAGTTGTACCAACCAGTTGACGCCGTGGTCGTGGAGGAGGAGGACGCGCGTGAGCTCGCGTGGCGGCGAAGTCGGTGAAGTCGATGGATGCGCGGCCTCGGGAGAAGGAGACGAAGGGGCGGAAGGAGGGTATCGCGACGCCAGCATCGCGAAGTCCGGAGCCGCGGCGGCGTAGCGGTTGCGCGGGTGGATCGCCGGCGCCTCCGAGCCGTCGCGCCGCCGCCGCTTCCGTCCACCGCCCATCGACGGAGGCGGGTCCCTGGAGTCCGGACAGCGGGCACCGGAGGCGGAGCGAGCGCGGGAAGCGACGGCGAGCGGCCCTCGGTTTCTCCGCCCTCTCAGCCTCCCGTGGGCTGTTAGTGATTGGGCCTACATTCTCGGCCATTCTTCTCCTCTCTTCAGACAGCCCACCTCCTCCTCCTCCTCCTTCCTGAGTAGGAGGTAAGGTATTCATTGGCATCTGTACCTTTGTGTGAATATCTTAAATGTTTACAATGTCCACGAGGGGGACTGAGGAGGAGGAGGAGGGAGACGACGTCCAAGGACATCAACACGCTGCGGGGCTCCGCCGCCATCGTCAGCGAGTTCTTCGGTACGTACGCGTCCTAGAATATAAATATGAACTAGCTAAGTGTCCGTATGGCGCTGCGTTACGGAACAACAAATACTGCATGCAGAGGCGTCAGGGTGAGAACAAAGTCATAAATGAATAATTTAATTTATCTCAAACTACTACTTCCATTTCAACTAAAACATACTAAGTCATACACAAAGATGTATGAAACTACCGAATAGCAAAGTTCGGCTAATGCTCTGGGAAAATGTACCAACAGATAGGATCCTAAACCGCGCAAGAAATATCAATTTCGCCGAGCACGCGCGATGGCGACGGTGGTGTCGACCGGAGATGTGGAGTGAAGCAGGTCTGAGCTCGACCATTGTCGATGCGCCAACGCGACGAGCCTCCGCCTCCTCCTCCTCCGTCGCCGCCTCTCCACTCCCATCACCCTTGTTTCCCACCCCCACCACTGCACTGATGTCGCCTCCATCTCCTTCCCCGCTAGAGCTTTCGTAAGGCCGATGGTGACGGTGGTGGTCGACCGAGATGTGGAGCAGGCGAGGTAGGGGTTAGGAGGGGGAATGAGAGAAGAAGGTGGACGGTAAGAATGTTAGATGAGCTATTTGGGTGGGCGAGGACTCACGGAGTTCCTGTGTTTATTGGATTTTTTCAGATAAGAGTAGGACCATTGTCGCCGCCAAGTAAACTCTTCACTCTCTTTTATTAGTTAAGATTAAGATAAATCTCTCTCTAACACTGCCTCGTGTCCTCTCGCGACCACTCGGCGTAGTAATTTTGTTTCGCCCACCGACTAAGCCTCGCCCGCCTCCCCGTAGCCATGGCGCCTCGACAGTGGGGATGAAGCAGATGGTCACGCAGACCATCACACTGCCGCCACCCGACGAGCGGTTCATTGCGCACAAAGCTCCATTTGTTGTGCCAAGTATGAACTCAACAGAAAACATTACCGTATTTTCATCGGTATAGAAAGAATGTGACATACAGGTCAGCTGTCTCATGTAATGCTACGTGATTATTTTCTAGTTTTCAAAACTGCAGAAGTGCAGAGGAATGTTGTACTGCAAATTCATACAGTGATACAGGTGCCTCTAAATCAAGTAAGCTGTTAAGTTTTGACTATCGGCTCTATTTCTCATTCATCAGGCGCCCAGCCAGTAGCAAGTCATCAGGAGTTGTCACCTGCAATAAGTTCGCATTTTGACAGTCAATCTCTTCAATAGTTCAGGATATCATAGTCAAATGATCAAATCACTAATTT
>JAYEVH010000182.1:0-191492 GCA_036346255.1 Ampelocalamus luodianensis
TGTGAACTCTCTAGTCTCTCGATGCCAACAATCAAATAAATATGTTCATGTTACTTGATTCCTCATAGGATATTGCATCACTATTCCAACCATTGAACTGCTAATGTTCCTCTAACATGTCAAAAGGAAGCTTGAGAACACTACACACGAGGTCAATTACAGAAGAATAAGTTCTTTTATTTTAAAACTTGCTTTTATAAAGAAGACGATTGTAGACAATGTACAAAAATACTTTTCGAGAAGAAGCAGTAGCGGAACATTCACATAATCATGGAAACAGTATAATGAAACTAATCATACTAATATTTCTAGCAAGAAATCTCACAGGAACTACAAAAAACTGTTTTTTACTCACTGCCAGCTTATGAAGATGGATTGTCGATAAATTAAATGTTCAAATAATGGATCTACCATTGAATCAATGTATGGAATCTAATCAATGGTGGCAACTGTAGGAATTTTAATCCAAAACCACAACAAGACACAACAAGACCTAAAGAAAGGAGGTTTCTTCCAAATACTGGATCGCTCAATTCAAGCATAAAACTCTTGCTACTACTCTTACTTTCTACAGAATCCAAGTATGGAAGCAGCTCTTTAATTATTATTTTTGCACCATAACCGAGGCGACATCGTATTGAATAATGAATATAAAGTTGTGTATCTGAGCTTTCCAGGGTAGCAAGATCTGATCAAACCCTAATTGCTGAAAGATCTGTGATGCCAATTGATCAAAGAGATGGCTCATTCAGTATCTGAGCTAGTTGTGAGGTCACCAACAGTAGTGTCTTTGTTACTGATTTTCTCTGAAATAGCTCCCTCGCGCTTCTTAAATAAAGCAACATGCTTCTGGTAATCTTCAAGCTCCTTCTCCAACTTCTCAATAAATTGGCTGGTATGTTCAAAAGATTGTTCTTATCTATATTTCTCCAAGGCCTATAGAGTATGGATACGTAATGTCAGTCAACTGAAACGATTACAAGATACTATGCTTGTATAGAGAGGAAAACAAATAAAGTAGCATGAGAACAAACAGGTATATTACAAAACAACATGGTTGTAGAGAAAAGAAAATAAAAGAAAGTAGCATGAGAACAAACAGGTATATTTGGAATTCGAATTGCATAGGTTGGTATAGCACAAAATTAGCTATAGTAGTTATGATTACATTCCTTAGAAAGAGTGTCGAGGTGACATAACCTTTGCGCATATAGTTCTTTCCACGATAAAAGATAATGGTATTATTGGGTTTAATATCAAATGACCGCGCTTTCTTTGAGCCTCGCTTGGCTCTAGGCGTACTCATAAACTTGGCCAGGCCAACAAGGCTTACATACCACCTTCACAGTCTCAAGCTTCTTCTAATGGAGGTGCATGTTGAGAACCACACCACCAAACACCCCTCTCCTCCCAACAGGAACATAATTATTCTTCTTCTCCCCAGTTTGTTTGAGGTCAAACTTCTCCTCCTCGCTCAGAATCTCAGGGTTGTGAACCAGCTCCAGAGCACTTGGGACCTCGTACTTCCTAAGTTTCTCAATCAGCCACTCTTCTTTCCTCTTAGCCCGAATCCACATGACAAATTTACAATGCAGCATTTCTCCTCAATCAGATATAGTAAACGGCAATAACAACGAAACAATGTAGTAACATGCAAAAAAATAAGCGACCTTTTCGAGCTTGTATCTTATCGACTTCGGGGTTGGCGACTTCATTTCTTCTTGGCCTTGGCGGTACCACATCGCAATCCACACGAAGAACCAACGAACGCTGGAAACAACAGAACACAAGCAGAGTGATGAGAAGGGAGAGCGCGTCGGCGATGAGATGGCCATGGCGAACTTCTCCCAAGTTTAGGCTTGTGTTTCAAATGTAAGAAAATGTGTAGAATTTAAAAACTTTTCTTACATCTTGTATTTCCTGTATGTTCTGAAAAATTCTTGCAAAAGAATTATGGAAATACAAAAGTCACAAGTCATTTTGATCTAAACCTTACCCATCAAAAACTTTCTTGTCAAATCTTGTGATCATTCTCTGGAAATATTTTTCTAAGTTCTAGAGATGGTATGTGATCCCTCTGAAAAATTTTACAATTTTTAGAAATTGTTTGAATATATTTGGAGGTCAGTCAAACTTGTTTGAATTTTAGTCAAACCCTAGCTCAGCACCTTGTACAATTTTTGGAGAAAAATGCACTGCATAAAAACCTATGAAAATTTTACACAAGGTCAATATCTAAGTTAGCAAGCTCCTGTAAAAATTTCAGAATTTTTGGAGTTGTTTTTCTACCTTAAACAAATCCCCAAAATTCAGCTCATTTTAAAAACCTAAAATTCTAAACCTAGGGCTGAGTTAGACTCGGGCTCGAGTTAGACCCGAGCCCAAGTCACTTGACTCGGTCGAGTCAAGTCGCCCGAGCCGCACTTGAACTCGACTTGAGACCGCATGCGTGTCGGCCGTTAGATCTCCCGGGCGGTCCTTGTTATTGTGACATTCGGACCTCCCGAGAGCCACCTCAATTCTGAGCCGTTGGATCTTGATCCAACGCTCACGACCTCCTCTGTCAAGTTGAACTTCAGAAGGTTTGGAGCAATCTTGACCGTCCATTGCAGAACCTACCGCTCACGACCTCCCCGTTGACCTCCTCTGTTCTTCTTCTTCCTCGGGCACTCATGCGCGTGCGCTGCTGGCGGTGGCGGTCAAGGCTGCTCGTCGTATCGTGGGGCCTCAATGGCTATGAGCACCCCTTGTCGACTTTGTCGGTGTTTAGGTGCGCTAATACCGCTCCGTTGCCTCTGCTCCGTCCCAATCCGCTTTTGGTCACTTAGCCATTAAACCTCGTCCTCGTGTGGCCGTTGACCTCGGGCTGCTTGAGCACCTCCGAGCTATCTGTGGGTCTCCTTCACACTCTTTGTGATGACTACGGTGTCCGATCTTCCGATAGGTTCGATTGATTTAAATCGTCGGGCGTTGGCGCTTTGAGGCTTTCGACGTGAGATCATCACCTCGCAATCGCTACACCGCGCATTATGCCGTTATCAACCACGCCGCGCCGCGATCGACCTTACCACGATGGTTATTGTTCCTACAAGCAATCGAAGCAACTCACAAGAACAAAGAAAATGCAATCGAATTGTATTGCGAATATGAATGAAGTTCACAATGTGGGGTTCCTCAAACCGATAAGCGGTGAAGCGCAAAGTGGCGAGAATAATCTAAGAAAAACCCAACCTACACTATGGCGGTGTTTGTATATTTATAGGGGGCGTGAGGGTTGACCTAGGGTTGTGCGACCATGGGGAGGCGTACACAACCTAGGCTTTGACCGACACGCTTACAAGGCCCTATTAGGCCCAAAGCGGTGTCGCAAGCACCTAAAGACCGGTCGTAGAACTTGAGACCTAGTCGTAGCGCCGCGTTGATCGGTCGTAACGCTAGCGAACCTTGTCGATGGGCTTGAGACACAGTCGTGCGCCGGTTTGATGCAGTCGTGTGTTGCGAACCTAGTCGAGGATCTTGAGACTTGGTCGTAGCGGCTGGCGGGATCGGTCGTAGGACTTGTAGAACTGGTCGTAGACCTTGGGGATCGAGTATTCTAAGTAACAAAAGATCACAATTATTAGGTAGTATACCATTCTGCATAGATAAATTATTAGCACCTAGAAACAGAGCTCACCTCATAATTTAAGTGGCGTGCACGAGCTCTTGTCATAGGTCCTTGTAGTTTATGGCTGGATGCGGAGGATTTTGTGTAGGGTGTGTATCAGAAGGAGTGATGTCCTCATCACTTTGCCACCTTGCTCTCACACTGCGTGCGTTTGAGTGCAAACCACAGAAGCCTCTCTTCCGCCATTGTTGCCGCTCGAGCTCCTCGTCGCCAGCAGTGCTCCGTGGCTCTTCACTCCTTTTCGCTTCGCCGGGCTCCTCTCATAATCTCAAGCAGGTCCCTTAACTCTATTTTGGGTTGCCTTCGCAGGTGCAGCCCCAGATCGAGTTTTGGACCTTCGCGGCCAAAGCTGCGCCTTTCTTCCCCAACTCCGGTAAGATGCCCTCCTCTTCAATTCCTCGCTCCCGGACCACCTCTGGGCCATCACCAAGCATTCCTTACCATTCTTTTTGCTTTTGGTCACTCAGGAGCTCTTGTCGTCATTGTCTTCCTCATTTCCGGCGTCGGTCTCGCGCGAGACTCCTCTCGACTTCCTCGGACCTCCTTTGTGCCTTGGTAAGTTCGCAATAGCCCGTAGTGCTCGTGAACGATTAGATTAGCGTAGCGGTGCTTTTATTTGTTTTGATTTTGTCGGCGCTCCTCGCCCCTCTCCAGGCCATGGCGTTTTAGGCGATTCCGCCGTCGAGTGCCTCATTTGTTTGCATTAGTATTGTGCACATTTGGTACCTTTGTTCAAGGCGTCATCGTGGCCATGGTCGCCGCGACGAGCCAGCGGAGCATTGTCTGGCGCTATCTTGTGTCGAAATTTCGACAAGTCCCTAGACCTCCGAGTTAATCTTAGTTGTTGATGATCTCGTAAGATTAGCTCTTAGTTTGTAGGATCCTCATTCGTAAAACCTTAGTGCCGGGACCTCCCCTAGGTTAGATCCCAGCCGTTTAGGACCTCCACTGGTTCAATCTTAGTGCATTGGATCATCCCGCGCGAAAAGACCACCCCGTGATCGTTTTGCAAAAACCACCTCGGGACCTCCTTAGGGTCCTCTTTGCAAAAGACCACCCCTTGGTCTTTTGCAAAGAAAACCTCAGGACCTCCCCCTCCACAAGTCTTAACCTTTAGGACCACCCCTAGGAAGATCTTGACCGTTCAGGACCTCCTAGTGGAGATATGAGCCGTTAAGACCTCCCTCAGTTAAGACTTCACCTTTGTGGACCTCCTCGCGTAGATCTTGACCGTTGAGACCTCCCTCTATGAGATCTTAGCCGTCGGGACCTCCCCTCCTTTAGACCCTATCACCTAGGACCTCCTCCGAGCAAATCTGGACCGTCCAGGATCTCCCCTTGGAGATCTGACTCGTCCAGAACCTCCTCCGTTAGATTCTTAGCTTTAGGACCTCCCCTCAGCTCTGGACCATTAGATCTAGATCTAACGGGCCAGACCTCC
The DNA here is from genome assembly GCA_036346255.1 of Ampelocalamus luodianensis. Taxonomy (NCBI): domain Eukaryota; kingdom Viridiplantae; phylum Streptophyta; class Magnoliopsida; order Poales; family Poaceae; genus Ampelocalamus; species Ampelocalamus luodianensis. Next base: position 5,109 of record JAYEVH010000182.1, read on the forward strand.
TCGGCTCATTTAGAGTTCTAAGTATTCTGATCCTTTTGCGCCGTTTATCTCTTGATCTGCAGCTTGGAGGGTGCGAGCGTTCGGACCTCCGACCGGAGCCCTCGCTATGGGCCGCTCATCTTCAGATCCGCGGTTCACGTTGGTTGGGACGATCGGGCCTCTAAGGACCTCCCCGCGGTGAACCGTTGGATCTAATCCAACGGTGGGGTGGTGTTGGGCGCTGCGCGCGTTCGTTCGGCCCCCGCGTTTGGGCCGTTGGATTCTAGGTCAACGACCCAGGTTTTTCCTTGTTGATTTTGATAATCAGTAAATCCCAAAACCTTTTTTTGTAAACTGAAAATTGTATTTAAACTTTGAAAATTCATAACTAATTCATGTTAATTCCTTTTTAGATGATTCCAACTGTGTTAAATTCCTGTTCACCTAAAGTTTAATCTAAAAATATATTTAGACATTGTTCTGTGCCAGAAAATCTTGTAAACAATATTAACTTGTTTCAACCATTATTTAATATTCCAAAAATTCAATTAAAACTTGTAAATTGCATAACTTTTTCTGTATAACTCCTAACTGGGCAAACTCAAGCTTCAAAAATTCCTCTGTTAATATAATTTAATATGGAATAGGTTTTGTTCATGTGTGTACCTCTGAAAAATGATATGTTCCAGTTTTACAACTTAGGAAAATCGTAAGTAATTCATTTTAACTCCAAATTGAGTAAACTCAATTTTGCTGTTCTTAGAATGTCATGTTCTACCTACCATAAAAATTTCAGGTTCTAGATCTTTCTGGAAATTTGTGCCATAAATAGTAACCGAAATTAATTTAATTTGGAATTTCCAGGCTGAGAAAAATTGTTTAGGCTATAACTTTTTCATGTCTAGTCCAAATGAATTGATTCTGGTTGCTAAATTCATTTAAAATCATGCCCTTGTTGCTGTATAAATTTCATGGGATTTGGATGACTTTGGCTTTTGAGTTTCTTTCGTTGTTCTTCGTTCTTATTGGTTTTAGTGCGTTTTTGCGTTAGGTTCCGAAGAAATCGTTGATCTTGAGTCTGATCCTCTGCAGCAAGAGCACCTCCAGCAAGGCAAACAGATGTAGCATCATTTGATTATATTGCTCCTATTATTTTCAAAGTCTAATATGTTGTTTGCAAATTCTACGTATACATTGCTATCTTGTTTTAAACTATTGTCGATTAGTTGACCTATTAGATACATAATCTATAGGCAAATGTTCATTCTCTACTATTGAGCCTAGGAGTAACTTGCTGTGATTTAGGGTTAGTTGGATGAGCCCTTATCACTTAGTAGTTTCTGAGTTAATGTTGCTTAGTCATGCTTAGCTACCAGGTAGTAATGGCGGTTATCGACTTGTCGATAACCTTGATCACACAAACTTATTATGACTTTATGAATCAGCTTTGTGCTATGTTTAATTGTGAAAACTAAAACTAAAAATAAAATAATTTAGACTTGGGCACAATGGTATGTTGGTGTGTTTTTTGGTGTGACTGGAATGGTGCCCGAGTCAACAAGGACCGAATTACTTGCGCCATTGATCCAAGCACTTTTTCCTTGCTAACCACACTAGAGGGTATGGGACCTCTCTTGACTTAGTACTTTGGCGTGTGTTGGCTCCGAGTCGCAGGAGGTTGTAGGAGGGATGGTGTTGGGAGCATGGTAGTTGTCCGAAAGCTTTACCCCGGGTGGGTAGTTGTCTTTCGGCTTTACCATGTAAGCGTATGGGTTTCTATCCATATGAGCGGCTCGTAGTTGATACACAATATTGAAAACGTCTCGTAGGACTTAGCTGAGTCTTGGCATACCTTTGGAAGTATGCTAATCTTGTGGCTTAAAGGCGATGCGAAGTGTGGGTACATTCGTACACCTGAGGTTAAATCTATTCGAATAGCCTCGTCCTAGGTTATAGACACGCAGTTATTTCCCACAAGAATTAGACTACAACTTTTAAATTAAAACTTGATGGGTGGTACAAATATAGAATTAGTGCTATGTTGTGGTGGCTATTGGATTAGTCACCTCTAGGTTGTTATTTATGGTTATCTCATTTGTTATTTCAATGATTAAAAACAAATTTGATAATTTACCTTCAATCTATTACATTATTGCAAATGAAAATTGCTTTATCGTCCAATTAATCATATGACCACATTCCTTTGATACAACTTTCATGTAGCTATGTATAGGCTTGTTACTCATAAGTCTTGTGAGTATATTTTGTACTCACTGCATTGCTTGTTATGCGAGAGGAGGAAGTGGATCCCCAAGGGTCTATTTCTCGTGAGTTTCTTTGCGGATCGTGCGACTAGCTTGGCGGCGATCGGTTGCCTTGTGGGTTATGGCTAGCAGGTCGTCTTTTGTTCATAGCCATCTTGACATTTTGCTTCATTGTCATTGTTACTTTGTTGTTATTTGGCAGTCGGCTCCTTTTGTAATAATTCTATGTCTTGTATGTCTTTTGCTAGACTTGGTATTATGTGATGTATGGAATTGATGCATGCTTTTGTAAAGATGTATGTGTCTTGCAGTGCAGGAAGCACATGTCCATCGAGTGCAGTGTATTTTGTTTGTGATGCTAGAGCCAATGGAAGGCTAAGTATTACAAGCTAAATAAGCAGGTCTCCTGCGCACACGTCCTCCACCCATCACCGGCGGCGGCGCGGCAACCTCACGAACACGGGCGGCGGCAATGACAATGCCTGGCTGAGACGCGAGGAGGTACCCCCACATCAGCACCACCGATCCTTCCCAACCCCGTGGCGTGGCCGTGTCCTCCTCCATCCTCCTGGACTCCCCCTCCCACGACCACTCGTCCTCCTCCACCGCTGCGGCCGTTCATCTCCTCAGAAATCCTCGGCCTCTCCGTATCAACTGCCGATTTCCCCTCTATTTTCCCCGCCTTGCTCGTTCTAGCTCGTCTCGCTCGCGGCCACGGGAGGAAGATGGTGTTGGTTTGGCGAAATGGGAAGCGTCAGCCACTTGCTTTCCAAGTGTGAGGTTGTGAGTAGAGATTTGGGCGTATCAGTTTCTTCGGGGGCGAGGCAAGAAGCAGCGTTGCAGGAGGAAGGAGGCGGGAGGGGGGGTGACGACGAAGTAGGAGGAGGGAAGCTGAGCCGGCTGGGACGAGGACGGTGCCACTGGTCGGGAGGAGAGGGGAAGCGGAGGAACGAGATCTGGAAGGCTCCCTTTTGCCTGTGACGCGTGAGCACGCGTGGAAGACCGAGGTCGCGTGCGGAGATGTACGGCAAAATAAGGGCGTGGCCACCCGACGTCGCGCGCATTCGGCTATATCGAACATTGAAAAAGCGACAAGCAACCGAGAAAGCCAAACGCAGTGCCAACTTGCGAGACCAGCATTTGAGAGCATCGCGTAGCCCGATCGTACGGTGCACAGCAACCAAGCAAAATCAAACGGCAGCAGCTCGCGATAGTGACATGCGAGAACGCGAAAAAAATTGAACGTTGTGCAAGAAAGCGAAGAGCGAGATCAAGCGAACCAAACAAAAAGGTGGCGTAGCCACCACGAGAGGCCCCGTCAGCCATCCCAGCCTCCTTTTATATAGAGAGATGCCCAAGGTCACCTATAAGGTCTCCATGCTCTAAATTAATGCAGCTTGTTTTGCCTGTGATAAGAACAACACCTCGGTTTTATCTATATGCCTAAGGTCATGTACAATGGGTTTACATCAGCTGTCTATAGTCTTTACTACGTAGAATTTAAGCTGACGTGGATCAAAGAGAATGAAGAGAGAGAAATGTGCTGTTTACAATTCTATAGTCGACTGTATCACCAGAACCAAGGAGATTGTGTGATCTATAGTGCTGTCTTTAGTGCTGTATTACCAGAACCAAGACAGGTAAAAAGACAACATATTGTATGAGCTATCTTCAATGGTATAGACAACTGTTGTCTATAATATTATTTTATGTCACCTATAGACAGCACTAAAGACAACTTCTATAATAGGTTGTCTTTTTATATATCTCTATAGACAACTCATCTATGTATAATGTGTCTTGTTTCTCATGTTACAGTCGACTACTACATAAGAGACGGATCAATTCTCTCTGCCCCCCCTCTCTTCTCCACATCATCTTATATCCTACGTATCAAAGCTTATAAACAGCTGACGTCACATCATTGTACATGCTCTAAGGTATACTACTATGCACCATTTGTTGTCTATTTTTATCAACAGACGAAGATTAAAACATGTGGGTACAAGATTGTTGTGGCGTATTATGTTTGTCTAATTTTAACCCTCAACTACAAAACTAGGTAAACATCATCACTCAATTGTTAATACCGTGCAAATCACCCCCTCATCCAAAACAACTAGTTTTGCTAATATGGCACATGTGGACAAGTTGACTTACACAGAGGCGTGGAATCACCTCCTAATCAGCTAGACATGCATGTTAATAATCAGAAAAAAAATACAAAAGTTAATTGGGCCCACGTGTCATTCTCAAAAATCAACTTGTTCCTCGTCACTCGTTCTTCCCCTCTTCCTCACTAAAAAAATCCAGGTCCACTAAAAAAAGAGAAAGGGAATGAGTTGATGCATGCATGCGATGGGTATGAGTCGCACTAATTGAATCAAGATTAGGGGAGTTGGAGCTCGGAGGAGAGGGCCACCGTGCTCGTGCTGTTGCGTGCACGCACTCCGGCTGGCCCGCCTCGCCCATGGCCGCGTCGCTCATTACCATGGCAGCAGGGGCGGACCCAGCAATCGGGCAAGGCTGGGCGGCCGTCCGAGGTAGCCGCCGGCGGTGCCCCCCCCCCCTCCCTCCTTGCCGGCATCTCCTTACCCTCAGTGCGGCAGTGCCCCCGCGCATGGCCGCTTGTCACCGGGTGTGAAGACGAAGCCTGAGGACGACGGGCGTGCGTGAGGCCGAGAACCAGGAGCAGAGTTTCTTCTCGGCCCAGCCCATTAATTTGACCGATCACCTGACCACGCCCATCCATCGATTAAAACCCTAACCCCTCCTCCCCTTGCTGCCGCACACACCCTCCCGAGTCCCGACCCCCACCCCTCGCGGCTCTCTCCCCCCTCAGCAGCGGCGGCGGCGGCGGCGGCGGCGGCGAGAAGCGTAAGAAAAAGAGGAGAGCGGCGGCTGCCAGGATGGTGAAGAAGAGCAAGAAGAGCAAGAGCAAGCGTATCTCGCTGCGGCAGAAGCACAAGGTGCTGCGCAAGGTGAAGGAGCACCACCGCAAGAAGCGCAAGGAGGCCAAGAAGGAGGGCAGGAACCACAAGAAGAAGGTCGAGAAGGACCCGGGATCCCCAACGAGTGGCCCTTCAAGGAGCAGGAGCTCAAGGCTCTCGAGACGCGCCGCGCGCAGGCGCTCCAGGAGCTCGAGCTCAAGAAGGAGGCGCGCAAGGAGAGGGTAAGCGCCTGCTTCTCTCTGATTTGTTGGTGCTAAATTGTTAGTATCTGGAGCCAAATCCATGCGGGTATCCGTGAATCTTTAATTTTGTAGTTGACTGATCCACCTCCTGTTGTTAAATTTCAGGGCGCAAAATTGCAAGCGATAACTCTTAGGCTAAGATTCTTAGGTAGTTATTAGATGCTTGCCTAGATTGATTATTTACATGATGAAACTTGATTCCTTTTATTAAGTTTTGACGAGGTCATCCATTGCCTATTTGTAGATAGCCTATCATTGGCAAAGTTTTGTTGAGATTTTGAGGCGTCGTTTGAGATGTGTGCTGAAGGCTGAACTGGAAATAGGGGTCCATATGGTAGATAAGCTTTGTCGTCTGTCCATAATTTTGTTTTTGCTGTAGCAAAATGCATGTGAAGACTAAGATTGCTCTTTGCTGTGAAATTTTGGGGCATCAAGTGAGAAGTGAGCTGAATGCACGTCTGGTATTAGGGTCCATGGGGTAGTGGGCATTGTTTGTAATGCTACACATTCACTCCATTAGGAACATGGACTCTCCTGATAGCAGGAACAGTGATGATTAAATGTTGTTGCCCTTTATTTAGTTTCATCTATGTAATGATGTTCCTTGTTTAGTTTCATAGATGTATGTATTTTATTTTTTTCCTTGTGCTGTTTGACCAATGATCAAATATTGTGGCCTCTTTTCAGGCTAGGAAGAGAAAGCTTGGATTGCTTGAGGATGAGGACATTGCTAATTTGGCCTCTGCAGCTTCTGCGCAGGGCAGCAAGTTTGCAGAGAAGGATGCTGCGAAGGAGAGCGCTTCTTTAGGAGTGGCTAAGAGCAATGGTGAATTTCTTTTTTCCCATTGCTGATTTCTTTATTGCCTTACTTCTAGAGTTGCAGTCACATTATTTACTAAAGTTGCTGAATGTGTCTCAAGATCATTCAGAGAGGGCCTTCCACAAGGAGCTGGTTAAAGTTATCGAAGCTTCTGATGTGATTCTCGAGGTTCTTGATGCAAGGGACCCACTGGGCACTCGTTGCATTGACATGGAAAAGATGGTTAGGAAGGCTGATCCAAGTAAAAGGATTGTGCTACTTCTTAACAAGATAGGTATAATACAGCTTTTTATCGAGTTTTAAGTTTACTCATGTGATGTTTATTGTCTTTCTACATCTTAATTCCAATTTGTGGATTCTAGATCTTGTTCCCAAGGAGTCGGTGGAGAAGTGGCTTACCTATCTAAGGAGGAAATGCCAACTGTTGCATTCAAGTGCAATACCCAAGAGCAGAGGACCAAGCTGGGATGGAAATCATCAAAGCTTGATAAAACAAGCAATATACCACAAATCAGTGATTGTCTTGGTGCTGAAAATCTGATCAAATTACTCAAGAATTATTCCAGGAGTCACGAGGTAACTGATCCTGATGTTTTTTTAGATAATTGGGCACTGTCTAGCTTCTGTCAGTAGTTGTTGTGATTTCTAATTTTCTTGTTTACATAAGCTATACTCATTGAAAATTGCATCCTTCTTCAACAGCATCTTTTATTGATGGAAACAGTTATTACTAGTGTCATGCCCAGGCCTTGCTGCGGGCCATTTTATCATTGGTCTTGTTATTCCATAGATACACATGAGTGGTACAAATGCATTCTTATTGCCTTGTTGAGGTGTATGTGGAGGATTATGTAATCCAAGTATCCAACAGTAGTAACTGCGCTTTGCTGCCTGTCCTGGCTGATCTCTTTTATGGAGGGTAGCATGAGTTTTGCGCTTACATATCTATAGCTTAGTTTATCAACTAAAAATTTTAAACCCATTATGAGAATGATTTTTGAGGTAAAATAAGTTTTGAAGTATTGAACATTCTACGCAAAGTGGCATACTACACACGTGACTTGCAAATATAATAAGGGAAAAGAATTAAGTGATGGATTTCTCTTGTAGATTAGATTTATGCTGTGTATAAGTTGGTTCATGAAGAAAGTGTTATATGTTTCTGCAATTACTTTACCAATAAGTTGTCATCACATAACTGACTCTCCTTAGCCACATCAAAAATTTGCGCAAAGCAAGCTATAAAATGCACAGAACAGTTTTCTAATTTTGTATAAGTACATAGTGGATGCCTTTTTGTTAAGAAATAGCCGATTTTGTACTTATGATTTTCCCAATGACTTTTGCCTAATCAAAATCGTTGTTACGATACTTTTGCCCAAAGATAAAACATTTGTTTATTTATCCAGTGAGGATGCATGTGAAATCAAATCAGCTACACAGGGATACATGATTGCTCAATTATTGATCATCAATTTATGGTCGGAACATGATTGATGACACCTAAACATTAAGACAGAGGATAATCTCGTCCAAATAACTAACCCAATCAATCAAGGTTGTCAGGATTGAGATCTTGAATCGAATTGGAGATGCTCTGGTAGGATCACATTGTAGGATTGAATCGTAGAATCTAAGATCCCGCTTGATTCTACCAAATATACTTTTCTTCAAATATACCATCTATTCTAATGGTCATATCCATTTTGGATTGTACTTTTGAAAACTTTATTTAATAAAAAATGTAGTATAACTTACAGATATATTGTTTTTTGAGCGAATGATAGTACATATGAATGAATCAAAGGTGAAATTTTACAATTGGAAGGACATATGCAAGTAATTATTTGTAACTAATTACTAGGATCGGTAGAATTGGGTAGGATCGCATGTAAATTGTGATCATGATCCGACAATTGTTTTTGTAGAATCGTAAAAGTATTAAGATTCTATCAAATTAAGATCCTACCTAGGTTCAAATTTGTCCGCAAAATCTAGGGTCGTAAAATCTTACAATTCTAAGACTCGAATCAAGATTCTAACAACCTTGCAATCAATGATCAATTAAGCATGGATAGATCCTTGGTGTTCCCTTGAACCATCAAAAACCTTGTTTCTGGAATCTGGATAGCCTTTGCAGCTAACCATGGGCCTATCTAGATGAATTGGACCCAAAAAATAGTCATCTTGCACACGGTACTAACCAATTCAAATATAATTATAATGGACTGGGCAGAGAATGAGGCTGTTAGTGTTTATTTACCTTGAGAAGTCGTGCATCTGGAATGTGCTTGCATGAGGGTATGCCTCAGCTGCATTGAACTGGCCGGCCGGTTGCTCGCCTGCCTCTTAATGTCAATACGCTGCATAGCAATGCCGGGCATCACGGTCAGCAATGCTTTGTATGTTAACCTGTATGAATTATTATTCATCATGCATGCGTGTGCATGTTCGTAGGTCTCGTAGAGGTCATTCACGATTTCAGCAGGCTTGGCATCCTCTCCGTGATCAATAATGGTCTCCCTGCCATGGAGAATGATGCACGCACCATACTGGTACGGAAGGAGGCAGCCGGAGATGGATTTCAAGGGTAGGAGAAAGGACATGGGAATGCATGGAGTTGTGCTGATGAAATTATTGGAATTGAAGTGGCAACCATTGAGATGTGCTGATCGGGGCAAGTTCTATTTATTTAGTAGACATGGGGAAGAAGACTAACAGAGAAGGTTGGGTGGTTAAAAAATTTAATGGATTTGTCCCTTTACCAGACAGTTAGAAACTTTAACACGTGCCCTTTAAACCCGGCAATTGCAACCGTATGTACATGACTTGTTTTTCTTCATGTGGAGAATTACTAAGGGTTTATATTCTAACTGGATTTAATCCAGAGGCTATAATTTTAAGGGTGATGTGGCACAATTAGGAGAGTGATTTCATAGTAAACTTTAGATGTAAGGATGATTATTTTCTATTTTCAAGAACAAGCTACCTAAAATTTGATATCTGGACTTAGTTGAATTTGCCAGTTCCAAGTTTTTCTCCTTTTATCTTATCATGACAATTTGATAGCTACTTGTGTCTGCTACTACCTTTTGCCTTTATTTCCTACTTCTAGCTTCTTATGCTTTTATATTCCCAATTTTGCTATGCTGTTGTAACTACCATTCATATATACCTGTAGAGTTGTCTTTTCTTTTTTTGCTTTGTTTTGGCCTTTTAAATTAATTATTGGTATTGGTGTGTTTGCAGCTCAAACTGGCAATTACTGTGGGTATTGTTGGTCTTCCTAATGTTGGCAAGAGCAGTCTGATCAACAGCTTGAAGAGGTCCGTGTGGTTAATGTCGGTTCCACTCCTGGGGTTACTAGATCAATGCAAGAAGTTCAGTTAGACAAGAAGGTGAAGCTGTTGGATTGTCCTGGTGTTGTGATGCTCAAATCTTCCAACAGTGGTGTGTCTGTAGCCCTTCGCAACTGCAAAAGAGTTGAGAAGATGGATGATCCAATCAGTCCTGGTAAGCGCTGTCATTCAATATAGTTCTGCTGAAATTTTCATTTATTCTAGCTATGGTTATTTTCTTCTTGGTTTATTGTGTGAATACTATTTCATCCGACAATAACTTGTATATAATGTGGCTGGAAGTGCATCATTGGATAACTTTATTTAATGCTTTCAGTAAAGGAAATCCTCAATCTTTGCCCGCATGAGACATTGCTGTCTCTGTACAAGGTGCCAAGCTTTACTTCAGTTGATGATTTCCTTCAAAAGTTGCTACTCTCGGGGAAATTGAAAAGGGTGGTATAGTGGATGTTGAAGCTGCTGCAAGAATTGTGCTTCATGACTGGAATGAGGGTGCAGTGTAATTTCTCCCGTATCAACTTTGTTAATTCTTTATTTTGTTTCCGAGTCACCTGATCCACCTGTTGTTTTAGGTAAAATACCCTATTATACACTGCCACCTAAAAGGGATGCTGTTGAGGACGCAGATGCTGTAATTATTTCAGAAGCTGGGAAAGAATTTAATATTGATGAAATTTACAAAGCTGAGTCTTCATATATTAGTGGTCTAAAATCCATGGAGGATTTCCGTCATATTGAGATTCCATCTAATGCCCCACCAGAGATCGATGAAGAGATGCTAGAGGTAATTTTTCACAACTATAGTGGGTTTCCTTGAATTCAGCTGCTAGTTTAAATATGGTAATGTTATTGCTGTATATTTTGTAGTCATCTTACTATTTCCTGTTATTAGTTCTACGCTGTAGTTCCCAATATCTTCTTAGTGGGCCATGTTCTTTTTAGTGATTGTGATGATCAGATGCATCCTTAATTTTTCTTGTGTGATTGTGTGGTTGCCGGGGTGGTTTCAGCTTTATATGCTTATGTTAGGTAGGTGGTTACAGTCAATTCTATTTGATCCACACAACTTTTAAGACTTCAGTCCTTGTTTTACATTCCAATTGATTCTCATTGAATAATCCTTGTGGTTATAAACTGCAGGCCTCTTATAAAAGTTGTTGCATGTTCTTTTTTTCATGGAAAGGAAACACATTTTATAGAGCAGAAAAGAAACGCTCTTGGGAATTCTCCAGAGCATTTGTTCTGCTACGTGATTCTTATTTAATTGGTTCTTGGCAATATGTGCTTGTGTTTTAGGAATCATAAATTGACTTGCATTAGGAACATCATAATTGTCATTCATGATACATGATATTGTACAGTTAGATAACTCTTGTCTTGCACTAAGCAGGATGGCAGGAAGCAGAGTGAACCTGTCCAGGAAAACCGTGACGAATCAATGTCTGATGTAAATGAACGTGAAGGAAGTAAGGCGATATGTGCTAACACACAACATGACAAGTTGTACACTGCCGAGGGTATACTTGATCCTCGCAAGAGAAAAGCAGAGAAGAAACTGCGGAAGGCAAACAAGTTCAGCGTGCTGAATGACATGGATGCAGATTATGATTTCAAGGTGGATTATCAAATGAAGGATGCACTGGCGAATGATAAAGATGACAGCAACGGTGGAGATGAACCCAAGGATAGTGACCCTATGACCGGTGTCAATGATGCATGAAATAACTTAGTAGGTTGAGAATGCGAAGTAGATCATATTATTATGAATTTATGATACTAGGGCAAGGGGGATTGCAAAAATTATCCCACAATTTTTGTACTCTGTTGAATGAAAACGACAATGAATGCTGCCTGTTTATCTGTTTACCCCTCCTTTTCTTTGTAGTTACACATTTGCGCTGTTTAAGTGGTTAGTTTGATCACAAATCATTAAAAATTAACTTAAAACTCTTCAGAGACTCACCTCGATGGTTTGATGGCGTTATCGCACGCACAAATTTGAGCTCGTAGCTGTTTGTGTAAAATGAGCATGTTATGTTGATAGAGTAAAGTATATTTTGGGTCTCTAAATTTGTTCTGTTGGGTTACTTAGGTTCCTTATCTATGGAACTGTATAATCATGAACCTAACTTTAAGTGTGTTACTAGAGGTTTTAAAGTGAGTTTGCTGGTGACAGCTGACGTGTCACATTGACTAGTGCTAGCATGACGTGCACGGTAGAGGGCCGTGGTGTCCTTTTTCCCATGCGCGTCAGAGTGAGTCTAGCGGCAAGGCTTGGAGAGGAAGAGGTTGTGGCCGGTGGCGAGTAGTGGCGGCTGCGGTCATGGAGGATGGCGGCGATGGGGAAATTGATTAGGAAGAGGTGGGTGAGTAGGGGCTAAGAGAGTCTATTTTTTTAGAGAAAATGGGGACATGGGCATACCAGAGATGGTTGGAGGCGGTGACACGAGGTGGCGAAGGAGAGCGTCCATGGTGATAGCACTTTGAAGATGCATAGTTGGAATTGTTAGAGGGGAAATGGTTAAGGTGATGGTGAGGATGCTGTGAGCGCAAGGAATTGTGAATTTCCTAACCTTGGCAGTGGTTTGCATCGATAGGCCGTGACTTGGGCAGAGGAAGGAGAAGACGTTATGACTGAATTGCCGCACGGGCAATGGAAGGGAGGAAATGAGGGAGATGGTGGAGTGACGTGGAGTGCTAGAGCTCATTTGGGAAGGCCTTTTATAGGAGCAAGGGAGGGAGAGCTTGACAGGCGGTGTGGTGGACGAAGACACCGAGGCAGAGACCGCGGCTAGGGAAGACGAAGATCTGCACGGCGGCAAGCGCGAAGGTGCCATTGTCCCTAGGCTAGGCGGCGGTAGCTACTACACGAGTGGGCACATCTTGCGTAGGTCCCTTGGGAGCCTGGCGACGAGGTGGTCGAAATCATCGGGACAGTCAGACTTGGTGAGGAGGAAGGTGAGGGTGTCACCGTGGGAGTAGGAGTAGAGAAGGGCACGTGAGGGGGGCGAGGTGGGTGAGGGTGCCGGCGAGAGGGTAGAAGTAGTGGAGCGCGAGGGAGAGGGAGGAGTGGAGGAGGTTGGGTCGGGGTGGAGGAAGAGGAAGAGGTGCTGATGGAGGAGGGGTGTCCCTATCTTTCGATGAGATTGATAACTATCGATTTTGGTGCAGGTGACTCTCGCGATCCGACTACAACCGTACGACGACGCTTGCGCTTTAGCAATTGTTGAACCAACTCCGAGATGTTATTGACCTTGCTAGAAGCGCGATCAACCTGACCACGAAGGCCTATTCCTACATGCAATCGAAGAACACGTAATAACAAGATAAAACACAATCTAATGTATTGCAAATATTTATGAAATACTGATAAGGTGGGATTCCGAAAGCTGTCTTGACAGGTGGTCGTCCGACACAACTGAAGAACAGAAGTTTGCACAATAGCTAAACCTTAACTCAATGAAATCCGAGAAAAACTAGAGGGGTGTAGCCTCCTTATATAGGGGAGAGGGAGCCACATATATCCAAGAGCTAAGGGGGTGGTACTATTCATGAGTATTGTTCACGTGAACAGTATGGTCATGAATAGTGTGGCCCAAGGGGGGTGGCCAAGGAGGTGGCTGGCCCAAATAGGTTACAAAGCCCAATTTGGCCCAAACAGGCGACATAATATCTTTTTTTGATGATTACGATGTGCACATAAGGAATTTGAAGGTGTGACCAGATTCATTGGAAAGAAGATGAGATAAGCTTTCAATCAAGTACTCGTGGACCTCAAACGGAGTCCGTATGTGAAAGTTATGCTCGTTTGAAGTCAGGGCTGTCTCCGGAGGCCGAACTAGATTCCAGAACGTGTCTAACCTGAACTTTTGCTTGGCTTAGACACAAAGTGACGTGGTGCTGTACAAATATACATTTTCATCATTAGGTAGCATCATATAGTTCATATAATATAAAGACACTCATAAAAATGAGCTCACCTGATAATTTAAGTGAAGTGTACGAGCTCTTGTATTTGGAACAACAAGAATAGCAAATTTGGTTATATCTATAGGGGTCATGTCCTCATCATCCTCCCCTTCTTGAAAACAAAACCGTCCTCGGCTTTTGATAGACTGAAAATAGGGTAATAAAGAAGCCAAGGTGTATGCATGATATATGTATATGTTATCCGTTTTAACAGTTCTTCGATGTTGCACAATTAATGTTATAAAACAACAGCGATCATAAAAGTTCATTGTATTATTACCCCAAGAATAATCATATATGCTAATGAGCAAAACAAATTTTCTCATATAGGAATTATTGCAACTAGTTTTGCAAATATAAGGGAAGTATTTATGCAATTCAAATCTTTGAAGTTGTAAACTTGCAGTGGTAGCACATATGGGCAAATCTACAACTTTTGGAATCAAACAAAGTTCATCCATATAATCAGATTTTAATCGAGTAATAGAAAATTCATCTAGCAAGGGTGAAAAGATGTGTAAATTCTTCCATACCTCAACATCATGACGCAGGTTATCAATACTAGATGACGCAATAAGAGATGAACACATAGGCATTGGATGAGCAGAAAATTTTATTTTCCTCTCGTATTGAACAAGATTCAACACACAAGAATTGTTGTCCAAAACAGTAAGCTTCAATTCATCGATGTGATCATAAGTTATGCATATTCGATATACAAGAAATTGATTGTCTACACCATAATCTCCAATCAAATTAAACTTATACCCATAGGTGTAGGCACTAAACAAGGATTTCGAACATGCGATTTCAGAAATTTTCTCCATAGCATGTGACAATTTCATAGGTAGATCCAACATAATGTAACATAAAGAATTAGTAGGAGAAATTCTAATCAAAACTTCTTTATGTCTAACCAATTCCACATGATCATTATATGCTATTAACTTATCACATGAATCACTCAAAATAACAGACAATTCAATTATTTCATAACATGGTGCACTCAAGTCAGCAGGTAAATCAACAATTTTATCACATGGTGCACTCAAATCAATGCAGTCTGAATTCTCTACTTGAAATATGTGCATATCAGAATTATTTTCACTAATTTTTGCTCTAAAATAGCATGAACAGTGGACAAATTGTAGTTCTTCACAAGCATACTCACCTTGAGTGATGATAGCACCATGATCTTTACCTTTTTGGCTCTCCTCAGATGATGTAGGTGCTTCCATCTCCTCATCTTCCTTCTCAACCAATGGAGTCGGTGGTTCAATCAACTCATTCTCCTCTTCGGCATAGTTCTCAAATTCCTGCAAGTCGTTAGTCATAGAAAAAGACACAAACATAGGCTTGTTCTCATGTTTCCTATCATCATGTATTCTTAATTTCTCCTCAATCTGACTTTCAACCTTACAGACAAGTATAAAAAAATGAGAGAGAGAATTATATTCTTTATGAACAAGAAGGTCCTGAATTTCCTGATTAAGCCCACTTAAGAATATATTTTCTATAGCTTCAGCATGTTCCTCTAAACCACAACACAACAAACGAGTTTTCAATTCATGATAGTATTCCCTTACAGTTCTACTACCTTGATTTAAACATTGCAATCTAGCCAGTAAATAATCAGCATGATATTTAGGAACGAATTCATCTCTCAAAAGTTTTTTTAATGCATTCCAAGTTTGAGGCACTCTTCTATGTCTATTTAAATACTTCCACCAAAGTATTGCATCCTCAACAAAAACACTAGTTGCAGCTGTAACATCCTAAGTTTTAGACTTGTGTTTCAAATGTAAGAAAATAGGTAGAAATTAAAACTTTTTCTTACATCATGTATTTCCTGTTGTACCAAACAATTCTTGTACAAAAGTTTTGGAAATACAAAGTCACAAGTCTTTTTAATCCAAAATCTCAGCTTCCAAAAACAATCTTGTCAAACCTTTTGATCATCTCCTGGAAATATTTTTCCTAAGCTCTAGGATTGTGGTGTGACCCTCTGAAAAATTTCACAATTTTTAGAAATTGTTTGAATGCTTTTGAAGGCAAGTCAACCTAATTTAAATCTTGGTCAAACCTTGGCCTAGCTCATTGTAGAATTTTTGGAGAAAAATGTGCAACACCAAAGCCTCTGGAAATTTTACACCAGGTCAACATCCTAGTCAGCAAGCTCATGTAAAATTTTCAGAATTTTTGGAGTTATTCTGCTACCTCAAATAAATCCTCTAAGTCTCAGTTCATATTTAAAACCCTAAATCTGGTTGCACTGTTTCTCGGGTCCGAGTCAGACTCGGGCTCGATGTCAATTGATCCGGTCGAATCAACTAACCACACTGGACCCTCGTTATAAGCCCTATCCATTTCCAACCGTTGGATCATGATCCAACCGTCCAGTTTGAGGGTGACTTTCGGACTGTCCAACAGGGACATTCAATCGTGGCCGTTCAAATCTAATCCTAGGGCTCGAGATCTTCTCTGTTGCTTTTAAACATCAGAGGCGTGGCGCAATCTCAGCCGTTCGTTTTCAATCCAACGGCTCAAAATCGCCCGAGCATTTTTCCCTGGTCTTCTTCAACCTTGAGCCGCGCGTGAACAGTGCAGGGCATGGCGCTGTCATTTCTTGCTCCCCTACATCACCTCCTAGCCGACACTTAGGGATTGTTGGGCACTTTCGGCCATGCCCATTGTGAGGACCCCGGTTTATTTGGCTTGTAATGCTTAACCAACCACCTGGCCCTAGCATCACAAATCAAATAAATCAAGCCTCGAGATATGTATACTTCCCAGAACTGCAGTATACACACCTCATCACAAAATTATGCATCAATTCCATACACGAGAGGCTACAATATCAAAACTTCAATATATACAACAGATTGAACTTACAAGATAAATAACAAACTACACAGCGGAAGCAAAAGCCATAAGATGGCAATAAATAAAAGAGCCAATTAGTGTGCCTTTACCCACAAGGCAACCAACCGGGCCGCCAAGCTAGTCGTCAAACCCGCAGCACAGCTCACAAAAAGGAAAGCCCTTGGGACTCACCTTCTTCCTCTGCAACAAAAATATTAAGCAAAGCCGATGAGTACAAAGATTGTCTTTGTACTCGCAAGACTGACGTGTGAACTAGCAGACCTATTCATATGCTACATGCAGGCTTATCTGGTGGAGGCCATATGTTTCATTTGCATAAAGCCAACTTTATTTGCAATAATGTAATCTGATTTGAAGGCAAGTTTGCAATTCATTTTTAAAGTTGAAATAACAATAAGGATAATAATAGCAAAAGAGTAAAGATAAACAACCTATAAGTGACTATCCCAATAGTCACCACAACAATAGCACGAATCCCAGATCCGTACCACCCGTCAAATTTTAATTAAAAGGTTGTAGTCTAACTCTTGAAAAGCTTACCCAAAGCGTGTCCATCACCTAGGACGAGGCTATTCAAATAGTTTTTAACCTGCGCAGGGTGTACCACTGTACCACACTTGCATCGCCTTTAAGCCAAAGCACACTTAGAAGGTATCAAGCACGACTAAGTCCTACGAGACTTTTCCAATATTGTGTATTAACTACGAGCCGCTCGTATGGATCGAAATCCATACGCTACATGGTAAAGCCGAAAAGACAACTACCCACTCGGGGTAAAGCTTTTGGACAACTACCATGCTCCCAACACCATCCCTCCTGCGACCTCTGCGACCGAGCCAATACACGCCAAAGTACTAGGTCAAGAGAGGTCCCATATACTCTAGTGTGGTTAGCACGCCGAAATGCCTGGATAACATGTACTCACAAGATGTTCGATCCTTAATTGACCGGGCACCATTCCGCCACACCCAAGAATCACACCATCTTACCATTGTGCCCGCATCTAAATCGTTTTGTTTTCAGTTTTAATTTTGTAATTAACATAACATGTCAAACATAAGAACAATAATAAATTTATGTGATCAAGATCATCGACTAAGTCGATGATCGCCAAATCTACTGAAACTAAGCATGGCTAAGCAAGCGGACTCGTAAACTACTAAGTGATAAGAACTCATCCAACGAACTCTAATCACAAAGAAATAACCTAGGCTCGGTAGTAGAGACCAATATTTCACCTACAGGATATGCAGCTACGGATTTAACTAATCAATTTAACACAAATTAAGCAATGCATACATACAGCTGAAACAAAATATTAGACTTTAAAATACTGGGATTAACATGATCAAACTGCTTGCCTTTGCTTTGCCAGAGATATCCAACTTGCTGCAGAGGATCGCTCTCGTAATCAACGCCATCTAACGACAAAAACTGCCAAAGCGAAAAACAGCGAATAAACACCAGAATGCCAAAAGTATCCAAAAATCAATAACACCGAAAATAGATTATGAATTTAGGAACAACAAATTAGCTGATTCGGAAATTATTTAAATTAGTTAGGATTTCTTCTTACTGTTCCTTCCAAACATCACTTATTTTCCACGAAAATCATACAGTCAAAATTAAACCTCTTATATATTCTATTCTTTCGGCGGACTTTGATGGTGATAGTGTGCACATCTATTAGCTACAACATATTATCACATTTTAATTAACTAGCTATTCTATGCAACTATTACCGCTATAAGTTCTTTTAGACAAACAAATTTGCTATTTGGAACACTGACTAGCTAATTAGCAACCTACTATATACTAATCAAGTTTCTAACCAAATTTGGGTCTCACAGACAGCTACCCCCTAGAAACATGCAGTTCCTATGTTGCTCCAGCAACCAACAAAAGAAACATCCTTTAGAAAAAGGGGCTGCTAGCTAACTCTCTTCAACATCAACTTTCAGATTGCTAAACCCATTGACTCAGCTCAACCCTTCACTGACTACTCAGCCTCTAAAGGAAACAAAATTGGTGAGTAAAAGAGTTTGATAACTAAGTTTCCTTGCTAAACCATTAGCCTAATGACAAGCTGTCTTTCGGATCACTGTTCATATTCCTACAACAGCACAAGCTAACTGAAAAAAAATGCTACAACAACCAGACATCCACTAACAGATTAACTACTTCAATTGAGAGTCCTAGTTGACATTATCACACTAATTAGCAGGAAGATTGAGGGGGGGGGGTCTAGTAAATGGGTTTGCTGACACAACCATTCTTCACCTGACAACAACTCTAAACCAACATCCTTCTCTGCTATCAGCTCAACAAAACTATACTGATCTTCCAACCACTCATCCACTAATGCATTCTTTTCAAATTGTTTAACACAAATTTGAGTGGCAAAATTATCAGTCACAAGGTTACTTCTGAATTCATTACATTACAGAGACAGAGATTGAATCCTTCAAACAACGAGCTACAGGAACAGACGTAGGAGGCTCTGCCGTGGTTCATCGCCGGCGGTTGGAGCGGCGAGGAGATGCGGGCGATCTCGAAAATGGGTTGAGGGAGACTCAAGGATGCTAGGGGTGGTTTCGAGGTGGCCGGAGAGGCAGTGTGGCGGCGCGGCGAGGTCATGCGGTGGCCGGCCATGGAGGAGAAACAAGGCGACAGCGCTCGGGTGATTTTGGGGGCCAAAAAGGGGGAGCATGAGGACCGGTGGTATACCAGGAACACGTTGCGGTGGTCGGCGAAGACGGGAGGCACCGAGGTGAGTGGCGACGCGAACCGCGACAGCGCGGGGTAGCTCGACGCGCGCGACTGGGACGGAGTAAGGCACAAGTGAGTGATCGGGAAGATAGAGGGGTCTAATACATGCTCAAGGAGGAAGGAATCGGAAGGGAGGCATCGGAGAAGGAGTAGCGGACGGGCGGTGGTGGCGGCGAGCCGGAGAAGAACCGTGCACGGCTCCACGGTGACGCCACTAAAATTGATGGAGGTTTGACCGCTGGAGGTGTATGGCGCGCCGTGACGCGGTGGGTGGCGGCCGGAGATCGCCGGAGTAGCCGGGGAGCTTGGAGGTGCCGCGGCGTTACGCACGGGCTCCAGGAGCTCGGTGAAGGAAAATGGACAGGGGGAAGAGAAAAGTCAGGGTAGGTGGGGGCTCTCGGTGGCTTTAAAGGAGAGGGCGGAGGTAGCAAGGTGGAGGCGGCATGGGCGGCGAAGCGGCCGGCGAGTCGGCGTGGCAAGCATGCGGCAAGCGGTGGCGGTGGCGCGGCGAAGACGTGGAAGAGGAGGTCTGCAGGTGGGGTCGGGCCGTCAGTGAGAGGGGAGAGCGGCTCGGCGAGTTGGCGCGGTTAAGCCAGGTCGGTGGAGTTTGGGTCCGGTCAGGGTCGAGTCGGGCTCGGTCGGAGGAACAGTACAAGGGCTTGGAATTTAATTTGACCGAAAAATATACAAGTTTGACTAGCCGATTGAGGTAGAAATAAAATTCGAAAAATTCTGAAAATTTTTGTGGACACTCTGAGGTTCACAAGGGACTTAGAAAAAAATAATTTCAAACACTTTCTATATTAAAATTTGTTGGATTAAATCATATTCAAATCTGCATTAATGATTTGATCTGAATTTTGGTGAAGGTAAAATGACTTCTAAAAATTTGGTAAAAATAATTACAATTCAAAATAAATAATCTAGTATTTGAATAAATTATTTTCAGGAATTTTTGTTCTTACATTTTTCTGGAATTTAAAAGAATTGAAATGTTCAAGTTTGAAAATTGAATTTCCAACACAACATTAAATACAATTAGAAAAATTTGAAATTGTGCACAAGTTTTTGGAACAACAGGAGCATGATTAAAATACACAACCAAAAGTTTTTAAATTTTTTAATACTTTTATACATTAAAAATACAATTCCTAGTTTGGGGCTGTTACACCCATGCCCTACTCCAACATCTACCTCACTTTTCCTTTCGGCCACACGATGCGCCATGAACTTTTGTCACCCGAGGAGCTCTTTTGCCAAACCCTAAAGTCCTCTAGCTATTTAAACTCCCCAAAGCACTCCTAGTACTCCTTTACACCACCCCCAGCTCTTGCTCTGTGTGTTGAGCTCAAAACCACTGAAACTCCCAAAATCGCCATTAATGGTCGTGGAGCTCGATTGAGGATCTTGGTATTCCAGTGGTTCTCCTTCACGTTTCTTTGCACCTATTCTATCTTCTCCCTATTTTGAACGTTTCCCCTCACTCAATTTTGGAATTGATTCGCAGGAATTATCCAATTTGGGGTTTGTTCAACTTCAGCCGATTTGGGTCATCTTCTTCCTCAGCTCAGGTGAGTACTCCGTTTTTAAATTGGTTGCTCATATAGCTTCTTGGAGTTATGGTGAAGCCACTGTGACCACTAGTGGTACTCATTTTGGCTCAGGTCTTCATTTTCGTCATCTCCCTCTTCGGGTCCGGCGAGCTCCTCCGTGGACCAGCTACTCCGGCCAACTTCAAAGCTCCCCTCCATCCAGGTAGCTCCTTATTAGTCCATAGGGGTCCTGGCACCCACTCCCTAGGATCACAGCAAAGCTTTTGGCTGTTTTCAAGTTGCAGTAAAAAGTCCCTTTTTCGTTTTCCGGCTAGCCGGCGTTTAGAGCCACCACCGCCGGCGAGGTTGCCTCCGTTAGCTCCGTAGTGTTATTGCGAGTCCATTCCAGTATTAGTTGGGCGCCGCCGCGGCCGGAGTCGCCGGCGGCAAGCCGTTGAAGTCATTCGGGGGTTGTCGGGAGGGAGCTCCCGTTTTCGTCATTTGATTAGGACACCATTAAAGTCCATGATTGCTAATCATCGGGGATCCGTGCTTGTCTTAAAGCGTCGCCCGTAAGCCTCTGTCGCGTGGGCCCAAATCTTTAAACCCCGCGGCGTTCCCACGTGTCATTGATGGTCAAGACCAGTTTTTTTGGTGTCTTGCCATTATTAGTGTCGGAAGGTGACACTTGTCACTTTCACGTGGGCCTGAACCTCCTGTTATCGTGTCCTTAGTCACCGCTCAGACCACCCCCCACGACCTCCTAGTTTGATCTCCGCCATTTAGGACCTCCCAAGGTCTAATCGAGGCCGTTGGAGCGCCCTCGGGGTCCTCTTTGCAAAAAGACCTCCCCTGGTCATTCTTGCAAAGACCACCTCAGGACCACCCTCGGGGTACTCTTTGCAAAAAGACCTCCCTTGGTCATTTTCGCAAAGACCACCTCAGGACCACCCTCGGGGTCCTCTTCGTAAAAAAAACATCCCCTGATTATTTTACAAAGACCACCCCAGGACCTCCCTCGGGGTCCTCTTTGCAAAAGACCTCCCACTGGTCCTTTGTACGGAGGAGCCAAGGACCTCTTTAGAGCTGATCTGAACCGTTGAGGACCTCCCCGTAGAGATCTCAGCCGTCCAAGACCTCCCCGCGTAGATCGTGGCCGCCCAGGACCTCCTCGGTGAAATCCCCACCGTTTAGGACCTCCCTCTGGAGATCTAGACCGTTGAAGACCTCCTCCGTGAGATCTTGGCCGTCCAGACCTCCCTCCGTAGATTTAGCCTTCGGACTTCCCTCGGAGATCAGGACCGTCAGATCTCGATCTAACGGTCACAACCTCCGTTAGGCGCGAGGACCTCCTTTGCGTGCGCTGTGCATGCACTGGTCGTGGCCGTTGGATCCAATCTCAACGGTCCAGACCTCCCCAGAGCGGGAGGAGGTCTTTTGTGCGCAGGCCGAGGTCCGTGGCCTTGCGATGCAAGATCAACGGCCCACGACCTCTCCTTTTTCCTTCAGTTCATTTGGACCTCCCGAGAGCTCAAATTTTCTAAGTCTTTTAATGTTTCAAATTTCAAAAGTGCATAACTTTGTCATTTTAGCTCATTTTCGAATGATTCCAGTTGCTTTAGCTCTGTTATAGAATGAACTTTAATCTGAGAATGAATTTAGGCATTGTTTTGTAGCAAATAATGATATAAACTGCCTGGTCTTGGTTAGTGGAAAAGGTTGTCTAGAAATTCATTAAAAATTTGTAAAAATGCATAACTTTTTCTCTGTAATTACAAACTGAGCAAACTAAATTTTGTTAAAACCCACTAGGAATGTACTGTATTGTAGAATAGGTCTTCATATGATCCTTGCCACTGAAATTAATGATCTACTAGTTTTAGAACTTAGAAAAATCATAACTAATTTATTTCAACTCCAAATTATACAAACTCAGTTTTGCTGTTGTTAGGATGACCTTACCTACCTACCATAAAAATTTCAGGTCCCAGATCATTCTAGAAATTTTTGTCATGAACAGTAACCGAAATTAATTTAATTAGGATTTTTCAGGTTGAGAGAACTTAGTTTAGCCATAACTTTTTCATGCTAAGTCCAAATGAAGTGATTCTTGTTTCTAAAATTGTCTAAAATCAACCTCTAGCTGCTGTAGAAATTTCATGGGATTTGGATGTTCTTTGCTGTTGAGTTCCTTTTGGTATTCTTCGTTCTTATTGGTTTTATCGCCTTTTTCGCGTTAGGTTCCGAAGATTATATTGAACCGGAGGATCCTCCTCTGCAGCAAGAACAATTGCAGCAAGGCAAGCAGTTTGATCATGTTAATCCCTATATTTTAAGTATTTATGTTGTTTGCAAACTTTATGTATGCATTGCTAATTGTGTTAAACTATTATCGCTAGTTGACCTAGTAGATGCATTTCCTTAGGCAAACGATTATCCTTTACTACCATGAGCCCAGGTTATTGCTGTGATTTTGAGTTCGTGGATGAGCTCTTGTCACTTAGTAGTTGCAAATTAATTGCTTAGCCATGCTTAGCTTCCGGTAGAAATGAGCGGTTATCGACTTGTCGATAACCTTGATCACATAAAACTTATTATGATTTATGATTTCAGCCTTGTGCCATGTCTACTTATGAAAACTAAAACTGAAAACGAAATGATTTAGACTTGGGCACAATGGTATGATTGGTGTGCTTTTGGGTGTGACTGGAATGGTGCCCGGGTCAATCAAGGACCGAACATCTTGTGAGTACCTGTTATCCAGGCAATTTGTGCGTACTAACCACACTGGAGGGTATGAGACCTCTCTTGACTTAGTACTTTGGCGTGTATTGGCTCCGGGTCGCAGGAGGTCGCAGGAGGGATGCTGTTGGGAGCATTGTAGTGTCCGAAAGGCTTCACCCGTGATGGGATTTGTTGTCTTTCGGCTTGCAATGTAAGCGTATGAGTTTCTATCTATACGAGCGGCTCGTAGTTAATACACAATATTGGAAAGCGTCTCGTAGGACTTAGCCGTGCGGCATACCTTCGAAGTGTGCTTTGTGGCTTAAAGGCGTCCAAGTGTTGGTACATTGGTACACCCCTGCAGGGTTAAAACTATTCGAATAGCCTCGTCCTAGGTTATGGACACGCTTGGATAAGCTTTCAAGAGTTAGACTACAACCTTTTAATTAAAACTTGATGGGTGGTACGAATCGGGGATTCGTGCTATGTTGTGGTGGCTATTGGGATAGTCACTTCCAGGTGGTTACTTGTATGTATCTTTATTTCGCTGTTATTTTGACAACAAAACATATTTGCAAACTTGCTTTTAAATGTATTATATTATTGCAAATAAAGTTGGCTTTGTGCAAAATGAGACATACAACCTCCACCTAAATAAGCTTGCATGTAGTTTATGAATAGGTCTGCTATTCCACACGTCAGTCTTGCGAGTACCTTTGTGTACTCAGTTATCTTGCTTAAATGTATTTGTTGCAGAGGAAGAAAGTGAGCTTGAGGGGCCTCACTTCTGTGAGTTGTGCTGTGGTAGCCTTAGAGGCGTCTAGCTTGGCGGCCCGATCGGTTGCCTTGTGGGTTGTGTGGCTAACCGGTCGACTTTTGTTCTAGCCATCTTATGGCACCTTTTGCTTCCGCTGTCATTCTTGTATTTTGTTCTATTTGGTCGGTCGGCTCTTTTGTAATAACTTTACTTTATGTATGTCGTTGTTGAACTTAGTGATAAATGTTGTATGAAAATGATGTATAATTTTGTGATGATGAGCATGTGCTGCAATTCTTGGAAGCATATGTCCATCGAGGCTTAGAATGTTTAATTAGTAATGCTGGAACCATTTGGAGGTTAAGTGTTACTAGTTAAATGTTATGGGTCATCACAGCAGCTCTAATCTTTTGCCTATAAGACCAATCATAATATTCAAATTCTTTCTCTAATGCTATTTCCCAGTCAACATAGGTATCAGGATCAAATTTACCAGCAAAAGATGAAAATGCATACTTAAATTTACCTCGTCTAAGCACAGGAGATGAGTCAATGGTATTGTTGATCTCATGAAATTCCCTACTATGTGATCTTGAACCTGTCATGGTTAGTAGAAAACAAGCATATGTCCCTAGCAACTACTAGGATGTGGTGGTTCAAAAGTCGCTCACACTCAAGCCTTCTATCGAATTCTTACCAATTCTTACCAAACAAACAGGGGTGATCGGCAACCAGCGGTGTCAACGTATCTTCGAAGATTGGATGGAGCGATTGCTAGGAGAAGTTCAGCCCATATGGTGTAGAAGAGGTGTAGCTGGGAAGACTTAAGTATGGTAGCAAGGATTAGCAACAATCAATTTAGCAAATGCAAGTTGAATAAATGTTCAAAGTACTAGTCAATGTTCTTGATCTTAGCCTAATCAAAGCTAGCTAATCAAAGCCTATCAAGATAAGTGTATGCACGCACACGCAAAGATTAATGTGACTTGATGCAAGTAAAGAAAATTCTCACACCAAGTGCTAAGAGAGACTCTAGCTAACTATTCAAACATCTGTGTATGGGCACAAGATTGTTCACACGATGTAGAGCACAAAGATGTAATAACGTGCAATGTAAACATCCCTCTAGTTGAAGCAGTAAACAATAACTAGTCTCAAGAGATGAAAACTCAAAGTTTTATATGGCTTATATATACTCTTTTGAAAAGTTTCGACGAGATCTACAACTTTTCGATTGAGGCGAAGCTCAAATTCGAAGGAAGACCGAAAGAAACGGAAAAACAAACCAAAACTTGCGACGTGAATTCGGGGCCGAAGATGGCTGATTTTGGGGCCCCGGGAGGGCGACTAATGGCTTAGGTGGAAAGGATGCGCCTCGTCGTTAGCTTCGAAACGAGCACAAAATCGTCAAAAACGGACACCGTATGCAAAAGTTATGCCCGTTTTACTGAAGGTGTCTCGGAAACAGAATCTTACTCGGACTCGAAACCGTCCTGGGTTCAAATTTGAAACTGCTATATCTTTCAAATATGTGGGCCAAACTTGCTGAATTTTTTTGTGAAAGCTTTTGGCTATATGTAGAAGGTCTCCAATAATTTTTTTTACACGCTTTTCTTTTATTTATTTTTTACCGCGGCTTTTGTTCTTGCGGTTGCCTCTTTTGTCTTCTATCTGGCCGGCCCTACGGTTTACCGCAAGTCGCAAATAACATCAAATCTCCCAAAAGATCACAGCAAACCTTATCTTTTTTTTTTGGATTAACAACAGGACGAATTTTCTATTTTTGGTGCGGATTAGAGGAGTTCTAACCCACGAATTTTTCATTTTAGATGCAAAAACTAATAACCCTAAACGAACGATTAAGCAACGCGAAGGGAAACACGAGAAGCAATCTATACAATGACTAACTAGACAATAACTAGAACTAAAGATTAGCAACTAGACACAACGATGCAACCAATGATTCAATAAGCAAAATACTGAAAAGAAAATCGTAAAGGCTCAAAGGGCTCGGTATGGATGATAGATGCAAATTTTTTTAGGCAATTTTTTGGACTCTAGGTATGAAAACAAATATACTACTAAAGTGCGATTTCTCACCGAACAATGGAGGCTCTGATACCACCTGATGCGACAATGGGTGTCCCTATCTTTCGATGAGATTGATAACTATCGATTTTGGTGGAGGTGACTCTCGCGATCCGACTACAACCGTACGATGACGCTTGCGCCTTAGCAATCGTTGAACCAACTCCGAGATGTTATTGACTTTGTTGGAAGCGCTATCAACCTAACCACGAAGGCCTATTCCTACATGCAATCGAAGAACACGCAATAACAAGATAAAACGTAATGTAATGTATTGCAAATATTTATGAAATACTGATAAGGTGGGATTCCGAAAGCTGTCTTGACAGCTGGTCGCCCGACACAACTGAAGAACAGAAGTTTGCACAATGGCTAAACCTTAACTCAACGAAATCCAAGAAAAACTAGAGGGGTGTGACCTCCTTATATAGGGGAGAGGGAGCCACATATATCCAAGAGCTAAAGGGGTGATACTATTCACAGGTACTGTTTACATGAACAGTACAGTCATAAATAGTGCGGTCCAAGGGGGTGGCCAAGGAGGTGGCTGACCTAAATAGGTTACAAGGCCCAATTTGGTCCAAACAGGTGATACAGCACCTTTTTTGATGATTACGATGTGCACATAAGGAATTTGAAGGTGTGGTCAGATTCATTGGAAAGAGGACGAGATAAGCTTTCAATCAAGTACTCGTGGACCTCAAACGGAGTCTGTATGTGAAAGTTATGCTCGTTTGAAGTCAGGGCTGTCTCCGGAGGCCGAACTGGATTCCAAAACGTGTCTAACCTGAACTTTTGCTTGGCTTGGACACAAAGTGACGTGGTGCTGCACAAATATACATTTTCATCATTAGGTAGCATCATATAGTTCATATAATATAAAGACACTCTTAAAAACGAACTCACCTGATAATTTAAGTGAAGTGTATGAGCTCTTGTATTTGGAACAACAAGAATAGCAAATTTGGTTATATCTATAGGGGTCATGTCCTCATCATGTGCTCAACGGGCCAGTGAAGAGCCAGACGACATCGAAGAAGGTGATGGGGGAGGGTGGCATAGGACCCTCACGCCACACTGGCATTGGTCAACGTGCCACGTCAGTGATCAAAACCAGCAAACTCACTTTGGGATCTCTAGTGACACACTTAAACAAGTTTAGATACCTGATTGTGCCGTGATCTAAGTGACCTAACCGGACAAGTTTAAGGGCCACGGTGTACTTTACTCGACAGAAATTTTCAATTACCCAATATTTCCAGATTTCAGGTGTTCTGTTGCAACCGCATGAATTCATGCGGTCATAGATTAAGGTGGCCTAAACATGTCAACTGTCAGGGCCATGCTAGTTCTTAATGGAGACTTTACTGTGACGACGATTGAAAAAAAAAGATGGTTGCTAGATGTGCTTGATCTACATATATATCCTGACGATCTAAACCATCTTAAGTAGCACCAAACGTTCATTTGTAGGCTGGCATGTATTAGTAGTTCAGCCCTTTCACAAGGATTTCAGTGGGAAGGAAGCATCCAACGAGGGTAACTCACAAGAGCAGCTTAAAGGACGCAGCTAAGACGCGATCAGTTTATCTTCTTTCCTTTTCTGTGCCCACACGGTTACTTCCTCCGATCTCTCTTTCCTTTTTCTATTCTACACGCGCTTCACAACGGTGCCACGTACCGCACAGCCTTTCCAGCGTGACCAAGCAAAACATAGAGTCTTCTGGTTGGCAACTTGTCCATCGTTTTTTCTTTGAGCGATGATAAACTATTAAACCGAGTGTCCTATCTGCACTCCGTCTCGATAAAGTTATTAAATATGATCCATATTAAATATGTTTTGGACATATTGATAAAGTTATTTCGCAGCTAACAACTCTGTATCCGCGACAAAAAAAAAAAACTCTAGACGCTAGCAGCTCACAATTCTCTGCTGACAATAATTATAGGTTTCACTATATATGTGATGAAAATTATTAACTTTAGGTGCTGGTAGCTAGCAACTCTAGGGTGTTGGCAACAAAGTGACAAACAAATATCCACTATTAGTAATTATAGGTTTCACTAGTTGGTGCTGGCAACTAGCAACTCTATGTGTTGGCAACTATCATACTCTACACTAGCTGCTAGCTCTACATGTTACTTGCTACATTAGCTGCTAGCTCTACGTGTTGCTTGCTACATTAGTTGCTAGCTGCTTGTTGGCTACTAGCAACTATAATATGCTAGTAGTTTTACGTGTTATCTACTATAGTAGCTGCTAGCATCTAGCAACTATAATCTACTAGTAGTTTTACATGTTAGTACATGCTGGCTACTAGCAAAATCTAATCTGCTAGTAATTATAATTGACATTATCTAGGTACGGGCAACTAGCAACTTTAGTTTATGACAATTAATAATTCTAGGTGTCAGTAACTATGCATTTGAAAATTCTACTTATGATTATATCACCAAAACATATGCAATATGATCTTATTTGTTCAGTTCGTTGTACCTAACAAAATGGTTTTAACGGACGCAAAACAAGTGCGAAGATTAAACGATGAGCTAGTACAAAACTCTATGCGTCCGTTCGCTCGACCCATCCTGTAACGTGTGAAACTAGTGAGCGCGCAGGACTCGACGCCTTGGCTAAATGGCATCTCTCCCTTCTCACTCCGCATCCTAAGGCGCGCGCTAGCATTGTCCATAAGATAATACAGCGCATGCTCGAACTGTCGAACAGATTGTGGTCATTGCATACAACACTTGAAAGTGAGTAACCAAATTAAAACAAAAACCTTTGTTCTACCAAACTTTGCAAAAGGCTTGTACCACACAGTATAGATCAAATGCTTTCAAGTAAAAATATTAAATCCCAGGTAGTACATCTCCAACGAGATATGGCAAGCAGGTTTCTCACTCCGGTTCTAAAACACAAGAACTTGATATTTACAGGCAATTTGCTAGCAATTAAACGGACTTCCTTGAGGCGCTCTTAACTACTGAGCTCCTTGAGGGATGGGTTTGCTATCAACCTCGATCTCAAGAAGGCGCTCAACAGGTCGCCTGCATATTGGGCATTTGTTGGTCTGAAATCTTAAAAGTTGAGCACACTCCCTGCACAGGCACTGCAAAAGAGCACAAGACGTTATTTTAGACTGATTTTCTTAGAACGAAATGGGTCCACAAGGTTCAAGGATATATGCACCATGGTATTTCTCCAGCATTGTTCCTACGTACTTACCTCTGATGCATTCTATCCGTGAATTTATCACTGGGGTATAGAGAAAAAAAATGAAAGACAAGAAATATTACAGCTGCTGATTCAGTTGTGTTTTGACAAATTGAAATGTTATGATCGTCAAAATTGAAGAATGTTGCATCATCAACTGCCTCAACAGTTAGGCTTGCTTCACATTTGATCCCCTCACTTATAACGGTTGCACTATAGAACTGAATGTGGGTCAGCTCTGTTTGCACTGCAGCCTTCATTTTTTTTTCTTGATGCCACATTTAGCGCAAATTGAACTATTCTGGGCACTATACTATATGAAAAAATACTCTAGTATTTGTAGCTGGATATGATGAGGAAGAGGTAAGAACATATTTTACAATAACTAGCTCAATGGCAACATCGATATTCAAGAGAACTTTCATGAAAAGAAAAGAAGAGAGTTACTCCAATGCTTACAAAGCAGATTCCTTAATGCATTGGACAATAACTGTAGTTTTTTTATGGTTAAATTGGGATTGGTGAATGCACATGTGGCACACTAATCATGAATCCCCTATTCCTCCCTTTCTCCCAATTGTTCTGTTCTTCCTCCCGTCCCGTCCTACAATGATCGACGACCAATCCATATAGCGGTAGGAACCATACACACCTTTCCCTGCTCTCTTAGCATCTGATCCAGTTTCTCCGATAAGCACCCAGAACTCTACAAGAAAATGATACAACTGTTCTTGCCAATCCTATTTCCATCATAATTTATGTTTAAGCAGACATGGAGTTGCCATTTTTTTCATTCAAAACCAGTTTCAATAACCATAGGTCTTATGGCCAGATCATGATTCATCTAAAGAATAATCAGTAGTAAAGGGTAACTTACCATATGCCTGCACGGAAGAACAGTTGTATCTCTTGGTTCTGAAAGGCAAATCACACATTCTTTCCCAGAATCATCTTCATGATGATTCCTATTAGCAGTGTTCCCAATACCATATATCTCCTGCAAGACATATCTAGTTCCATTTACCCAAAGGATCTGCTGCACAACATGAAGCCCATATTCAGCATTGTCTTTCTTCGCAAATACAGCAAATTTAACCAGAGATTTTGATTCTTCAGCCTCATGTGCCCCCTCTAATGCTTGGTTGCTTGGCACATCCACTTCCACTTTGAATGCAACAGGGAATACACCACCTTCCCCAACCTTAGTTAGCTCAGATTCATCAAACAGTGAGACATCAATTCCTGTTCCACTTGGTTGCTTGAACTCCTGACCTTGACCTTCCTTGAAAGTAACTGTCACAGGTTGGAGCAAATTTTCCTTTGTAGCCTTCAAGACAAACTCATCATCTTCTTGTGCAAAGAAGTAAACGGTTATGCTGTTCACATGATCAAAAGTTAAGAATCAGCCTTTTAGTTAAAGATGACATGCCAGTATTACCAAAATTTTAAAAAATAAGCTATGCCTACAAGTTATAAGTTATAGCTGGGCACATGAGACAGGTTTCAAGGATAAGATACTACTAAACACTACGGAACAAGTTAAGGACATAGAATACGATAGCCTAAGGAAATAATCAGACATGAATTTGGATAATTTCACTAAGTATGATTTGGAGATGGTAAGAATACAAAAGGAATGTACACGTCCAAAAACCATTGAGATTTTTCAAGCTTTATTGATCCCAGAATTTTGTGCATTCCACCTTGCCACTATAATTTTTCACACTAAACACCAAGCTGTGCACCCAATATATGGTAAAATAACATATTCAAGAAAGATGTTCATCCTTCAGTAAGAAGGCAAGTGCATAAGTGCACCCCAAATCTGTTGCAATAGGTGTCTGGTCCTAGGTTACTTGAAGCTTCGGGACAATTGATCACATCCTTTGCCCAATACAAAATGCCCCCAATTTTGTTCAAATGGACACAGAGGCACATAATCAAAAGCGTCATAGTTCCAACAATATTTGTCCGTGATGAAATCTCCCGCAGAAATTCGACAATAATAGTATACTAATCTCACGATCTGAAGAGCCCAACGCACGTCTATCACAATGACATTTCATACGTGCATCTAATCAAGAAACCAAGATTCCAAGGACTAGGAGAGAGCGAGGCATGGGGAGAGGGGAAAGAAGTAGCGGGACCTTCCGGGGCCGTCGGCGTCGAAGGAGAAGGCGAGGAGTAGGCGGCTGCCATCGTCGTCGGGCTCCAGCCGCAGGGTCTGCCCCTTGACGTTGACGCCGGCGTGCACCGCCACGGCCCTGTGCCGCTCCACGTGCACAGGCACCGCCACCGGCGGCGGTGCCGCGGCACCTGGGGCCCAAGGGGTGTACCGGTGGTAGTACGGAGGCGGCACCCCATGTCCATGGCCGTCCAGAGGCGGCGGCGGAGGAGGAGGAGGACCACGGCTAGCGCCGCTGCTGCTTCCGATGTTGCCCATTAGTGTGTCGTCTTTCGTGTTCGCGGTTTTTAGGTTTCCTACCTTGGAAGTCGCCAAGAAGGGGGAAGGAAGTTGGAATGGAGTATTTCCGAAGGAATTTTAAAGGATTCCCGTTCCTTTGTTTTGCTACCTATTTAAGCCGTTTGGAATGGAGGAAACAGAATTTTTTTTTATTTAATCTTTTTTAATTTAATTTTAAAGTTAACCCCTCGTAAACTTTATTTCCAATTCTGACCTCTTTGGTCACGCCACTACCCATGGCGTGACCAAACAACACTGGTACGCCAGCCTATTTCTGGTCAAAGTCTTATCACGCCACTGGTGGTGGCGTGACAAAAAGTGCGATTTTGGAGACTTATCCTGTGGCGTGACAGTGTTGTTTGATCACGCCACGGGTGGTGTGACCAAAGGGGTCAGAATTGGAAATAAAGTTTGCGAGGGGTTAACTTTAAAATTAAATTAAAAAAAGATTAAATAACAAAAAAAGTTCGAGGAAACACCACCCAAGATTCCAAAGGAAAGTTTTGATTCCCTGTACTTTTGCAGGAAAGGAAACAAGAGCCCCTAAGCAACAGAAGTTTTTGGGAAAATTGATCATTTGCTCTACCTTATATGTCTTTGCTAATTTAGGACTAAGTACGAGATAATATCTCAAATGACACATCTTTTATGACTCACTTGATCGATTGTCATTTTGGACAATTTTACCCCTGTCTTATTCTTCCTTGCTCCAACCATGGTTGACCTGGCGTTCTGACTACCACCACTGCACCTCCGCCAACTCCTCGTGGCTCTCCTCTCCACACACTCTTTTTCCTCCCCCTTCCTTCTCCCTCCACCAGCCATGGCTGCCTCCCCCGCCGCTGCCTACTACCGTAGCAACAGTAGCCGCTGCCATAGCGTGGCCATTTGGAGGATGATGTTAGCGAGCGTGGTCGGATCCGGCGAGGAGGCCGCCATCGCTTGAGCTCCTTCAAGTCCACATCTGTATCCGGGCGGATCCGATGAGGAAGAAGTTGTATCTAGCCATGCGCGCTTTGGTTTTGCAGGATCGACTAGTAGGTTGCCGCCACCGTGAGCGCCACCCACTGCGGTTGGATCCGGCGAGGAGGCCACCTCTTCTCTAGCGAATACAAGCCATCAGCATGATCGGATCTGGGAGGCGGCCGGGGTGGGGAGCGACACGGTGAGGTGCACCTTGGGGGACAACAACATTGATGGCAGGCCGGCGGCGACCACCAACGCAAGTGGGGAGAGGAAGGAGGGCTCTGGTGTAATATCTCAAAACACATTAGAGAAGGAATTAAAAGACTTAATGTTGTTTTTCGCAAAAAGGGGAAATCTGGGCCATGGGCTTTCGGCCCACAACACTGTGGCCCAAGGTGGGTCGACGCCATAAAAGAGCCTAGGAGCGGCAACCCAAGCCCTAGCCTCCACCCCCTGCCGCGCCTCCCCTTCCCTGCCCCCGCCCTAGGGCGCCGCCTCCCCAGCTGCCACCTCCCGTGCACCGCCTCCACCACTACCACGCTGCACCACTCTGCTGCCAATGGGAAGAGGAAGGTCAGTAAGGAGGGAAAGAGGAAGGAGGATGAGGGAAAGGAGAAGAAGAAGAAAATGAAGGAAAAGATGAGGATTTTCACGGGTTCTCATGATCTGTCGTATTCGTCAAGGGTAAACCCTATTAATCCTTAGATTTTACCTTGGTTTAGTCGTTGTAAGTTTCATAGATCTTTTTTCCCTAGGGAAGGTTAAGTTTTAACATACCCTAGCTCGTCGAGGTTTAACGTAGAACCTTGCGGGGGCAATTCGATGTGTTTAGGCTCGGATTCAGGATTTTGTTTAATTAGAAAAGTTGTAGATATTTTTGTTAGCTTTCCAGTAAGGTCTAGATCACTAGATTCGGATTAGCGAGCGGAAAGTTACGGTATTGGGAAGGTCGCTATCCAGATTTCGGGCATCATTGGTAGGGATTGTATTGTTGGGCTGTTTACACCTAGTAAATGAAAAAAATAGAAATTTGTGATAACTTGAATAAGTTAGGAAATTATGATTATTATAAGAACTGGTATTGTTAATATATTTTCAAGTTTTAGAGTTAAAGATATAAAATTGAAAAGCGGACTGTCTTGATAGATTTTGAGACGGTCTTCGGGGTAGGAAATGTGGGGAAGAGAATGATAGGATCAGAAGTTCATCATAACTAGGAAGGTGTAGGCTCTTTCATGAGGATTCTAGAAAGTATTGGTTGTCAAGATTTCGAGTTAAGATGAATAAGTTAGAGCCATTTTACTACTAGGACAGTGGGTAGTGCGTCCGGTAGTTTTGGGTTAGTTTGGCGGAGTCGTGTGATAACGATTAGATTAAAGTGTTGGTGATGTGATTTTATAATTTTGATGTGTGTTTTGAATTGTTTTTTCAGGGAGTGTGGTCTCTAATGCCCTATCGCTGCCTCGTTATCCAGCTCTAAGGGGATAAAGAGGCAAGTGTATGATACATAATGTTCGATGGTTAATTGCTGTATTCTTTATTACTCATTACTATTATGTTCTTTCTTATGTTTTTTATCTTATTTAATTGCAAACAATGTGAATGGTCATGATATTAATCGTATTGATGAATTCAAGAATGTTGGATGATGGTATTATTAATGAACTTATGTTAAACTGTGCATTCATAAACATCGTTGCATAAAGAGAAAGTATCATAGTGATCACACATCTACCTTGTTGGTAGAGACTCCACGGGAGTAGAGGAGGTCCCCGATCCATTGAGGACGGGCTTAATGAAAGGGTGAACATTGTCGCAAGTGTTCACCCATGCTATACTAGTATACGTGAAGAAAAGTGAAAGTAGATATGTAGTGTAGAGATACTTTGCATTTAATGAAAAGAGAAATTGAGACTTGAGTATGAGAAGAAAGATGAGTAAATAATGATGATGATGATATTATGTAGGGTTGAATTGAACATTGTTCATTGTTTATTATTGGGTTTGCCGAGTCGTGGACTCGCTATTGCTCTTTTGTTGTTTTTAGGTGACCGTTGACGCTATTTCACTTGGGAGGGCTAGCACACATGGAACAACAACCTACACTCGATTATTTGATTCATTGAACATGAGAACTCATTTTGAAGCTAGATGATTTATAATAAGGACATGATAGTATTGCTTAGCCATAGATAACAGGTTAGAGTTGATTATTCATTTAATAGACGTTATTCGATTGGTATGCGTAAATCTTGGTTTATTATCTTGCTATGCTTCCTAGGAAATAGATGTCTATGATTGTCATATAGTTATGCTTGTGTTATTGTGACCCGTGGACGGGTTTTATCACTGAGATGCTTGCTGTAATTTCCCGTTATTTGATGTTAAAATGGATGGGTAGTGTAGTTTAGTAGCATTCCGGACTCCGTGTTGGGCCGGGGTGTTACTGAAGGGATATTGGTAGGCTACGATAGCAACAATTCAAAAAATTCTACCACGTAAACTAGGATGCCAAGCAAGAAGATGATCACAGATCGTTACCACCAGACGTTCAGTGCAGCGAAAGATGAGTTGGAATAGCTTGGTCCACGAAGAGCACGTTGGTGAAGAGTCGTAGTCGATCGTCTAGCATCCCCGCGAGTTGATCATCTCCTCTAGCAACCTCTGAAGTTCCTTGTGAAGATTATGGATCGTCCTTAAGCGCAACAGCAACCGCAGTAGTGCCTCTACGGTATCCACACGTCTAAGAAAGGAAGAACCGTACGCCGGTGTGCTAGCACCAAGTCGCACAGTGGGGCTCTCTCACTTACGATCAGGTCCTCATCACTTACGACCAGCTCGTATCTCATAATGTCCAGTCCGTATTTAAGTACGACCAGTTAGCACTTAAGTATGACCAGTCTGAAACTGTGTATGACTAGTTCGTATTTAGTCTCGACCAGTTCGTAACTCTTTACGACCAGGTTTCAACCACTCTGTGATTATGTTCGACCAGTCTACGACCAGCTCGTATCTCCATACGACCAGTCTGTAACTGATCGAACTAAACGACCTACTCGTGTATTCTCTATTTGCCTCACGACATCTGGTTTGAACTCTAGGTGAGATACTTTCAATACTTTCTCGATCGAGTATCGGATAACCTTATGTGGTCGAACTCTTCGACCACGAGTGGTATGGACATGCACTTTCTTTATCTGACCACTTCAAGGGGCCCAGAGATATCTCTCTCGTTATGTTAGGAAGGGCAAATCCCATATCTGACAGTCACATCTTTCTGCATGTTTCATAGCATACCCAAAAGTTACCTTTATAACTACCCAGTTACGAGTAGCGTTTGGCAACCCTTAACAATACTATTACATATGTAGAGAACCATGTTGATCTCAGGTCTAAAGATTATACATCATCATTGCTTGAGACCAACTGATGACACATAGAATCATAACAATCTCAATAGTATCTCAAGGTGGGTCTATTCAACCCCATATTCTCTAACATGCATTCATATTATTGATTCGATATCCCCATATCCATGGTCGGTGAAATATGGTCATCAATCAATACATGTGCTGGTCGTAGAGTCAATGATGTTCGACTAGTGACATTCGACTGTGGATACTTTTAGAACGACATCATATAAGTTAAAGAGTTTCACCAACAAGTCACATACTGTTGATCTATATAATCGATGATTCATTAAAGGAACATAATAATATTTATTTAATAACTCATAAACATATACGTGATACAATAAGCTCTATGATTGCCTCTAGGGCATATCACCAACAGTTACACACGGTCTGCCAGCCATTTAATGAGGAAGGTGGTCCTCCCTTCGAGAAAGGTGGTCCACCGTTAAAGAAGACCACGGTGGGTCAGCCATGCCTAGAGCAAGGAAGAAGAATGAGAAGAAGACATGGGAAGAAGACAAAGGAAAAATTGACATTTTTTCAATCCATAGCCTTCCATATATCGATGTTCTAAGTGTCGTTGCTGAGGTAAAGTACAGTAACACTCTTGTGGTAGTGTAGTAACACTCCGACGGCGGTGTAGTGAGATTTTTTTGTTTTTTTTCCGTATTTTTTAGGCTCCCCAACGACTTGAAAATTCAAAAATTCGTCCGTTGCCGTACCTACTACGCCTAATGAGCCTAAATTGGGCCTAACGAGCCGTGTCGTGCCGTGTCTGACGGGTTGACCATTGCCCAACTGTGCCTAACAGACCTAAATGGATCATGCCGTGCTAGGCCCAATATTATTCGTGATGGGTTGGGCCAACCTAAAATCATCAGGTGCACGTATCACAGCATCACCACCTAGGAGTTAGATTCAAAACAGACTATTACACCCAAATTCCATAGCCAAATTAGGCTTGCTATTGGGTTTAAACACACGTTGAACCCAACCCAACCCATACAAGAATGAGTTAGCTTCCAATGCAACCCAACCCACAAATCAAGCTCTGGAACCCAAACCGACCCACCCTGCTTGCACTTTCCACCCAACACAACCCACCCCATGTCACATTGATGAGAACACACCTAACACATGTACATTTTCTCCATCTTAAGTTGCAACATTAAAGTTATGTGCACTCTCTGGTGTATGTAGCCTCAACCGCCACCTGAAGATAAGATAAATAACTCTATATCAACATGACACCGCTAGATGTCATCGCTTATGTTAGCAAATATATAATATCATCACACATGTCAACATCATGATGACGTGATCGCACATGTCAGCATACTTAGCCAAGAAGTATATGATGTCATCGCACATGTCACCAAACCAGATGATGTCATCGCACATGTTACCATACTTAGCCAAGAAGTATATGATGTCATCACCTTTGTCAGCAAATATATGATGTTAGCGCTTAGGTCATCGTCTTTGTTGGACATCAAGTAATAAGTTGTAAAGTTGAACTTTACAACATGAATTGAGTTATAACTCTAGTTGCTAACAACCTACCATGTGGAATCCATAAAACACACAATAAATTAATCAAGAGGTGAATCTTTTTCTCAATGAGCTATGCATTGATTTCTATAGGAATAGATTGCTACCTAATGCTTCTACTTTACATATTATAAGGTTTGAAAAAGAAGAAGCGTTGGAAGCCAAAGAGAACTTGATGCAAGAGGAAGGAACAGAGAGAGAGAGAGAGGAAATAGAGACCAAAGAAAAACCAACACTAAAAAAATACATGCTGCCTATTGGTGCAAGGAGATGAGCAGTGGGACCCATCTGTAGGAGAACAATCAGTGGGGCCCACTAGCAAATGCCAGCATCAAGATGAAGTCACCACATATGCCAGCACACATGTTAACATCAAGACGAGGTCATCGCACACGGCAGCAACACTGTAGCAACCGGATGATGACACAACACTGTAGCACCGGCTTAAACTACTATAGAGCACTGTAGCACCAACTTAAACGTGTATAAATAGGAGGGTAACCCTCCATGTAACATAAGAGTTCCAATTTCAGAAATAAACTTCTTTATTCTAGGGTATGAGTGAAGCATTTTCACCCCTTAGAATTGAGAATTATCTGAGAGTTCTTCTTTCTGTCGTTCTTGTGGTTGCCTCGGTGATTGCTAGAACACGTTTACTCCATGTGAGTCGGTAGACAAAAGGATCAAAACATGTGGTTGGGTGAATCGAATGCCGCAGGTTGCCTTAATAGAGACGGTGGTTGACGGTGTCATTCATCAAGTTGCACGAGTCCAATTATCTCTAATCCCACGTCGTGAAGATCGGGCAACAATTCCCCGCACTAGTTGGTATCAGAGCTCAAGGTTGACACGGTAGGATTTTACCTTTAGCTATTATATTTGTTGTTTTCATTCCTATTCAGAAAAGGTCATACGAAAATAATGTTCTTTGTCGTAGTTCAATTGAAAATTTTGGATAGTTTTGCTAGGTTTTAATCCATTAGAGCCCTGCTTACTTACTGATCCAAAATCTTTATTTGCGTTGCTTTTGTTTGGGCCAATTAATCAATGTTTCCAATCTGTTCTATCCGATCTGACCGCAAAACCTTTATCGGTCCTATCGTAGGTACGTTTCTGGAAGTGAGCTACTTTAACTTCACTTGTATCTTTTGAGAGCCATAACTATCCTTTGCGAATACTTTGGTCCTAATTGAAGACTAGCTTTTGAGTTTCGCTAGGGTTTTGCACATTTGATGTCATTCTTGAAGTTAGAAACCGAATTAGTGGATATCTTTTGATCTCTTGATATAGATGTTGACCTTGGTGCAAAAAAAAGAAAAAAAAGCAGAGAGAAAATAGTACAAAAAAAAGAAGAAGTAAGTAAGAAAGAAAAACAAAGAAGTGTTGTGATCAATATTTTAACAAGCATATATTCCATTCCAAAGTTTGGTATAGTGTGATTTCTGTGTGCAAATTCGTAGCCCACTTACATTAATTGCAATCAAGCTAGCGTCTTTCTATAACTTGTGCAACATGAACTATATATTTTGTTCTTCCCTTAGACCTTGTGTTATAGCTCATTCCTTATTTGCTTAAGTTCTATTATCATTAGACGTGAGTTGCTATAATCTTCACTTATCTTTGCAACTAGGCATTGGAATTCTAGTTTGAATTGTTACTTATTTTTACAATATCTAGAATTTTAGATTGCATAGGAGAAATACTATTTCCTCCAAGATCCACATATCAACCACTATCATTTACAACACTTGGGCCTTGATTCACTTAATCCATCACCTTCGTGTTGTCTACTGTAACCGAAGTATGTACGGTTCTTCAATTTATGAAGCAATCATAAGAACTTCGGTAAACAAGAGGTAAGGTTGAGTGACTCCACATGAATTCCACACATAGTTTTGCTGTTTTTGTTCTCTACTAATGACGGCAGGTTATGAGTTCGTGGAACTTCTCTTCTTTGGAAGTAATGATCCGGAGGAGTACCTTGAATAGGTAGAACAAATGGACAATGAGCTTAAAATTCAGAAGTTGTCCCAAGCAAATGAATTAATACGAGTCACTATGTAATTTGAAGATTACACAAATTATTGGTGGATGCAATATCCAAGAAGACGCTATGTGAAAACTTAGGAAGAATTGAAGAGGATCATGAAAAATGAATTTATACTATATGATTGGTACAAAGTAAAATCAAAAGCTATGTTTAATCTTAAGCCGCCGATCCAAGAAAGCAAAGTAAATTCAAAATCCATATTTACTCTTAAGCCTCCAATCCAAAAGAGCCCAGAGAAGTCTAAAACTAGGTTTAATCTTAAGCCATCAATTCATGAGAAGACGGTCGAGCATGAGACTTCATAGCATGTCTGCAAGTTGTTGTTTGTTACTGAATTAGGTCTCCTATCTTATTAAAAATTGTTGTATGTTAACTATTACTGAAATTTCCTTGAGCTCAAGTCTACTCGAACTTTTCTAATTGTTGAAAATTGATGCATGCTGTTTAGTGTTACCAAACTTACTTGAGCCAAGCTCGAACCTACTCGAGCACTGGCCGAGTTGAGCTCGAGCCCGATCCAAAGTCGACCAATTCGGCTCGCTCGAGCTCGGCCTCGAACCCGGGAGGCGGCTCGCTCGACCTGGTCGTTATCGCCCTAAACCCATGTGCATGTACATGCGCATGTTTCGCTGAAAAGTGAGTCTATAGCTTGCCAACCCAAGGTCGCAACTTGCAAAGTTTGCTACTGTGGGGCCCACCATCATTCCATGTTGATACTTTTCTTTTCAAGAAAATGCGAGTTCCGCTCAAAATAAAAGGAAAACACGAAATTTTGGAATTTTGAAAGTAAAAGGACAGATAAGTAATAATAAAATCACCAAAATCTGGAAAACGAAAATATTATAAGTTTTGTGTGAGATTTTTGTAGAGCAACTAGTAATTTTCTTGAGATTTTTAGAAGAGGATTACTAATCATGAGATATCCACGGTAGAGGCTTGCTTCATCGCAGCGTTTGACCCCTCCCCTTTTACCCGACACCAGCGCTAGTGTCTTTGTCGCCTCGTCACGCTTAGACCGCTACCCTAGTTGATCCTCTCTTAAGTATCTATTACTCTCTCCGTTCAAAAATGTATGATGTCAAACTTCTCAAATTTTGACTACTAATATATGAAATACTATTTAGATTCGTAATGAGAGAATAATATCATTATATTTGTCATGATAAACATTTTTTATAATATAATAATTTTATCAACTTTTACTAATATAATCATATGAAAAATAACGATCAAAGCTAGATATTGAAGACCCTGCCGATGTCTAAAACATCATACATTCTTGAATAGAGAGAGTAACAATTAACAACATGAAGCGTGGTCTTATGTATCCAAGACACTTGGCTGTAGGGTTTTGTAGCTTTCATGTCGTTTTTTTCAATCAAAATGTTCTTTCGTACAGGCATTTTAGAACGGAATTGCACATTAATACTGGAGTAGTGGGTGGTTTGCAAACTAAACTCTTAACTTGTTTGTGAGAGCCCATATTTTTAGACCTAACCTCGTAGCGGTAATCAAGGTTTAGCAGCGTTAAGCTTTTCTTAGCGGCGAGTTAGCAAGAGTATTAGATCGCTCCTAATTAGCCGAAGCGTATTGCATCATTCATTCATTCGCTCCATTCTTGCAGCACAACAGTTTGAGCAATAGGTAAATAGAATGCACCATCATTTGCATTAGACCACAAATCAACAATTGCATTGTCAGTTGCATTAGATAATACATCAGTAGTTCATTTTACACCAGCAAAATCCAGAATCATCAAGCATATCATTTACATTCATACATCCCGCATCATACAACCCTAAAAACAGATTTGTAGCACTATCGCCTAGAACCATCTCCGCTGCTCACAAGCATCACAGTATCTCGAGCACAGTGCGTCCTCATCCACACCCCCTGCTATCAAAGCTGAGCATCCACCTTCACCCTGCAAAAGTTACAACCAGTCTCATCCGTGCACAGCGCATTCTTATCTCCTGCATTCACAGCCGAGAGCCTCTATTTTACTGCCCCCCTCCAGTCTTTCACCACAGCTATTTCCCCCATTCCCTTCCCAGTCCAGAACCACTACTAGCTAGTAGAGCCGAAGGCAACCGAAGGCCGCCCGGAGCTCGGCATCGCCCAAGGCCGACAGTACCACCACCTCAATCACCGCCGGCATCCCCACATCAAGCTTCACCAGTCATCAGTCACCAGCACAGAACAAGCACAACCAAAACAATACCATTCATCATTCCTTCATCAGGTAAAAACAATGAACGTTTGAACTGGAGGTGAGCATCCTCATAACTTGAAGCTGCATCTTCTACCTCCAGTAGCACCTCCATCTCCAGATCCAACCACTGACCTGCATTCATGAGTAGTAGCTTTCATCAGTAGAAGGTTTAGCAAGAACGAGTGAGCTGAGTAGAGGGGGAGGCGTCGGTGCATGGTGCCGGCGGCCGGAAGGCCGAGCCGGCCGGACCCAAACCCTAGGACGGTAGATCCGGTGGCGCCAGTTGAGGAGGAAGCCGGTGAGATCGCCTCGGGCCAGATCTAGGCCGCAGGAGGGTAGGGGAGAACCCTAGCAGGCGAGAGGCGCGGCGGCGCTAGTCTCCGGCCGCGCCGAGGGCAGAGCCGAGAGGAGGGTAAAGGCAACTCGGGGAGGCGGCGTAGAGCCAGATCCGAGCCGGATCTGAGCCG
Source organism: Ampelocalamus luodianensis (assembly GCA_036346255.1). Taxonomy (NCBI): domain Eukaryota; kingdom Viridiplantae; phylum Streptophyta; class Magnoliopsida; order Poales; family Poaceae; genus Ampelocalamus; species Ampelocalamus luodianensis. The sequence continues at coordinate 47,786 of JAYEVH010000182.1, forward strand.
AGTAGGGGCCGGCGAGGATGGAAGAAGAAGGGAGGAGGGAGAGACCGAGTCGCGCCGGGAGAAGCAACCGAAGGGGGAGCTGAAGGCGGCGGCGTCGGGTGAGCCGAGAGGAGGAGCCGGGTGTCGGACCGGGCCGCAAGGAGCGGTGTCGGGTCGCCGGAAGCCGGGCCGGAGCTGGTAGGGAAGGCGGCGCCGGGAGCCAGCGCGAGGGAGGCGAGAAAGGGGATCGGCAGAGTGTGTTGTGTGCGTGTGTGCTTAGTGTGTGCTGTGTGCGTGTGTGCTGTGTGCGTGTGTGTGTAGGCCGTGCGCGTGTGTGGGCTTAGGAGGGAGCCGGCCGAGTGGGATTAGAGAGAGAGAGAGAGAGAGAGAGATTAGAGGGAAGATTAGGTTTAGGATTTGGGTTTTAGATTTAGGATTCGGGTGAATCTCAGTAAGGTTGTAGATTCTTGTTAATCGGTGGTTGACTGATAAAATTAGTTGAGTAGTGTGTGCTTCTGTGGCTGTTAACTAGCCGGTGGGTTTAGGCAATCAGGCGGCTGTCGGGGAGTGTTAACTTCGCTTAGACCGCGAAAATGCTTTAGTTAATTAAAATGTGCTAACTTGTAGTCGTCACTAACTTATATATCCATATTATCACTCAAATCAACTACGTATTTACTTATACTATTATTCGTGTTGCCGGCTTACTCTGAAGGCTAATCGGCCTGCACGGAGCGGTGACGTAACTTCATCGGCGCCAACCTTTCCTACATCCTCGAAGGCAAGCGATCCTCTTGAACATTAACATAGTTACTTTAAAAATATACCCTATCTTGCACTATTATAAGTATTGCATCAAAATGGTTTTCCAAAACCTAAAGAAAATGATTGAGATAAGATAAGATGATTAAGAAAGAATGAGACTTATTAGGAGGGTAAAAGGGGGCCCTGGCTCGGGAAACGCGATGATGATGTTGAGGTAAGAGGTGGGCCCTTTACATATGGTTATAATATAAGGACCAACAAACTCTTGCTCGGTCGATGTCAGAATTCGGTGCCAACCATTTTCCCGCTTCGACCGGCGAGAAAATGCTACCTTGTTACGTGACTATGCTCTCCACAACGGGTAAGTATTAGGTGTGAGTGATTGTGATGGAGGAACCCAGGACCGGTGGGGGATAGTCCGGAAGTGGGGGATCCAAGGCGCTATAGCGCTAAGGTGGAGTGTTGAGTGCAGGATAGAAGCTGCCTCAACCAACCTCACCAGAACTCGGTGGATGATGAGGTCAGCAGCGTGACTAAGTCGCACCGACTAAGGTGATGGGTGGAGAAATTAATCACGAACACGGAAAACGTTACAGATTCGATCTCGAACCCGCATCTAAGGCAATGCGGTGGACCCTGTTCACAGAGAGTTCAGAATAGCTATGGGTAAAGTGGTACAAAGCCTGCGCAGTGCTAAACAAATCATGAATTCATGCCAGTCTCCAGGATTGGAGTCTACGGGAACCGCAGGGGGTCTTTCGTCTCTCCGAGTGACTAGTAGAGTTTTTCAGTATTAAAACTTGCCACATAATTGTTGAGATTTATTTTCTAAAGTGAGATGGTTTAGAAATTGTGATAAAGAGTAGAGATAGTGCATCCTTTGCATCTTTTGCTATTAATGCTTGCTGAGTACATTCATTTGTACTCAACCTTGTTAGTATTCTCCTTTGTAGACCCTAGTCCAGCAGGGAAGTATCCCGAGTGGGGCGAAGGCACTGCAGGTACAGATGAGACCACAGGAGGCGAAGATCCTTACTACGAGGCGCAGGGCGAGATGGACACCGTATTTGACTCATGGGACGAATAGGAGGCCAGTGGAGTGTGGCAGGCAAGAAGGGGGATTAGTCTTATTTTGGCTATATAAATTAGTATGTGTACTGTAAGACTTTAGCCCTGCGTGGCTAACTGTTGAATAAAGGACAGTTTCTATCTTATTGTTCTGGTGCGCTAACTCTGGTAAGGCTTACTATTCGTTGGAGCGGTGTTCTACCGGGCAAACGAATAGTAATCCGTATGCTTAAGTGTTATTACCCCTGGGGTAATAACACGGGGCGTCACATTGTTTTAAAATATGCGCACTTCAGGGAGAGCACTGAAACACAATACCTCTGTGTTCGGCGGTAGCAGGTCCAGAAATTTATACGTATAGGGTGCACATATACGGTGTATCTTCGTTAGAGATGACAAACGGATACTAATTATCCATATTATTTGACTGCCGTATTCGATAGTATAGATTTTTCATCCGATTAACAATTTCTCTCCGATTTGTATTTGTATTCGAATTCGCATAAAAAAATAGATACGAATATAGTATGGAATTTTTCCATGCGAATCGTTATTTTATCTGAACTATTCATATCCATATTTGAATTCGATGAAGCAATATAAGTATTTTATTGCAGTATGCCTAATTAGTTGGATGCTTTTTCCTAATTTAATATGAATTAATATTCCTTTAGGTGAAATAAATAGATTAGAATGATTAAGTACAAGGATAAAGCGTCACTAATATCTTCACATTACATAAGTTATGGGGATATCCAGATCTAATTGAATTGAGTAGATATTCGGTTCGCATTCATATCCGTTACGATATTCAATTTGTATTATTCGTATTCAAGCATATTCAAATTTGTATTCTTATTTGTTTTTAAAAAATAAGAATACGAATATTGGTTCACCACTATTCGATTCATATTCGATCTGTTTTCACCCCTAATCTTCATTGTGTCGATTGAAATTATATGTATTTACACGTACAATAGTGGTCAAAGTTGAAGCTTGAAGGTAATACAAAATACCCATAAGTTACGATGTTTACTTTTTGAACATTGAATACAACATCGATTAAAAGTTTTTGTGATTTTACTCAAAATTCTAATACTTGGATATGCTCGAAGGCTTGTGCGGTTGTGCCCTCTGGGGCCTCCTCTCCTCCAGTGAGCTCGTGAGTATCGCCACATGTAGTGATGACTCGCCGGCACCTCACGCTGTGCCTTCGAAGAAACTGTCTCGGGCTCATCGTCGCTCTCCGCCGTATGTTTTTTGAGTTTGTCTGCTACGCTATATACGACGATGATGACACAAGCGAAAACTAGGTGGAGGAGGAGGAGCAGACGTGGTGCACCACGATGGCACCAGTAAGGCAGCGGTTCGGGGAGGGGTGATGGTCTCGAGTGTGTTCAGTTTGCGATTTAGGGAGATTATTCACTTTATTTGGTAAGTTATGATTTCCTTCGATCAAAAATATTTTGTAAAGATGCTGTAGCATAATACTTTTTGTATTTTTCATAGCAAAAGAAATTCCAAAGGAATAAATCTGTAACAGCCCTAACTTAGGGTTTGTATTTCAAATGTAAATTATGAGGAGAAATAAAAACTTTTGATGCCTCATGAAATCATTTGAGAGTTTCTACAATTTTCCCTAGCAATTTCCAATTTTTAGAATTTAACTCTTGTGTTTGGAAATTGTTGTCATCAAATTATTAGCCTTCAAACTTGTGATCATCCTCTGCAAATATTTTTCTTAGCATCTTGATCATCCTATCTACCTCCCTGAATTATTTCACAATTTTTAGATTTTATTTGCTATTTCAAATGCCCAAGTCAAACCTAGTTTGAAATCTGGTCAAACTTCTATTCAGCAGCTTGTGAATTTTATTGGGAGAAATCTAGTGCATGAAAACTCCTGGAAAAATTACACAAGGGAGTCCTCTGTTCCAGTTAGCTACCATAAAAATTTCAGAATTTTTGGAGCTCAGGGGCTACGTCTAAAAATTCCTCAAAACCTTATCAGCCTTTTGAAATCAAACCTGGAAACACTCTTCCTCTGGCTCAGACCTAACTTAGACTCGAGTCCGACCGCACTAATGGACTCGGTCGCACCGCCTAGCTGCACCGCGTGAGCCCGATGGCTGTCAGCCGTCCGATGGAGATCGAACGGTCCACGTTGCTTGTCTCGTCGACTTGTCCGAATGCATACACCAAACTCAGCCGTCCATTTCAGATCCAACGGTCGGTGCGATACTGATCGAGTCAAACCACCGGTTCGCACCGCTGTTCGTCGCCGGTGTAGACCCTACCGCCGGTCCGCCTCTCGTCTTCTCCGCACTCACCGGAGTTCGCGTCGCGCCGCATGCTTGCCACGCCCTCGCCGCCGCCACCTCGGTGCTTTCGTGTCCGTCTGCAAAGCATCGCGGTGTCTCATCTACCCACCGAGCTCATTCATTTCGCCTCTACCCCTCTCTCGCGCCTTCTCCGCTCGCTTTCCTCTTTCGCCGAGAAGAAACCGAGGCAGCGCCACCACTCACCGCCGCTGAGCACTCCCGAACTCCCGTCGCGTTCTTCTCTCCACACCGCGCCCATTTTCCCGGCCCGAGCTCGTTTCATCCACGGAGTCGCTGGGGCGACATCTTCGTCTTCGCCTCCGCACCTCGCCCCTCGTAGCTCTTTGGCGTTCGTGAGTTTCAAACCTCGGAAGATAGTCCCTTAGAATCGCATACTTCACCGAGTTTAACCGTAGCCTTCTCTTGTTCTTTGGTACATCATCGAGGTTGTGCGCGTTCTTCTCCAAGCTCGGTGAAGCGCCGCCGCAGCGATTCCGGCCGCCTCGGAGCTCCATTGTCGTCGTGGTCGTGGGCTTATCCTTCCTGGAGTCAAGGCGGCCGTGCGCACTGCCAAGCTTCCGTCGTCAGAAGCGCCATCTCCGCGGAGGCCGTATCTTCTTCTCCGCCTCCGTTCGCCGCCAGCTCGCCGCCGGCATCCTCGAGGGTCCGCGTCGCCGTCATCGAGTTCGCGAGGTCGTGGTGAACCCGAAGGTACCACTCTCTCGCCCAGAAACCCTCTGGTTAGCTAGATCACCTGCACGGCCGCGCCGCCGTCCCCGTGCGTGCCGGTGAGCCGCCGGCGGAGTTTAGTTATCACTAAACTTGGTTCTGTTAGGTCACTGACTTGTGGGCCCTCTCTGTTAAATCGCGTTTGGAAATCCTTTAATCCAGCCCGTTATGTTTTCTCTTAGTCAACGCCATGTGGGTCCAGCCGTCGATTAGGGTTGTGTAGCTCGTTATGCGTTTTCTCCGTTGGGAAGCGATTTTCTCGTGGGAATATGTTAGGTTTGCACTTGATGGCAAGACGATATTAGAATACGCCTTCACGCCACCTTCGGGCAATCATTCGTCAAGACTTTATTTGGGCCCGCCGTCGGCGTGGGCTAGTCGGTGTGGTGCGTAAATGGAATTAGTGCATTATAGATTTGTAATGATTTAGTATTTCGGTTTATGTTTTCTCGTTGAGTGTTAATTCAATTAAACTTGTAAAATGCATAACTAATTCAATTTTTATCTAAATCGCATGAATCCAAGGTTGTTAATTTTCATTTCAAATGTATTATTTACTAAAATTAGTTTCATCCATGTCTCAGAGCAAAAATCTGTTAATTAATAAAATGATGTCTTATGTATCTTCTAAATTAGAAAATGTATATCTCTTTCAATATTTGTCCAAATCCAGTGAAACCAATTTTGTAATTTGTCATTTTTAATGTACTAGTTATTAGGATAGGTTTTATACACTGTTTGTGTTCATGAAAATTTGTTAAGTAATTAACTAGTGTTTTGATGTGTTTTTAGCTTAGGAAATTCATAGAAAATTCTTAATAACTTAAAATGAATTGTTCTCTGTTTCTGAAATTTTGTTATATCATGCTTAGGCTGCTGTGAAAAGTTTAGTGTATTTTGTTATTGTTGTATGTTTGAGTTTGGTCGGTGTTATTCGCTCTTATTATTTGCTTTGTTCAATCGTTAGGATTCGATATTTGCGGCAACCCTGAGAACGACCCTCCGCAACAAATTGAGCAACATCATCCAGGCAAGCAGTTTGATCATAATAATCCCAGTATTTTAAAATCTAATATTTTCTTTCAGCTGTATGTATGCATTGCTTAATTTGTGTTAAATTGATTAGTTAAATCAGAGTTGCATATCCTGTAGACAAAATATTGATCTCTACTACCTGAGCCTAGGTTATTTGCTGTGATTAGAGGTCGCTGGATGATCTCTTGTCACTTAGTAGATCCGGGTCAAATTGCTTAGACATGCTTAGTATCGGTAGAAATGGGCGGTTATCGACTTAGTCGGTAACCTTGATCACACAAAATTTACTACAACTTTATGTTTCAGCATTTTTGCTATGTTTAATTGCAAAATTAAAAATGAAAACAAAAATGATTTAGACTTGGGCACAATGGTAAGACTGGTGTGATCTGTTGGGTGTGATCGAAAGGTGCCCAGTCGATTAAGGACCGAGTTACTTGCGCCACCGCATCGAGCATTTTGCGTGCTAACCACACTAGAGTATATGGGACCTCTCTTGACCTAGTACTTTGGCGTGTATTGGCTCCGGGTCGCAGGAGGTCGCAGGAGGGATGGAGGTGGGAGCATGGTAGTTGTCCGAAAAGCTTTATCCTGAGTGGGTAGTTGTCTTTTCGGCTTTACCATGTAAGCGTATGGATTTCTATCCATACGAGCGGCTCGTAGTTAATACACAATATTGGAAAAAGTCTCGTAGGACTTAGCCGTGCCAGATACCTTCTGGAAGTGTGCTTTGGCTTAAAGGCCCCAAGTGTGGTACATTGGTACACCCGCAGGTTAAAACTATTCGAATAGCCTCGCCCTAGGTTATGGACACGCTCGGATACGCCTGTAAGAACTAGACTACAACATTTAAATTAAAATTTGATGGGTGGTACGAATGCGGGATTCGTGCTATTGTTGTGGTGACTATTGGGATAGTCACTTCTAGGTGTTTTATCTCTATTCTTTGTATTATTATCCGTCATCGTTATTTCAATCTTAAAAATGAATTGCAAACTTGCCTTTAAACCTGTATTACATTATTGCAAATAAAGTTGGCTTTATGCAAATAAAACATATGGCCTCCACCAAATAAGCTGCATGTAGCATATGAACAGTCCGCTAGTTCACACGTCGATCTTGCGGGTACAAAGACAATCTTTGTACTCAGTGCTTTGCTTAATGTTTTGTTGCAGAGGAAGAAGGTGAGCCCCAAGGGCCTCACTTCGTGAGTCAGTGTTGCCGCTTCGTGACGACTAGACTTGGCGGTCCGGGCCGATGCCTTGTGGGTTGGAGGCACGATTGGCTTTGTTTATAGCCATCTTATGGCACTTTTGCTTCATTGTCGTTCTTATTTATTTGTGTATCTTGGCCTATCGGCCTTTGTCTGTAATAACTCTTCTATTTGTTTACCTTCCGTTTGGTAGTGTGGTGTTTGGACTCTATGTTTGGAATGGAGTTGATGTCTAATTTTGTAACGAGGTGTGTATATCGCTCGGGAAGTATACATATCTCGAGGATCAGTTTATTTGATTTGTGATGCTAGGACCAGGTGGTTGGTTAAGCATTACAAGCCAAATAAATTGGGGTCCTCACAAAATCCATTTTACCCTTATAACTATTACAAAAGTTTGGATTTCAACCCCAAAGTATAAAATTGGGTACCCCTCAACTGATAACACCAGGTAACTTGCCCGTGAATGAGAAATATTCAGAGGTGCTGGAAGCGGGTACCTTCGTTTGGTCCGCGATTGTATTGATATAGATGCCAATAGCCGGCAAGTATGGCAATAGCAACAGCCTAGATGGTAACCCGGGTAATTAGGATACAAAATACAGAAGGAGATACAATTATAGCTAACTATTCCTAATCACCCGGATTCCTCTAGATACACGGAGCATATACAAGGAGAATAACTTTTCTAACACTCCCTCAATCAAAACTTCCCAAGTTGAGATTGAATTTAAAATTCTCTAGGTGTCGAGCAATGTAGAGCCTTGGTGAAGCCGTCGGCCACTTGTTCTCTGAGGAACAAAGTCAACTTCTAGTAATTTTCTTTGCACTCTTTCACGCACAAAGTGATAATCAACTTCAATGTGCTTTGTCCTAGCATGGAAAACAGGATTAGATGATAAGTATTTAGCACCAAGGTTATCACACCACAACTTTGCCGCAGAGGACTTGGAATTTGAAGTTCGCTAGCGTTGTTTGTATCCACATGATTTCGGCCGTGGCATTTGCTAATGCCTTGTATTCGATTCGTGCTAGACCTTGATATCGAGCTTGTTTCCCGCATTCCAGATACCAAGTTATCTCCTAGAAATATTGCAAACCCTCCTGTAGACCTCCGGTCATCCATGCTGCCGCCTAATCAAGATCCGAGTAACCACCGACTGCATTGATTTTGACTCGCTGATTTTGAGTCCAAGTCGAGTGCATTGTTTGATATATCTAAGTATTCTTTTCACCGCTCCCCAATGTACGAGTTGGCGCATGTAGGAATTGACAAACTTTGTTCACCAAAAGGCTATGTCGAGTCTAGTTAAAGTAAGATATTGCAATGCTCCAACAAAGACTTCGTAATTTGATGCATCACGGGTCCTAGTGGATCACCTTCATGTATAGTCAGGCCACTGGTAGACAATGGTGTATTGATTGCTTTGCAATCTATCATTCCAACTCTTTTCAACAGATCATTAGCATATTTTTCTTGAGTCAATATAATACCACTAGATGTCTTATTTACCTCAATTCCAAGGAAGTAGTGTAGATCTCCCGGATCCTTGAGTGCAAATTCTTTTTGCAGATCTCTTAATAAAGTTGGTACTGCTTCCTGTTCTGAACTCACAACAATTATGTCATCCACATAAATAAGAAGAAATATAACCACACTATTTTTGTTGTAGGAGAACAAAGAGGTGTTTGCTCTTGATCCTTTAAAACCAAGTTGACAAAGTTTCTGACTTAGCCTGGAGTACCATGCCCTAGGGGCTTGTTTCAGCCCATATAAAGCCTTGTCAAGTTTACACACGTACTCTGGATGACTAGTGTCTTCAAAGCCAGGTGGTTGTTGCATATATACTTCTTCTTCTAAGAAGCCATGGAGAAAAGCATTTTGTACATCCAGTTGACGTAGTGTCCAACCTCTAGATATAGCAATAGAAAGTACAACTCTAATTGTAGCTGATTTAACAACAGGGCTAAAAGTATCTTCATAATCTATGCCATATCTTTGTTTGAATCCCTTTGCAACTAGCCTGGCCTTGTATCTATCAAGACTACCATCTTGCTTTCTCTTAATTTTATAGACCCATTTGCAATCTATAATATTTCTACCATGTTGAGGAGGAACTAAATGCCATGTCTTATTTTTCATCAAAGCTAGATATTCTGCATCCATGGCATTTTTCCAATTTTTATCATGCAAAGCCTCACTAAATCTCTAGGTTCACCATTGAAGCAAGACAACCATATTTAATATTGCATCGGTATAAATTTTTCTTTCTAATACCTCTTTGTAGCCGTGATCAAGGCAGGGTCGTGTTGATCCCGCGAGATCAATTTCAGGAGCTAAGGCAAACGCGGCAGTCGACGCAGGCAAAGCACCGGATTGGGGCGAAGCACCAGATTGGCTCTCCTCTGAAACCGATGGCTGTGCCAGTACTGCGGGGAGCAGATCGTCGCCCAGATTTCCCGCATTGTCGGTTTCTTCGATGCTAGCACCTTCGGTAGCCATGTTGCCAATATCGCATGTAGCATTTGAGCTTGTATTTTCGCTAGCACTGGTAACTACTGCATCAACATTATTAGTAATTTCCGTGGCATGATTAATCACAAGATCATTAGGTGGAATACACCCAGAATTAATAAGATGAGTTGGCAACAAGTTTATTTCAGAACAAATCCTTGCACCGGTATTGGGATGTAATTGAGAAAAGGGAAAAAATGCTTTCATCAAATACTACATCCCTGGAAATATAGATTCGACCGGTTGAGGCATCCAAGCACTTGAAACCTTTATGCAAAGGACTATATCCCAAAAAGGTGCACCGTTTTGAACGAAATTGCATTTTGTGGGAATTGTAAGGGCGAAGATTAGGCCAACACGCACACCCAAAGACTCTAAGATTGTTATAATCAGGAACTTGATCAAACAAACATTCTAGAGGAGATTTATATTGCAGCAATTTGCTTGGTGTGCGGTTAATCAAATATACGGCAGAAACAAAGGCTTCATCCCAAAACTTGATAGGCAAGGATGCATTAGCAAGAAGAGAGAGACCAACTTCAACTATATGACGATGTTTTCGCTCGGCCGACCCATTTTGTTGATGCGTGTGGGGACAAGACACATGATGGGTGATGCCAATCTTGTTAAAAAAGGTGTGAAGCTTTTGATATTCACCTCCCCAGTCAGTTTGCACCGTTATGATCTTGCGATTGAACATTCGTTCAACAAGTTTTTGAAACTCTTGGAATTTTTGGAACACTTCAGATTTAAACTTGAGAAGATAAATCCATGTAAATTTGCTATAAGCATCAATAAAACTAACATAGTACTTTTGCCTTCCAATGTAAAGTGCAGTGACCCCAAACATCCGAGTAGATAAGTTCCAAAGGGTGATTAAACTCACTAAGAGATCTAGCAAAAGGCAGTTGATGACTTTTTGCTTGTTGACAAGCATCACAAACTGTCATCTTATTTGACTCGGCTAAACAAGGTAAACCATATTTATTGACAACTTTTTCAACTATGACAAAAGAAGGATGACCTAGCCGGTTGTGCCATTGCTCAAGGGATGGCTTCACGGCAACATTGACTTCTTTGGACTGCTTGACTTGAGCGACCGTAGGAGGAAGAGGATAGAGACTGCCACGGCATTGGCCTCTAAGAAGTATCGCCTTCGTGGCCTGATCTTTAACAAAGAAGTGCTTAGGATATAGCTCAAGATAGGCCAAGTTATCAGTGATAAAACGATGTGCGAGACAAGATTTTTGCTAGCTTGAGGAACATATAGCACATTGTTCAAATAAAGATTTCGATATGGGGTATTAACAACCGAATGACCAATGTGACTAATTGCCATACCGCACTGCTTGCCGTGTGAACTTGATCATCTCCTTGTATTTGTCACGCACGGTCGCCTTCTCCATTCTCTGTCACATGATCGGTCGCTCCGTGTCCATATACCGCCGAGTCTATCCTGCATTTAAGCAAAGAACTCCCGCATACTTATCATCGGGCACAAAATTTTCATCAAATCTATGCCAAGAGCCCATTACCGTGTCCCTTTTGTGACAGAGTTGGCACCGGCCGACATCGGTGTTGGCGCCGCCTTGATGATTTCCGATCGCCGCGCCGAGTTGCTACAGCGACCGCCGCGATTGCCGCCGCGTCGCTACCGAAAGCCGCCGCCATGACTTGGTGAGAGCCCGTCTGCGCCTCGGTTCGCCAAGTTTGCCGACGCTGCGCCCGGCTTGTCGAAGAACCCAGCCGATTCTCAAAGTGAAGCGCTTGGGAGTATGCTCTCCCACGGTGGATCGTTCCACTCTCGACACGAGAGGAAACAATCGGATCGTAGTCCTCGCCCAATCCAAAGGAGGATGTACAAGATCGTCTTCTTCATCAAGTGGTTTGCCCGACGACGCCATCTCATCGCAAGTGCACGATCTTGCCAACATACTTAGTGATACTAAGATCACCCTTTTTGTTGTTGCGTGGCGATTCTTGTATTGATTGATCTAGCTTTTGACACCGAGAAGAACATACCTTCAACGATGTTCCAGCGGCACCGACGCTCGCACGCGTCGCTACGGGCAAGGACATCTCGCCCATGGTGGAGAGGAGGTAACCAAGCACTTGTTGATCGGTAGCTACCCATTCTTCAAACTCGGGTTTTGATCTCCACGCCCTTGTTATCTTTCTTGGCGATGATGATTGCATCCGCGCCTTTGCAAGACCGGTGAGGTAGTCTTCTAATCTTGCTCCTTTGATCACCGCAAGGACTGTGCCTTCCAGATCGCATGGTTCCTTTGCCTAGCTTCTCCGAGACGGTCACACCAAAGAAAAGGATTGCTGGTCGAAACCTGGAAGAGCGGCCATGGTGCAAACCCTAGATGAGTTTTTTTTGTTTTGGTGGCTCGATACCATGAGAAATATTCAGAGGTGCCGAAGCGGTACCTTCGTCTGTCCGCGATTGTATTGATATAGATGCCAATAGCCTAAGTATGGCAATAACAACAGACCTAGATGGTAACCCGTAATTAGGATACAAAATACGTAAGGAGATACAATTATAGCTAACTATTCCTAATCACCCTGATTCTCTAGATACACGGAGCATATACAAGGAGAATAACTTTTCTAACAAAGAAGACATTCCACTAGTTATAATCCGTCGTGGCAATCGAGGTGGTAGAGCCCAAATCAACCAATAAAATTTAAAATTAGCAGGCCCGCATGTCACTCTAACGCCTTCTTCGCCGCCCTCCCTCCTCCATTCACCCACCCATCCGAACCGCGACAGCCGCCAGATGTTATCGCTAAGTTTCTTTCACTTCGATTGCCGGCATTAGAACTCCCGGAGTTCTAATGCCAAAGAATCGAAGGTGTGAAGGAAGGGCTTGACGATGGTACGCCGCCTAGACGACTGCGTGTACAAGGGCAACCCGGCTAATTAAATACGAGTAGATAGACAACTCAAGTCATGGACTTTTTCTTTATCAATTTATCTAGTGCTATTCCCATGCCCTACAATCGTTCAAGCAATTCCCTCGCCATGACGCCCATGACCGCTTCCACCTCGATATGTGGATGATGATTAGATTGTTGCCTCTGCTGCATCAGCTTGCGGTTGCCAGGTTGGTGGTGTGATGAGGGTGCAGGAGGGCTACGAGATGCACTCTGACACCGAAGCGTAGGCATGGCAGTAGGAGAGCACCGCCACGAGCTCTGAGAGGCGGCGTCACAGGGTGCGGCAAGCCTAGAGAGGAGGTCACAGTCGAGCACGAGCTCCATGAGGAGGTAGATCCTGGCGCGTGTGGGAGCATCTAGTGGAGGCAGAGCACATGCGGTGAGGAGGAGGATGAGTGGGTGGAGGTGCCATGGGGATGAGGATTATGAGGTTGATATGGAGAGAGGAGGAGAAGAGGAAGAGAAGAAGTTAGGGGCTTACAAGTGGGTCCAGCATATTTTTAAATTTATTTACTTATTACACTGATTGGAGTGCTCGCTGTCAAAACCCTTAACCCTAAAACATCTTATTTGTCAAAACATTTGCCACGTTAGCGCCAACTTGGACAAAACCGGCTTGAATCAGCATTGGAGGTAAAATAAACGGTATTGATAGTTGAAGGGGTCAAAGACTAGGTTTTGTAGTTTGAGGTTCAAATCTAGACTTTTGCAATAGTTTACGAGGGTCAAATGAACTTATTCCAATTTCAAATAACCATGGAAAAATATTTCAGTTGAACTACTACAACGTTTAATTGAAGTGTTGCAATAATCCAACATTTAGAAAACACATTCACCGGTTCTGTTTTTAGCATCTCTGAATATTTTTCAAAGACTTTAGGTAAAAACACTACAACGTGATAGATAAAAAAAATTAATTCTCTACGTGCCACTAACAAACTACATGATTTCTTATATGTCATTCATTGTGAGACTGACATGTGAGCCTCGAACCCATATGTCAGTAAGACAAGACATGAGTGACTTATAAGAAACAAGGGAAACAATAGTACACAGACGTACAAAGCAAATAAAAATTCGGATGATTCACTTGTCCTCATGGGCGCTTACATGCTACCCATTCATTTAACTTTTTTCCACACGCTACTCCAAGCCACTCGTTCCTCCTTTTGTTTCCCACGCTTATTCTATCCATCCAATCCTAATCCACCGAGCTGTACCGCTTGGCGCTCCACCTTAGCTCGTCGTACGACTTCCAACACTGCTAGAGCCCGTGCGTGTCGACGTCCATGCTCGAGTTCTTCCATAGTGTTGCCGACTGCTGGAGGTGAGGCCGCTCCTTCTCCTTGCCTGGGCTAGCAGGGCCGCGGGAGCTAGAGGGGAGGGAGAGGAAGGAGCCGAGCTGGCAGGGCTTGGACGGCGACCAGGCGGCTAGGAGGTGGCGGGTGGCGGCGGAGGCTTGGGTGGCCATGGCCATGGCATTTCTTGGCAGCAAGGAGATGGATAAGAGGCAAGCAAGATCGAGCAGAAGTGGTGTGGCGACGAGTGAGGAGTAGTAGAGCTGGCTGGCTAAGAGGTAACGGGTTTGGGTGGGGAGGGTGGGGAAGTGGAATTGGTATTCTTGTTTTTATTGTAGCAAGTTCCAAATTGTTGTACCAAGTGTTTTTATTTGTTGCAATGTGATGTTGTAGCATGTTGCAATTTTGTTACAAATTTTGTTGCAGTGGGATTTTTGTTGTGTTTGTGTGCAAACCATAGGGCTGAATTTGTTGCGCAAGGATTTTTTTTGTTGCATGGTGATCGCATCAATGTTGCGTCTCATTGAAATATTTGTTGTAGTGTTTGATTGTTGCTTATTTGAACTTTCTTTGATATGTTGCGATCGGTGAAAAAATGTTATGCACTGCTGGAAAAATATTATGACCGCTGAAAAAATGTTGCACCCATTCTTCCCTTGTGTTGCATCGGATTTTCCATTGTCATCCATTTTCTAGATGTTGAATGCTGATGTTGCATCATCTTCTTTCCCCACCTAGTTTGAAACCCAATTTTTTTTGTTGCGACCGTGAAAAAATTGTTGCGCTCGTGGAAAAAATGTTGCAATTGGAACATACGATGTGAGGCTTCCATCGTACGTTCGAGCCGTAGTTGGCAATAGTACTATGCAAACGTCTGATGTGATCGGACAGCTTTAAAAAATCCCCTCTCGTTCAGCTGGCTCCCTGCCTTTCCTCTCCGCTTTTTCGCTGGAGCAGAAATATCAAAGCCCAATCTCTAGTTCTCTACTCCTCTTCCCAAACTCTAATTCCCCACTACCCTCTCCCTTCGCAATTCACAACTCTAATTCCCCACTGCCTCGACGTCCTTGTGTTCCCCTCCGCCACGAGCTCACACGTAGTGGTCGACAGTGCGCGGAGCCAAAATCGTGCGCTCCCCAACGCATTCCCCTTCGTCGTGCGTCTGTGCATGAGGGTTCGTGAACCCATGAGACTATTCAATAATTCTAACATCTACCATTCGCCTGATTTGGTGATTTGGTTGGTTTTGATCTGATGTGGTTGCTTGTTTGATTTGTTGATCGGTGACTCCCCAGCCCAAACAGGGTGGTCTAGTTGCGACCCGCAAGTAGTGTGTGTGTGTGTTGCATGGTCGCAACATTTTTTTGTTGCACGATGAGACGCAACAATGTTGCGTCTCATTGAAAATTTTGTTACAGTCTTTGATTGTTGCTTGTTTGAACTTTCTTTGATATGTTGCGACCGGTGAAAAAATGTTGCGACCGTTGGAAAAAAATATTGCGACCGATGAAAAAAAATATTACGACCGTTGAAAAAATGTTGTACCGTTCTTCCCTTGTGTTGCATCAGATTTTCCACTGTCATCCATTTTCCAGACGCTGAACGCTGGGTCTGATGCATCATCTTCTTCCCCCACCTAGATTGAAATCCAGTTTTTTTTGTTGCGATCCGTGGAAAAAATGTTGCGGGCGTGGAAAAAAAATGTTGCAATCATAACGTACGATCCGAGCCGTAGTTGCGCCCAAGAACAATCGAAGTTATTCAGTGTCTAACTCCGGTTTCATGGAATTGCCCTAGTAAAAAACGATCAACCATCATGTTGCCTCTCGAGAGCTCACCAGATGGGTCGTACAACCGGCCAGCCCGGCACTACACTATAGGCTCAGCTCGAGCATGACACGCCCACACCGCTCGCAGTCGCCAAAGACTACACGATGGCTTGGGCCGTGCCTAGGCGGTCAGCCTGGCACAATGGGCTGGCCTGGCACGACACGAATAGTGCTGGGCCAATGCGAGGCACGGCACGAGCCCAGCAGGCATGGCACGGCCTGAGCGGCCTAGAGAGCCAACGCCCGAGGGAGAGGCCAGAGACAGGAGGTCCGAGAGCGCGTGGTCACGCGAGGTGGAGTTGAGGAAGACTAGTAGCGTGGGAGGAAGCCGGTAAGCCAGGAGGTCCTGACCGAGAGGAGGAGGGAAAGGATGGCACAAGAGGGAGCCAGAGCGGAGAGGCGTGGAGATGGCTCTGCATTGAGGAGGTGGCGCAGAGGTGAGGAGGCGAGGAGGCCGCACGGAGGTGAGGAGGCGGCGTGACCGTGCGGGCCGTGCGACGAGCCGGCGAGGAGGTGGCTCGGCGGTTGTGCACTTGTGCAGTCTTATGGACAAGGAGGCGCAGAGGAGACGAGGCGGTGCGGACGAGGAGGCTAGTGAGAGGAGGTGCCTGTCGCCGCAGAGAGAGGAGGCAACAAGGCGGCGGAGGAGGCAACAAGGTGGCACACGGAGCTGTGAGGAGGTGGCTCGGCGATTGTGCACTTGTGTAGTCTTGCGGACAAGGAGGCACGGAGGAGAGGAGGTGGCGTGGTTGGCCCGAGTAGAGAGGAGGCAACAAGGCGGCGCACGGAGCTACGAGGAGGTGGCTCGGCGATTGTGCACTTGTGCAGTCTTGCGGACGAGGAGGCACGGAGGAGAGGAGGTGGCGCGGCTAGCCGGAGTGAGAGGAGGCACACGGTACCAGACACGCACGCTGCAAGGTGGGGAGTGTTGGGGAAGAAAAAGGCTGAGCAAAGCGGAGTAGGCCTGGCAGGCAGGGGAGGCCGGGCAAGGGCAGGGGCAGGCTGGGTAAGCGGCACGTGGGCTAAAACGTGCTTCTGGGCCATGCCTGGCACGACACGGTCCAACTGAAATCAAACCATGGGAAGATATTTCGATTGAATTTGTTTTAGAATTGTCTAGAACAAAGAAGGGGAGCGATAGTATATTCGTCGTTGTTGATAGATTTTCTAAGATGGCCCACTTTATACCATATCATAATAGTAATGATGCTACCCATATTGCTGATTTATTCTTTTGTAAAATTGTTCGCTTGCATGGTGTGCATAATACTATAGTTTCAGATCGTGATGCTAAATTTCTTAGCCACTTTTGGAGAATTTTATGGGCTAAATTGGGGACTAAGCTGTTATTTTCTACTACTTGTCATTCCCAAACTGATGGATAAACTGAAGTTGTGAATAGAACTTTATCTACAATGCTTAGGGCTGTGTTGAAAAAGAATTTTAAAATATGGGAAGAATGCTTACCTCATATTGAGTTTGCTTATAATCGCTCACCGTGATTCTACTACCAAGATGTGCCCTTTGAGGTTGTTTATGGTTTTGTGCCTCGTGCTCCTATTGATTTAATGCATATTCCATCTTCGGAGAAATTGAACTTTTATGCTAAACAACGTGCTGACTTGATTTTAAAAATGCATGAGACAACTAAGGAGAATATAGAGCGTATGAATGCTAAATATAAACTTGCTGGTAGTCAGGGGAGAAAACATTTAACTTTTGAATCAGGAGATCTTGTTTGGTTGCACTTGAGAAAAGATAGGTTTCCTGAATTGAGAAAGTCAAAATTGATGCCTAGAGCTGATGGTCCTTTCAAAGTATTCAAAAAGATTAATGATAATGCATATAAGCTTGAACTGTCTGCAGATTTTAGGGTTAGTCCCACATTTAATATTGCAGATTTGAAGCTATACTTGGGAGAAGACGATGAGCTTGAGTCGAGGACGACTCAAATACAAGAAGGGGAGGATGATGAGGACATCCCTAACTTGGATACAACCATGTCTACACACACAACTGATCCACAACCAGTGTTACAAAGACCAATTAGTCGAGCTTGTGTTCGCCAACTTAATCACTAGGTGAATTCGTTCATAGGTTTATATATTACTGAGAATAGACCGCTACCTAATGCAAGTGATTTAATTGTGCTTATGAACATGGGAGAGGATCAAGGAGAGGTATGTGGAGTCATGGACAAGCATAGAAGGTATAATGGAGGTCATCACATCACTTTGGGTCCGAGCCAAGCAAGAGTTCGAGTTGGGCTAGCTCTGGATTCGAGTTCGGACTACTGCGACAACACTAAGTTCAAACGGCCATAACTTTTTCATGCGGACTCCGTTTGAGACGTTCTTGGACTTCATTAAAAGCTTATCAAGTCTACTTTCCAATGGATCCAACCGCAACTTCAAATTCTAACCGAGCCAGCCACAATCAACAAAACAATACATGTCTATTTTTGAGTCTGAGTCCAAAGGATGTTGCGCCACCTCCTCTTGGGCCCATGGGCCTTGTAACCCTAGGGGCGTGCGTCCACTTCCCTGGCCACCCCTGGTCATCTTCCCATATAGGAGACGCTGCCTCCCTTTGCTAGAACTCAGATTTCGTTGAGTTTAGGTTTAGCCATTGTGCAAACTGTTTCTTCACCGTGTCACGACCACCGTCAAGACAAATTTTCGATCCCATCTTTGTTTTCAATACCATAAACGCTACAATCCTATTCGCAATAACAGATTGTCTACATCTTATTCTTGCTAGTTCTTCGATTGCTCGCAGGAATTGAACATCGTGTTCAGGTTGATCGCGCTTCCAGCAAGGTTAATAACATTTCGCAGTTGGTTCAATGATTGCTAAGGCACAAGCGTCGTCGTACGGTTGTAGTCGGATCGCGAGAGTCACCTCCACCAAAATCGATAGTTATCAATCTCATCGAAAGATTGGGCACCCCGCCTCCATCATGTGGTATAAGAGCTCAAGGTTGCTCGGTAAGAATTTACTGTTTTTCATAGCTAGGTTGCTTAATTCCGAAAGTCCATAAAAAGTCCAAAAAAATTATAGGATTAGATCACCTATCTGTCCAAGACCGATTGCGCCATTGCATCTTTCTTTTCAGTGCATCGCATTGTTGAACTTTCGGTTGCATCGTCTTGTCCTTTGCTGGTCTTAGTGTCTAGTTCCTTTAGAGTTTCGAGTTCTGTTCACGTTTGGTTGCACCATTGCGGTTGGGTTCAATCGCCGCCTACCTCCATCGCTGCGATCCTTGCTGCGCGCCACAGAGTCTGCTGTCGCTCGCTTTCCACACGCCACGACCACTAGAGCCGTTGCCGTGACCACCAGCGCTGCCACCATCCCTTGCCGCATCCTACCGTGGCCACCATCCTCCTACCGCGGCAAGCCACCATCCTCCTGCCGCCGCCACATCAAGGGAAACCCTAACCAAGAACAAAAGTTCGTTTCGGTTTTGTGACATAGAAGAAAAAGAAAAGAGAGAGATAGAGAAAAAAAAAGAAGAGGTTGTTTTCGCGCTGTCAGAAGGAAACCTAAGATTCATCTGACTTTAGCAACGTGATCGAAAAAGAAATAAAAGTTTAGAGAGAGAGAGACCCATGTACTTATTTACCCCTACTTTTTTACCTGACTTCAGCTTTTAATTACCTATTTACCCCTGCTTTTTACAAAAAGTTTGTGATCCATATAACCCCTAGGCCCGGAAGAGGACTTTGAAGAGTTTTGAGTGAAGTGCAGATTTGCAAAAAAAAAGAAAAAAAATGACAAAAAAGGTTTATCAGAATTTGCTCAAAATTGACAGAACCCTGTTGCAAGTGATTCTAAGGTTCCCTGTGAAGGTTGCATCCTTTTTCAAGCTTCTACCGCATCGTGCTTTTGTTTGTGTTCTAGGCTCGCGTCTCTAGTACGGTCTAGCCTAAGACCAACACTAACCGACGTTGAACGATTTTTCAGCTTGCATTCTCTAATTTGATAGTTGCTAATCCATTACTACCATACTTGAGCCTTCCTAGCTACACTTTTTCTACACCGTACAGGCTGAACTTCACCTAGCAATCGCTTCATCCAATCTTCGGAGATACATTGGCACCGCTGGTTGCCGATCACCCTATTTGCTTGATAAGAATTTGATAGAAGGTTTGAGTGTGAGCGACTTTTGAACCACCACATCCTAGTAGTTGCTAGGGACATATACTTGTGTTTTTGCTAACAATGGCAGGTTCTGCGGAGCATTTGGATGAGGATACACTTCCCTGGCTGCCACCCCTGGTCATGTTCCCATATAGGAGCCGCCGCCTCCCTTTGCTAGAACTTGCATTTCGTTGAGTTTAGGTTTAGCCATTGTGCAAACTTCTGTTCTTCAGTTGTGTCGGTTGACCACCTGTCAAGACAGCCTTCGGGATCCCATCTTTGTTTTCAATACCATAAACGCTACAATCCTATTCGCAATAACAGATTGCCTACATCTTATTCTTGCTAGTTCTTCGATTGCTCGCAAGAATGAAACCTCGTGTTTAGGTTGATCGCGCTTCCAGTAAGGTCAATAACATCTCAGAGTTGGTTAAATGATTGCTAAGGTGTAAGCGTCGTCGTACGGTTGTAGTCGGATCGCGAAAGTCACTTCCACCAAAATCGATAGTTATCAATCTCATTGAAAGATCGGGCACCCCAACTCCATCATGTATTTTCTTTCATTTCTAGACAGGCAACAATTAGAGATCTAGTAAAATACTATACTGAACGTCGTAATAAAATAAAGGAACTATTTAGTACATGCACATTTTCGGTGGCCCTGACCTTGAACATATGAAGTGGTCGGGCTAGGGAGGATTACCTTAGTGTAGTCGCGCATTGTGTTAATAACGATTGGGTAGCGGAGAAAAGGATTATAGTTTTGAAATTAATTGATGGAACACACATAGGTGAGAATATTGCGAACTGTATTATCAAAGTCGTGGAAGATTTTGGTTTTATAGATAAATATTCCTAATTACTTTAGACAACGCCGCTTCAAATTCTAGGGCCATGGACATTCTTACTCTAGTGTTGAGTACACTCGCCGATTCCTTCTTGCTACGTCAAGGATGCACTTGTCATATTACCAACTTTATAGTCAAATGTGGTTTGAAGAGGTTGAGCCCGTATATTAAAGTTTTCGCGATGCGATTTATTTCTTGAGTAATTCTAACGTAAGAATAGCACAATATAAGAACTTCTGTAGGGCGATGGGTGTACTTTCAAAAAAGTTCGGTTTGGATATGGCAATAAGGTGGAACTCTACTTATGTTATGCTTAAGAAGCTTTAACCATACAAGAGCCCTTTTTCTGTTTTTATTCAAACGCACTATCATAGCATTGATGGTAGTATACTATTAACTGAGCAACATTGGTTCGTTGCTGAGAAGATACGATCATTTTTTAAATTTTTTTATGAGGCAACTGTTGCTTTGTCCGCTGTGTACTATCCAACATCTCCTATCATTATGCATACTATTTTACGGATTGCTACTTAATTGAAAATGTGTGAAAATGACTTAGTTTTACGCGATGCTGTTGTTTCCATGAAATCTAAATACTTTAAATATTAGAGAGAAATCCCTTATCTATATGTATTTGCATTTTTTTAGATCTTAGGGCTAAAATTGATGCATTTAGTACTGTACTTGATCTTCCTAGTGATGCTATGGGGCATACTATACTGACTATTTTGCAGAAGTTCGTTCTCGGTTATACGAGGTTTACCAAATGTATGAAAATAAGTTCCGGGGAGTCCGCTCGCAACGACCTCCAGTAGCCCCTACCTCAAGTGGGAAGACAAATATGTAGAGATTCTTTTAACTGTGAAGACTGAGAACAAGCTGATTCACGAACATAACATTCTGTGAAAAATCCAGAGTAGTCAAAGGTGTTCGAAAATATGTACTTAGACAATGACAGCAACACCGACACGTAGAACAATGATATATTATGTATGCAGAGCTATATATTGTATTCTTTTTCCTTTGTTAAGGTTTTCTCATTTTGAGTTTTTACTTGACGAAAGTTTTAACAAGACATCCAGTTTGACATTAATAAAACTCTTTATTATATTTTCAATATTATTGTCTCATTTTTTTTAATTTTTATATCTACTTTTGAATTCAACATATTTTTCTATTTTATTTGGATTTTTTTCATTATGTCGGGCCAAACGGGTTAAACAGACCACACTTGGCCTGATAGGCTAAACAGACTGCATCGCCTCAAGATAAAGATTTAGTGGCCGACAGGCTACGCCTGGGCCACCACCTCGGCATGTGGGCTAACCTAGGACAGCACGAATAGCTTGCGGGCCTAAACAGGCCATGGCGACTCAGGCGCGCCGCTACCGTCGGCCGCTGCTTGGCAGTCTGCTCCTCAAAGATGGCAGCGCAATACCGCTTGAATTTTTAAAATAATATTATTTTAAAAGATATTTACAAAATAAATAGTCGTTTCAAAAATTACAAAAATATGTCCTGCCGCTTGCTTGAACTCAAGCACAGAACCCCCGTCCCCCTGCCGCCGCTTGAGGTATTTATCGCAGTTCAATCGGCGATAGGAACCTATCACCGCTGAATGGCGATATATACCTCACTTTCAGCCGCTTTTTGATTTTGTCTATTCCACTTAGGCGATTGTGATTTTCATAAAATTTAAACGGATTTAAATATGTAAGACTCGCAATAACATTTTATCATCGTCAGATGTTGTTGTACTACGATAAATTTTTGGAGAATTTATCGAGGACGCTTGAGGTATGAACATTCGTGAAGAGGAAGGTAAGTGATATTGCGATTCGCTTCGGGAATTCATACATCGATATTACGTAACTTGCGCAGTAACGCCATAACACTTAATTGAAATGATAATTCGAACATTGATAATAATATTTTCTCGCGTCGCTATGTCAACGCCTCCCATGTGGATCGCCTAGTCGGGCACGGATGAGGTCCCCACGGCGACGCCGAATGCCGATGTCTCCTTGGTCCTAAGTATTTCGCGTGGGGCATGTCTTGAAGGTGTGCCTGACACTCGCAAATGGAACACTTCTTCGCGCGACGCCCGCTTCGCCTCGCCCATATCGCTCTCGATGCGCCGCACTGCCGCCACCAACCTTTCCTTGAGCCTTGCAATGTCTCGCGCCCGCATTAGTTGCTCCTAGGTTGATGGCGCTGAAATGGCCAACAAAGAACAGAACCATACATCTCCACTCCATGTTTGCATCACCGCCTCCTTGGTGAAATAGTGAGAGAGGTATCGCCGAGATGTCGCGCCACCAGTTAACAAAGCGCCATGACATGGGAGCAGAGCCTATGCGTAAGAAGGGCTTGTTACAAGTGCATACGCAACTATCGCGCGTAGCGTGCACTCATGGTGATCCTCTCGCGGCTAGTCCCGCGACGCCCTTATCCTCGCACATTATCTCGGCGAAGCTCCTCATACCCATCTTGAATGCCCGCATCTCACCCTTCTTGCTCTTCTCCTCCATGTATGCGTGATCATGGCGGAGTAGAGTACTCATTTGCCATGGCGAGCACGCATTGCTGCATCTCATAACAAAGTAGTTTGTGGTACCGCGGAGAATTGCCTCCACAATACCAACCAAAGGGAGGCACCGCGCGCGCACATGACCCAGCTTGTAGACCTCGGCTAGGTTGGTTGTCATGATACCATATCGAGCACCACCCCTGGCCATGTAGCAACACCACTTCTCCTTAGGCTCGTGCTCAATCCGGTCGAGAAGCATTTGACCCGCCTCGTCTCCTCGTGACACTAGGAGCGTGCGTGGGTAGATGTGGCAATGCTTCGGCCCGACGCTTGGGGCGGCCTTTCGCTGCCTCCTTCGTGGGTTTGGGTCCGATCGCCCGTAATCTTTTCAGTGTTTCAACTTACGCCGCTGGTTCGTTGCACAGCGCTTGAATAGGTTCATCAAGTCCTTGTCGCGAATCGCTTATAGAAGTTCGCACCCAAGTGCCTCATGCACCACCCGCTCGTAGATCCGCCATGGAAGTGGTACGCCCTCTCCTCGCTGTAGCCGAGTTATTGCACGCAGCAGCTCGCGCGTCGGCCATGTATAAGGCATTCGCTGGGACGGTCCCGCACAATCAAATCCTCATATTCTTCAGGAACCACAACCAGCTATCTGTGTTCTCGCTTTCAACGAAAGAGAATGCCACGGGAAGAACTTGATTGTTTTTGTCCATCGCTATTGCAGTCAGTATCTAGCCCTTGTACCTCCCAGTCAGGAACGTGCCATCGATGCACAAGATTGGACGACGTTGGTCGGAATGCATTGATGCATGGACCAAAGGCGAAGAATGCTCGTTGTAGTACCTCTTATTAGCCACTTCGGATGCGTGGCGCCTTGAATGTCGACATGAGTGCGGATTCCCGTCTTGTATGACTCGGAGTTGCCCGTGGAGGTTGTGGTAGGAATCCTCGAACGTGCTGAACCTTGATTCCAATGCCTTCTGTTTTGCCCTCCAAGCCTTTGCATAGCTGATAGTGTACTGGAACCTTGCTTGTATGGCCCGAATGATGGATCGTGGCTCAAAATCTAGGTTATCCACTATCTCACCGTACATTAGATTGGCGATGAAGCATGATGATAGGTTCGATGGGATCGTGATCGATCAATGACGACGCATGTGTGAGGGACCACTATGGAGCACTTCCAGAGGTGTCCCACTTGGCCGAAATGCGTGCACGCGCCAAGGGCATCCTCTATGCCGCATCGCACGTCGAGCATCTTGGGGTAGACTTCACGACGGTGAATGCGCGACGACCGACAATGCCCAAAATTTGACCGCATCTCGCACGGCCTCCTTGCACTTGTACATAGCTCCTAGTCGACTCGCTCGTCGTCGTACTCCTACGGAACATGGGAGCCTTCCTTGACGCACGGAGGTTCTCGAACGGTATGTGTTCCACTTGATGGAATCGGCCGGCCGTTTGCATGACCATCGCCATCGTAACCTTCATCTTCGGACAATGTCATGTAGTCTTGGTCTTCGAGATCCATCATTTGCACCGCTTCAAGCTCCTCCCCTCGCCAAAGCCACTAGCTTGTCTCATCGAATGATGTAATTCGGCATAGCCTTCATCGATTTACATCGCAACCTCTTGCCCTTCGCTGCTGTGCGCGCTGCGCTGAGTCACCTATTTCTTCCTCGGTGTCAAGAACTCCTACTTGTTCGACGCAGATGCAGGAGTGAGTTTTGCAAACGCCTAGATCAGAAGGACCAATTTCCATTCTCTCCTCGCCATGCGCATTTAGGACCGCCATGAATTTGTTCCTTTAGTTGCACTAACTCCCAATACGTGGGTTGTCCCGCCCGGGGCAAGACAACTCAATGTCGATCGCACATCACGATCCACTTGGAACGTGGAAGAACCACCGCATCACAGCGCCGAATGTACGCTGCTCGTGTCTTGGCAGAGGCATGTCGACGACCGAAATAACTCAAATCGATACCCTCGCACCCTCCATAATAGTCCTCTACCGTAGTAAATTTTGAAGTTGACTACGTCGGACATATTTAATGCACTACAGTGTGAAGAATATTTACACGATGAACTACATATGTGCAACTAAACAGCCCACAAAAAGTTTGTAAAACAGACTTCACTACGTAACATTACATCAAAAATCATTTAACTGCATTCATTAAGAAAATTACCCGAGAGGTGGCCAATCGATAGCAATAGCCGCTAGCTTTTCTCCTCCTCTCGCTCATCCTTCTCTTTTTGCTGAGTAAGACTGAGTACTGTGTGGAATTTTGAGGGTTCCAAGAGGGTTATATACATGTAAGGGCTTGTCGCCAGTTTGAACGGCGACACTTCTCGTCGCCATTGAATCAGTGATATATAGATGAACCGCGATAAGCGTTCAATCAAGCATGTGATTCATTTTTGTAGCTTATTGCGGCGGGTATTTGTTGTTGTAAATATCTTTTTAAAATACCTCGTGCATTGTTGCAAGATTTTATTATAATGCGTCCGGGAATTCTTTTACAACTTCGTTGGAGAACTTTGGAGAAATAACGCAACGATAACAACAAGACATTTCATCGGAATAAGGGGGTTACATGGCACGCACGACAACGAACCGAGGACGGTACATGCATGCCTTTAGGGAAATTGAAATACATGGGATATGTGGAGGACTATGATAGATCTACTGAGTGGAACGTGGCCATTTACCCTTGCGGCCCAACTCGGTGTTGTACTCCTCGCCTTGGGCCTTAGCTCGCCGCAATGGCCCTCTTCGCTCCCTCTCGGCCTCCGTCGCTCACATGCTCATGCTCCGCCTCACGCTGCTCGTCCGCCGCTTTGCTCGGCTCGCTTCAACTTTCAACTCTTTGAGGCGCCTTTCACGGTCTCGATGTTCTCCCGCCCAGCTTCTTCCAGGTGAGCAACGACCACATGTCGTAGGTGGATCTTGTCGCCGATCCACCGCCGGAAATTGCATAGGGGTGGCGGAGATCGCGTGGGTAAAGAGCGTCGCTACGCTGCTACGCGAACAAAAATAGCATTGTACCATGAAATACGGTTTCATTAATGGATGCACATCGTTGATGTCGATGGCGTAGTTTGGGCAAAGACTAATCACTTGCAGTGCATCCCCGACACCAAAGATAGGTGGCGCCACTTCATCGGGGCCCTTCCGCAGGGCGCTCGCGGCATTGGTGGGGTCGCGCCGACCTGCAACCATTGGGCGCATTACGAGGCAACTTCCTCGATCCACCAGCCTGAAAAGTTTTGTGTGTGAAAGGTTCTCGACTAACGGCATGATAGCGAGCGCTGGTCTCATGGGGAGACACCCAATCCTTCAAAAGTTTGCGGATTTTCTCCCATTCCTTCTCCTTGCCCATGTTTTCTACTTGGTGGTGGTATTGTGGACTTGTTGGACGAGTTGCGCTGTATGTATAGCTAGAGCTGACTGAGCTATAGCCGAGGCTCTGGTCTTGGTAAAAGGTGCCTCGTCGTCAAATAGTCTCGAAAAGTCGACTCGCCGGGTCACATCGCCTTGAAAAGTCGCCTCGCCTCGTCACATCATCCTCAAAAGTCGCTTTTTGGTCGATCGCCCGAAAAGTCGCCTCGTCCGTCCCATCGCCCTAAAAGCCGCTCATCCGGTCACATCGCCCTAAAAGCTCACATCGCCCCAAAAGCTCGATCGCCCCAAAAGTTGCCTCGCTCGACACATCGCCCTAAATATCCGCCTCGCCTCGGTCACATCGCCCAAAAGCCGCTCGGGGTCAAATAGTCCTAATAAGCTAGCTCGCCCGTCACATCGCCCTACAAGATAGCTCGCTTGCTCACGCGTTGTCAAAAGTTTGATCGCTTGATCACGTGGTATTCAAAAGATTTTAGTACCAAACCGAGATCGCCATAATAATAGTTGCAAACGTAATAAAATTTACGTAGCTACCATTATCGATACTAACAAAAATCAACATCTAGTGGCGCCCTCTTAGGGTGCACCCGCGTGTCGCCCCGGCCTCCTCGTCGCCGCCGCGAGTACGCCGAGGGTCGGGCTACTCGACTACCCACCCACGCGCAGTAGCTCGCGTGGTGTCACCAGGCCGCTCTCGCGTCCGGGTTTGCGCCACCGACGAACTCGCACCGCATACCGAGAAGCTCCATAGAGAATCGCGTGGTCACGCGGATCCTCAAGAAGTCCTCGATGGGTGCCGATAGATATGCAACGCCGTAACAAAGGTATCGCCCTCCCAAACTGCTCTCGCGAATAATTACGCTACAAACCTAATTATGGTGGAAAGGACGTTACGTGACCGCGGAACTTACCGTTGGTCCAAGATGTGCTCGACGACGCAGCATAGTCCTCGCCCGCGCATGGTGGAGCCGAGGACCCGTAATGTAAGATAGTCGCCACAAACTTTGGAGGTTCAAATGAAGAAGCGATGTGAGCGTGTCGTACTCACCTCCAAGATGTCCCGAGGTGCTCGCCCCACCCCACCCTCGCCACGACGACGAGCCCGCTCGAGCGAGCAGAGGTCGTGTCCGCCACCTCGGCCGACCTCGCCCTCCGATCGCCGGTCCACCGGGTCGGTCGGCGGCGACACTGCCGACCGCACCGCAGACGCCGCCTCCCGATCCGTCGCAGAGCCCTCGTCTCCGCCGCCGTTGTCATGCGCCGCAAGGAGTCTACCAATTCAACAATCTCCTGAAGATCCACCGCACACGTAATCAACAAGTTGTAGACCTAAGTCGCCAAATTAAATACGAAATAAGGACCGTTGAGTACATACGCAGCCGTGAAAGCGTAGTCCGCCGGGTGGGGTACGTGTCCGACGCCGAGGCCTCATGCCGAGGAGGGTCGCCCACGACCCGACGCAACGGCTCGCCCGAGTAGCGCATCACCCCATGTACTAGCCGTGACGTCTCGGGTCGAGGGATCTTGCCCACACCGACGAGGTCCTCGATCGCGCTTACTCCAACCTCCACCTAAGGGGGCTATCCTGTCCGACCAGACATCGAGCCGCGAACTACCTTCCGAGTGTACTGTGGACGGCAAGAAAATTATTTGTGCGGATGTAACACACATTGTATGAAAGAAGTAAACAGTGAACTTACGCGCATCGCAGCCGCACCCGCCGCCCCAAAGGGTCGGGACCTCTGCCGCAGATCGAATCGGGCGATGACACGCTGTACCCGTACTCTCCACGAAGATGTCATGCACTAAGGCACTCCGCGCGGTACCAAGATGTTTAGTCTAGCGTGCACAAGACCGGATGCATCGTTGGGGAGCGCGATCACCCCGGCGCCATCAGACGGTGTCCGCATGACGCGATCATCGGTCACCGATCGAACATCGCAACGCATCTCGGTAGGAGCCCGCAAGGTGATCGCCAGAAGGTGACTCGCGAATAGAACACCGCAAACTAAGCACACGAAATAGTGATTGCAATACAAAACAATAAATGAATATGAAACTAACTCCGCTTGGCACCACAAAGCGCCCATGGTCGCCACCCAGTCGCTCGCGCGGACGATAAGCTATCCTCGACGCCCAAGTCCGTGTGGCCGTCGATTCGGAAATGCTCCAACGACCACACCGCAGAGAAGCGGCATCCCGAGAGGATGGAGCCGCCGCGGCGCACGCCGCACGCTGCCGCGCACAAGGCGCGCAGACGCCGCAAGACAAAGACGGCCGACCCACGGTATCGCGGATCTCGTCGATCGTGAACCGCCACTCACGCCGCGCACGGAGCGTAGTGCTTGTCAACGCCGCCGCCTGGGAGCTCAGAACATGACCCACCCGAACAACCACAGCAGGTAGGCCTCGGCGCCTCCTAACGTTGATGTCCTCCGGTTCTCGCGCCATACGCCGCCGCAAGAAGACACGCATACGCCGCCAGGTTCACATACGAATTGTTACGAGAACAATAGTTACGAACACTTACGTAGAATCGCGATCCACTTCGCAGGCCCGCGGCGGTCCAATCCACGCACCCGCTGCGCTCGGGCAAGACATCGTGGAACCCGCTAGCGCATCCGCGCGCCACGTGGTCGACGCCGCCCGCCACCATCCGAGCGCTCGCGAGGGGCAACCCGGCCGTAGCTCACGCCCGCAGCTGCCGACGCCATCTCCCGCACGGGAGGTGGAACGTGCGCTCGCCTCCAACGGTCAACCCGCCATCGCAGGCCCGGCCAGACGGAACGCTTAGATGTACGATCAAAGACGCTCGTCCCGCTGTCTTCCACCGCCGCCTCCACCATCCTCGCGAGTGGAAGGAGGCTCGCTCTCAACCTCGCGCCAACGCAAAATAATCGCACCGCAATTATTACACAGAGTCAACGCAAAATAATCGGATCGCGATTGAGTGCATGAAGGTCACAACTTCACGCATTCTAATCCGCCTCTGCAGCCTCCATGCCTCGATGGGGTGCGAAATGAAACTCCCAAGCTCTATCGGCTACCACTCCCGGGAGCACGACATCGAGGCGGCTACGTGACGCTGTGGTCAATCACTAGGTCAAGTAACTCAGAGTGACTCGCGTCGCTATACCCAAAATACAGAAAAACAAAGTTCATATTTTTTCATGCGCCTTTACGTAGCCTATGTACCAACTACGAATTTTCTTTACAAATTAAATGCATGACACATTTTAAATGATATTTCCCGACTAACAAGATATTGACCGCGCAATAACACAATAATAACAACGCACTAACAAAATAATAATCGCAGCATACATATTCTCACAATTTAAAAATGTGTCATGCAAATCTCCTAGTTTAAAAGAGAATTCTGCATTAATTATATTACTACAAATGTCAACAAATACTGACTAACTCTATGTCGCTATTGTTGCAATTCTATGTCGCTACACAACTCAAAATATGTACTACACAGTTCGACTTCATTTATGTACCATACTCAATTCTATGTCGCTATTGTCGCAATTCACAATTCGACTACATTTATCTAACCCACTCAAAAGGTGCACTACGCTTCGACTACATTTATCTAACCTACTCAATTCTATGTCGCTATTGTCGCAATTTATGTCGCTACACAACTCAAAATATGTACTACAGTACCACTACATTTATCTAACCTACTCAATTCTATGTCGCTATTTTTGTTTGCTAACCTACAAGGTTTTGACATAACGCATACGCTTCGTAAAAATATACCGCAAGATGATCGATCGAAACCGATGACGCCTATCAATCTCTCTCCGCGATTTAACCTACAGAGCTTCGCTACTATTTCTTCTCTCCTCTCCAACCTCTCTTGTTTTTTCTAGAATTAAAATGAATTCGCATCGATTTTTTGGGGTTTTTATAGTGGGTAATCGCCGCCGCTTGAATCTGGCGACAAGAACCTATTGCCGCTGAATCGCGACAAGAACTCCGCCTGTCTTCCTCGCCAGCTTGAATCGCGACATGGACATATTTTTGTAATTTTTGAAACTACTATTTATTTTTGTAAATATGTTTTAAAATAATATTATTTTTAAAATTCTCGCTTCACGCGCGATGTCCCACACGCACCATCGAGCACTCTCCAAGGCCGCCGCCTCGCTGACGGCGAGGCCCTCCACGCTGGCGCTGTTCGCCAGTATGATCCAGAAGAGCTACCCGTGCATAGGACACTGGTCCAAAATCTATTTATATATATATATATATATATATATATATATATATATATATATATATATATATATATATATATATATATATTACATACATGAATAGTATCGACACCCTAAGCCAAATTGAGGACTACGACCGCCATCGAGCAATTTAATCCTCAACCGCAGCTCGCAGGGCATGTGGATCGCACGTAGCAACTAGCAAAACGCAAACGCGAAACCTCAGTTCCAAAGCGCCAGCGCCAGCCGCCACAACCCACGGCCATCTGCCATCCTCCCGCCGTCCCAGACGACGCGCAAGGCGGCGAATGGCCCAACACCGAGCGCAGGCGGCGTGCGCTGCTGCGGCTTGCTGCCCACGAGGAGGAGGCGCGCTGCCCAGCGAGGCAAACCGAGGAGGCGCGTGCGGCGCGCGAGGAGGCCAGCGGCAGCGCGAGTGCAACCACGCACGCCGCCGCTCGGGAACTCGAGGTTTTGGCGTTTTGCAGTTTTGCTAGTTGCTACGTGCAGTCATGCACGGCTGCGGGCTGCGGTTGGGGATTAGAATTGCTCAGTGGCAGTGCGCAGTGCTCACCAATCGGCAATCGCACTAGCAACTGGCCGAGCGGGCGAGACGGGAGTAAGACGCGACACCGCTCCAGGTTCTAGCCGTAGTGTCGCACGATTTCGACTTTTCTAGCGGCGAGGCGGCGAAATTTCCTGCGGCGAAGCCCTCAGTAATTTTGTTTTCTTCAGTAATAGTTACCGATTTATGATTTATCTCAAGCACAATCACACATTTTGTATTTTAGGGATTCAATTTGCTAATTATTGATTGATTTTCTCAAACCCCAGGATTGTGGTTTACAATTGTGGTAGACTGGTGGTGGAAATTATAATACCTAGTGACAAATCAGAGGCAAACTTACAACTTTTGAGACATGTGATGTGTCAAGCTTTGGATTTGAGGTTTTGACTTGAGAGTTAAGACACAATGTCGAATAAGTGAGCCTCACAATTTTAAATAATTGACTACAAATGTATGTTTCTATTATTCTATAGTACAAATATCTAATGGAGTATTCAAATAATTGGCAAATGATAGGTAAATTTATGGAAAGATTTCTTAAAAGGAAAGCGCCATCACAAGAGGAGAATGATGTCCCATCGCATGAACAGAACGATGGCCTCTCCCGTGATTTCAATTTGGAGCATTTGATGGATCTAGCTAAACTTTATCCGCATGATTTTGATGAAGGGGAATTGAGGGACCTTAAACACCACCTTCGCCTCTATATTGCCGATGTGTGTGCGGATGATAGATTCTCAAACATAGAGACTATTAGCGACCTTTCTAAAAAAAATGGTGGAAACAAGGAAACATATTTGCTATCCTTTAGTTTATCGACTTTTGAAGCTAACATTAGTGTTGCCTGTTGCCACTGCTACAGTTGAGAGATGCTTTTCAGCCATGAAAATTGTGAAAACATATTTGCGTAATCACATTAGCGATGACTTCTTGAGAGATAGTCTTATTTGCTATGTGGAGAAATGCGAAATGGGGAAGGTTGCCAATGATGCTGTAATTCATCGCTTCCAGAACTTAAGGGAGCGTAGATAGAAAATATAAAATGTAATGTACATATCTTTGTTCCGATAAATTCATGATTCTTTTACTTAAAATTTTACTAAATGATTTATTCTACTTTTTGTAGGCTATCAAGGCCGGATGTTGTTTTTTGCCGATGCCGACAATCTTTTGTCTATAGTTTGGAACTTTATCCATCATTTATTCACTTTGCTACAGTTAACCAAAACTACTACTAAGAGTGTAGGACTCTTTGTTTTGGTAAACACTTTGATGGCTATTTCTTTATCCATCACGTAGAATTGTTTAACGCATTACTATTCTAACTTTTATATAACATTACTTTATAATTAGATATGTGTGATATGTATATAACATTGCCCCTGAGTCCGGCGCCACCTCCCACGCGCCCGTCTCCAACTCCCTCATCACCTTCTACTCCTACCTCCCGCGCCCGCTCCTCCCCGCTGCCTTCGCCGTCTATGCCGACATCCTCGGCGCCGCCCGCGACGTCGCCTCATGGAACTCCCTCCTCAACCCGCTCACCCACCACCGCCCCCTCGCCGCGCTCTCCCACTTCCGCTCCATGCTCTCCTCCTCCACCGTCCTCCCGTCCCCGCACTCCTGCGCCGCCGCCGCCCGCGCGCACTCCGCGTCCGCCGGCGCCGCGGCCCACGCTCTCTCTCGCAAGCTCCCCTCTGCCAGCTCCAATGTGTTCGTATCCACCGCCCTTCTCAACGTGTACTGCAAGTTGGACCTAGCCCCCGACGCCCGGAGGGTGTTTGACGAAATGCTGCACCGGAATACAGTGTCCTGGGCCGGCATGGTGTCAGGGTATGCTGCGGGGAAGTCCTCCACGGAGGCATTTGAGCCCTTCCAGCTGATGCTTGGGCAGTGCCTGTTGGAGAAAAATGAGTTTGTTGCCACGGCAGTTCTCAGCGCAGTTAGTGTGCCATTGGGTTTGCCCATGGTGGTGCAGCTGCATGGGCTCGTTGAAAGATGATGTTGGTGGGGTTTGTGTCAGTTGAAAATTAGCTTGTCACGATGTATGCAAAGGCTGAGTGTATGGATGCAGCGTTGCATGTGTTTGAGTCGTCAAAAAGGAGGAATTCGATCACATGGTCGGCAATGATCACCGGGTATGCACAGAATGGGGAGGCGGAGAGTGCAGTTAGGATGTTCTCACACATGCATTCTGCAGGGTTCTCACCAACGGAGTTCACCTTTGTTGGGGTACTCAACACGTGTAGTGATGTGGGAGCATTAGCGGTAGGGAGGCAAGCACATGGTTTGATGGTGAAGTTTGGGTTTGAGGTGCAGGTGTCTGTGAAGAGTGCACTGGTGGACATGTATGCCAAGTGTGGTTGTATTGGTGATGCAAAGGAAGGGTTGGATCAGTTGTACGAGGTTGACATGGTCCGTTGGACAGCGATGGTTGCTGCGCATGTGCAAAATGCGGAGCATGAGGAAGCCCTGATGTTGTATGCCAGGATGGACAAGGAGGGCATCATACCCAGTACGTTGACTATAGCTAGCATTCTTAGAGCATGTGCTGGCCTTGCAGCATTGGAGCCAGGGAAGCAAGTGCACAAGCAAATCTTGAAATATGGGTTTGGTTTGGGAGCTCCTGATGGAAGTGCCTTGTCTACAATGTATTCAAAGTGTGGGAACCTTGAAGATGGCATGGTTGTCTTCAGAAGGATGCCTGATAGGGATGTTATTGCATGGAACTCTGTCATTTCTGTTTTTTCACAAAATGGGCATGGCAACGGTGCACTGGACCTGTTTGAGGAGATGAAGCTAGAGGGCACTGCACCTGATCATATAACATTCATTAATGTATTGTGTGCTTGTAGTCACATGGGCCTAGTTGTCAGAGGATGGATGGATTTATTTTAGGTCAATGATCAAAGACTATGGTTTAACTCCTAGGCTGGATCACTATGCTTGCATGGTTGATTTTCTTAGCCGAGCAGGGATGCTGAAGGAACCAAAAGACTTCATAGAGTCAATTACTATTGACCATGGAACATGCTTGTGGCGTGTAGTACTAGGAGCATGTCGCAGTTTACGGGATTTTGATGTTGGAGCATAGGCAGGTGAACGGCTGATGGAATTAGGTACTGGGGACTCCTCAGAGAAAATGGAATGTTGTTGAGTGGGTGAGACATTTGATGAGACTCCAAGGAGTTAGCAAAGATCTAGGATGCAGCTGGGTTGAGCTTAACAGCCAACTTCATGTGTTTGTTGTTGGGGAACAGCAGCATCCTGAGGCGGAAAATATAAATGCAGAGTTGAGAAGGCTTGCTTAAGAAATGAAGGATGAAGGATACCATCCAACATCTAAATTCTCATTCGATGAAGAACAGGATGTATTGGGCGAATCTGACGAAGAAGATCAATTGGAATTGATATCAGCAGCTTATAGCTGACTTCCAAAAAACAAGAAAAGTAAGTACTTCGATTGTTTCTACTAGAAATCAGAATAAAAAGAAAACTAAAACTTAAATAGTAAAATATTTGTGGGAGTATTTATGTTTGGATATATTTTTTGCAAGACAAAATTCACTGTTTCTATGTATCACTGTTAAATGGGACTTTAAATGATATTTATTGTCTTCTGTAACTCAGTGTCAGTGCCATTGAAAATTCTTCAAATTTTATGAATAAAATCCTCTTGTTGTGGTATTCCAAAGCTGCTTGTTGATATTCTATTCCCAGTAGAATTGTTATTTGCCCTTACGCTTTGCTTAAGCTCCCTTTTCCTGTGGTTACCATACCTAGCTTGTTCAAAGGAACTTTCGATGACTTCTGCAACCCCAGTTGTCCTGGAGCTTCATTTTAATGCTTTCGATGAATTGTTTATATTTTCAGTAACCACATATAACGAAACGCCTGTGTGTCTATTCTTTTCTCTGTCATATCTCCCGTTAGTTGAAACCTCTCCTACCCTTTTTTACTCCCTAGCCATCCTCATTTATCCCAGCTTGGCTGGCCAGAGGGAGAGAAGAGAGGAGACGGAGTGAGTAGAGAGAAGGGAGAGCTCTGGAGGTAGGGGTGAAAACGGATCAGATACGAACAGATAATGACTTTGCCATATTTGTTTTCATATTTTTTTTTCAGATACAAATACGAATACTGAGCGAATACAAAACGAATACGGTCACAGATATTTTTCGGCACATGAAAACCCTTTAAATTGTATGATAGAAATTAACGAAAACATATAATTAGTTCATGTGATGCAAACATTCATGAATTGTTCATATTTTCAGCAACCACACATAACAGTGGCACTAGCAAGCTGTATTAATTAGTTTATCACAAATATAACTCTTAGATATCAATGAGGCATATGCATATTCTACAAACTTTGCAAATGCCTAAATACAAGAAGAAAACAATACAGGACAATACATCTAACATCAGAAAACAATACTGCAAATGTTAGTAAGATATCATCAGAAATCTATGAGGCATCACATCTGCCTAAATACAAGAAGAAAACAATACAGGACATCCAGAATAGAGAACATTGCAAATGCTAGTAAGATTTGAGTCATGGTCACATCTAACATCAGAAAATACTGTACACTAAGGATGCTAAATAAGCTTTGAGTCATGGTCAGCAGAACATCGGAACATTTTTCAGATTTGAGTCATGGTCATTAGAACATTTCACATCTAAAATCAATGCAAATGCTAGTAAGATTTGAGTCATGGTCATCAGAACATTTTTCAGAATTGCCGAATAAGTCTGAAGATGTTTCTGTTTGCCGAATAGAGAACATTGCAAATGCTAAATAAGCATCGTGATCTAGCAAGATTCAGAATTGCTGAATAGATGTTTCTGTCTGGGCTCACGCTACATCAAGATTCAGTTCTTGGTCTGGGCTCACGTTACAACAAGATTCAGTTCGGTTCTAGAAGAATATGAGGAAATTTCATCTAGCTAGGTTGTTGCATAACCTATCATCTTGCACCTATCTCCAACTCCCCATTAGCCATCAGGATCCAGGAGACAATTTACAGCAGGGGGGAGTGTTCATGCTTAGTTGCTTACCTTCGGAGAATAGGGCGGGTGAGGTGGCCGTGTGCGGAGCCGGCGGAGGCCAGTGAGGTGGTCGGCGGGGAGGTGAGGTGGCCACAGGGGGATCCGACACACACTGGGGTGGGTGAGGTGGCCAGCGGGGAGGTGAGGTGGCCTCGGGCGAAGCCGGCGGGCCGGTGAGGGAGCCGGCGGGGAGGTGAGGCCTGAGTGCCTGTGCCGAGTGCGTGAGCGTAACGACGCGTGTGGTGGTGTGGAGACTAGATTGGAGTAGCCGAAGGCAGGCAGCACAAACCCTAATGACTAATGAGCTATGGGCCGATAGGTGGATCGCACGATGGGCCTGTGGGTCGGGGCAGATTTCATATATCCGATAATATGTATTCGATGAATAATGTGGCTATCAGATTCGTATTCGCTTTCAAAAATACATATTTGTTTTTGATCCGAGAATTATCCGATAAAAATATGATCCGAGACAATCCGAATTCGTTTCCGTCTGGATCGGACGGAAACTATCCGATCCGTTTTCACCCTTATCTGGAGGTAGAAGGAAGAAAGAAAGAGACAATGGAAGAGAAGAAATGGGCTAGAGGTGTAACATCCCAAAATCCATAATTTAGGAATACATAATAGAAATGCATTGGGAAAAACACTTTGATCATTTTGCATATGAAAATCTATCCATGTTTGAAATTTGGACTTTTGTTTAAAAGCAAATGTTGAAATACAAACAAACATGCACTTAAAGGAAATTGAGTTAAAACAAAATAAAAATGGCTGGGAGAATTATTTTAAGCATAATTGCTCAGGGAAAAATTTACTAAACAACTTATATGAATTGTTATTGAGAATAACAAATACAATTACATTATTTACATAAGAACAGAAACTTATAAGAATTTTAGAGAAAATCACAGAAGGGATAAACTTTTGAAAAATTTACATAAGGAACTACATTAGGTTAGGAGCCCTCACAAAAAGTTTCATAAAATCTGGACTTTGTTTGCCCAGGGGTCCGATAGGAGGATTGCTAGTGTTAAATAATCATGATATCCTACCGCATAACTGGATAATCCGTATTCGTATGTGATGGAGACTAGGGCTACCGTATTTGTATTCGATTCGAGAATTATCAGAGAAAAATCCGATCTGAGACAATCCGAATTCGTTTTCGTCTGGATTCGTTGGAAACTACCCGATCCGTTTTCACCCCTAAGTAATACACAATGAAACAAATTGTATTCTTGCATCATGTGTACAATCATGTTATGAATGATGAGGACCGAAGTGAATGATGAGGACCGCTTCGGGTGGTCATCTGATATCTACCTTGGTGGTAGAACTCCATGGGAGTGGAGAGATCCCTGGTTCCGTGGAGGATGAGCTGATGAAAGGGTGAACATCGCAGGTGTGTTTATTTATGTTATATCGTGTCGCATTTATCAAGACGTCGATCTTACGTAAAATAGAAAGGAGAAATGACGGGAAATCTCGTGGAATAATGGGACCGCTCTTTTATTAATATGAACCGAATTTACAAGGTATATCCTAAGGACTCGCTTGCCTCTTGCTAACTCGTAACTATTACACGAATCTATGGCTTGTGCTTTTGTCTTCCTTCTTCTATTGCCTTTTCCTCTCCCTTGATCCGCCTGTGTTCCATCTTTAAATAGCCCTCAAGAGGTGGCGCAGCTTTCCGAGAAGGCGCTCGATGCGGGCTATGCCTGGCCTGAGTCAAGTGACGGTTGATACAGATCAACTGCTTGGCTGTTATATGTCTATGAAACATATAACCGCACTGAGGTTGATCACCGTGTGTCTTGGATAAGATACGCCGTATGGAATATGCACGTGTTCCATTCATCATACTGTAGGGAATATACCTTGGAATCGCTCTACCTTCTACGAGTAGCTTCTCCGGCCTAAGCTTGGCTTGGGCCTTTGTCCGATTGTGTACCCATTATGTAACCTCCGAATCTCTACGACCAAAGGAGGTCGTGCACTCAAAGGTTACGACCATGAAGACGTATGGTCTTTTATATATTAAAGATAATATATAGAGGTTTTAATCCTCGCTACCAGCCCCGAACTTTAAATGAATAGGTCGTGAATACATTTCTTCCGATGAAATCGACGGATGACGCTATTAAATAAAAGGGCATTTGAAGCGGTTTGTATTCACTTTAAAGTTGAGAACTTTGCCTTGGGATTTGAAGAGTTTTGTGTCCATTGACTTTTTGGGTAACTCCTTATTACGGTTTAGGATTTCAAGCTTATAAAACCCTTTGTAAACTTAGGTTTTTTCACTTCCTCCTTTCTTTTCTCATCTTCCGAGTAAAAACTACCTCCGACCTCCTTTGCTTTTCTCACCCAAAAGAACCTAACCATGTCGGACCAAATCACCAACTGGCCGGGCTCACCTAAGTGAGAAAAAGTTGAGAACTGGAGAAGATCGGATGCTCCTCAAAGAAGGATGTGATTTCTTGAGATCCGCGTTGGGGAACATTCCCGAGCAAAGGAAGATGGAGAAATTCTGCTTTTTCTCGCATATATCGAATGCGGATTTCGCTACCAATTCACTCCTTCCTTCCTCAAGTTTTGGAGTATTATGGAGTTGAATTGGTGAATCTGCTCCCAATGCCATCGCCAATCTCGATTTTTATCTATCTTCGCTAAGCGCATTTGGGGATTCCCAGATCCGATCTATTCGTGTACTACTACAGATGACAAAGTCCTAAAAGCGATTGGGACGCCCGAGAGTGCACCTTGCGCTCCATGATGGAAAGTCGATGAGTACATTTTTATGTACTCAAAATCTTCGTGGTCGCCGTGGAAGAAGAGTGGTTCTATATGAAGATCACGAAGAAAGACAACCTTTATTATTCGTAAGAAGGCGTCGAGAACTGAGATGGCGCCTCTACAGAGAAAGAGGGAAATATAGGGAAATGGGTTGAAGCAATCAAGTTTAGTGTCAAAGGTCTAACATCTTGGCATGTGGTGAAGGATTTTTCCACGCACGGGTTAGCTCTTTGAAGGCCCGAGCACATAAGATGCTCTCGTACATTGGTCGTGATGATACGACTGAGATTCTAAAATGGTAAGCCATTAATGATTCCGACCAGTTTTCCTATCTCGCTAATTATTTCCGTATCTTAAATCTTTCATCTTACCTTTACAACTCTATCTTCTCGATGAGATTAGAAGCCGATCAAGATGATCTCGCACGAGAGCCCGGCGATATGGCTAGTTTCTCGGATCTTAGCGGTCAAGCTTCACATCAAGAAAGGATTGAAAGACTTAAGGTAAAAATATCAACCTGCCTTATTGATGTACATATTATTTTTGATCAGATACCATAAACCCTCTTTGATGTGTAGTCGCTGGGTTGAGAATCAACGAGGCCACTTAAAGATGTGAGCCAATTGATGATCCGATCTCTCCTTCGACCACACAGATGTAAGCCTTCCAGCAGGTAGGTAATCAACACAAATAATATTTTGATAAATTATGTTTATCGCCTAACTATCTTTGATGATGAATTTAGGCGATCGTCGCATCTTCCAAAGAAGGTCACCGAGAACCCTCCAGACTCACCGAGGCCATCGCTTCCGAGGTAGACGATCTACATCTACCGACCGGCGATCGTGACCTCGACCAAATGGTCGCGATATCGCTCCGATTTCCGATCGCTGGATGTGTAAGATCTACTCAACCCTACCGGTTTAGAATCGTGAAATCGCTGATAAGAAGAGGAAGGCCAAGACAACGAACTTCACTTCGATGCGCTACAAGGGTAAATTAAAAACAACAAGGTATATATATAAAATGAAGAGGTCGATTTATACATACCTTGGATCTTTCTTACCTTCTCTCTCTCGCTTTAGATCTTCGTGTTCCGGTCGTGTCCGATCAGAGCACCCTCAGAAAAAGTTCCCGAGGTAGAGGTGGTCGTGGAGGCCCTCGACTGTGATACTCCTAAAGCAAAACTACCGAGGATGAAGTAGCAAAGAAGCCCCCGAGCAGTGTTTCAAGATCTCGCTCAGATCCTCTAGTAATCCTTACTCCTTCTCCTGAGGTAGTCATCCCCTGAGACCCTCAACAAAGTTCCACCTCCTCCAGAAATACTTCTCGTGTTAACAAATTCCCTTTTCTCCCGATTTATCGAGGGTAAGGAACTTGATGAAGCTCGGGAAAGATATCTGACCATCAAGCCAAGATTGGTCCAGATACCATCTTTCCGAATATAATGATATAGCAATTCGGGTAAGTGTTCTACGACCATCTCATAACTCTTTCTTTTGCGCTTTGAAAGCTTACAAAGAAAGGAATTTTTGTTTTTGTAGCATTTGGTCGAAAACTATGTCGTGATCTGAGGACCCACTCAAATAATAAAAACTTTGGAGCAAAACACTCCGATCTAAGAAGTAAGTACATTTTCTTTTTGATCTCCTAAGGTTTATTATCTTGATTCTCCTTATAGATTATCCTTCTCTTTCTATCATATTTGATAGATTTAGAGAAAATTAAAGAAGAGATCAAGGCCAAGGAAGCCCTAATAATAAAGTCGAGGAAGAAAATCGAGTAAAGACCGGTCGATCGAGCATGCGATGACCAGCAAAAAGAGGTTTTCACTCTTGTGAGAAGAAAATCAAAGGTAATCGGTCTGAGACCCAACCAGATTCCATAACTCCAATTATAAAGAGTACATTAATTTTGTTTATCTACTGCGTAAAAATCAAGCACTTGAACGAGCGGAGAAGACCTCGATTTTGAGCGTGGCCAAAAGGAAGCTTTTGTATTTGGCCTTGATGAGAAGATCAAGGCTCTTAACAAGATGATCTTCGATATGGGATCGAGGATCAAGCTTGCCTTCTTTAGAGATCCAACGTAAAAGATGGACTACTTTGGTCAACTTTTGGAAGATCTCAAAGGTCTCGCTCAAAACTATGAGGGAAAACCATACCTGCACAATGAAGGAAGCTATTGTAATCGGAGTTAGTGTTGCTTTAGCAAAACTAAAGGTTTCGATCCTCTCTTAACCTTAAAGTCGTGGAAGAGGACTTGATCGCTCGAGAGTGAAGCAACAAAACTTTTCGAGGAAGTAAAACCTCCTGAGAGAAAGTTGTAGGAAATGGAAGTCTGATCTCCATCTCATAGCCACCACTGGAGGTCCTAATATGTAAACAGATGTAACATTAGACTATGTAAAATAAAAACTTACCTTTGTCAAAGAAGA
This sequence comes from Ampelocalamus luodianensis, assembly GCA_036346255.1. Lineage (NCBI taxonomy): Eukaryota > Viridiplantae > Streptophyta > Magnoliopsida > Poales > Poaceae > Ampelocalamus > Ampelocalamus luodianensis. The sequence goes on from JAYEVH010000182.1 coordinate 89,494, forward strand.
TCCCGCTTGTCAATGTTGTTAAATACTCATATATCTCCTAGCCCCGATCGCTATGCTAGTAGATGAACGTTACTAAAAGAAAGCAGAGACCAGAAATTGAGTAATAACGATGACCATGGTAAGAGTGTCGATAATGTCTATGACAACGATCTAGGAAATACTAGGAAATCATGTGGTCGGAACCACCGACGATTTCGACTAGTCTAGATCTTGTCCATTATCAAGTACTATGAAATACCACTTGTAGCTCAAGACATAACAAAGACCGGATTTTGCTAATAAGAAGATATGCATTAAGAATGTATGCAAAGAAAAGAAAAGAAGAGATAAGTACCGTTGTTTAGAAAATATTTGGATCCGGTCGATCGAATCTCAAGAACTAAAGATTTGTTAAAATATGTCGCAAAACGTGCTCATGATCAAATCCGACCGCAATGAGGATCGAGGAAAAGGACCGTCACTAGGAAGCTCCTTCCAGCAAGGTGACCACGTGCGAGAGGAGAGACTTCACCGTGAGGCTTTCTCGTGTCCCGACCAAGAGCCAAACTTGATTAGAAATGTAATGTTGAAATAAAATAACAATCTTCAAATTCAAGAAAGAAACGAAACCAAGTAAACCGTCTCGAGTTGGTATTCTCATACTCGTATGATTCTTTAAGAAAAGAATGTCCGGTCGTGCGGTGTATCATTGAAGCAATGATCACGCCTAAAACCAAGTGTGGTCGGTGACATTCAAGTCAAGAACCATGAGTTGTGGAGATCCTATCAAAGGAATATCTGAGAGAATGAGAGTCTTCTCCACCAACCAAAGAACGGAATGGCATACGCACCAGATGCGACAAATAATAAGCATAAACAACCATACTTATCGCTTTTAAGGAAAAGCATCTTTATTGAAAAAGAATGTAAATGAAATACATGAAATTAAACATAGAACTTACGCAATTGATCAATATTTCAAGAATTAGACAAAACTTGCCCATCGGTCATAGCTAATCGCATCGATCCCCGCCGTAACTTCGACCACGCAGTATGGACCTTCCCACTTAGGTGAAAGTTTGTTGCACTGCTTGGTTCGAATTTTCTAAGAACCAAATCACCTACGCTAGGGTCAGCGAGGTTGCACCTTACGGTCAGAGTACCGACGCATGGCTTGCCGTAGATCGATCGTAGCAAAGCTTGGTTTCGCTGCTCTTCAAGGAAATTGATGTCGCAAGTCGCCGCTCACACCGATCACTTTCGGAAAAGGAATCGCCCGAGTAGAACCAATTTTAAGCTCGAGGAGCATGGCTTCGCCCGTGAAACCATAAAGAATGGTGTTTCACCGGCCGCACGACTAGTCGTGGTACGAACGCCCATAATACGTAAGGAAGTTCTGAACCCAAGCTCTTGACCCCAATTAATCGATCGAATACTCATCGCTTAATCCTTGCATTATGATACCATTGGCTCGCTCAATCGCTCCATTGCTCGTGGATGAGCAATGTAAGTTAAATGTATCTTGATACCTAGTTCTTCACATAATTCCCGGAAATTGCCGCTGAAAATCGACACCGTTATCGCGATTATACGATCGGTACACCAAACCGTAATCACGCTTTTTATTAGGAACCTCTTGGCGCTTCTGGCTTAGTTTTACAACCGCCGGCCGATCCATTTAGTGAACGTGTCAATCATAACGAACAGAACTCAAAGCCCCGGTGCTCTTGGGAAAGGTCCTGTAATGTCCAAATTCTCAAAGTTGCAAAAGGCCAAGAAAGAGGAATTGTTTGCAAAGCTTGAGACAATGATGTACTTGTCGACTATGAAATCGACATTGTACGCACTCGTCACGAGCTCTTTGCATCATGAAGGGCGCTTGGCCAAGAGTATCTTTGCCTAAAGGCTTTACCAACCAAAGTTCAGAGGAATGATGTGCTCCATGCACTCTCCATGAATTTCGCTAGCAATTTAATGCCATCCGAGTGAGATATGCATCTCATCAACACTCCGTGAGATCCTCGCTATACAAGGTACGCTCAATGAGAGTGCATGATTTGGCTTTTCGCAATGCGATCAACCTCTACATCATCTTTTGGAATTAGGTCATGCCAAGATAATTGTAGATCGATGTCATCCAATCTCTACCGTGATCGTGATGGCGCCAACCATCATCGACTGCGGAGCATCTATGTTCGCAGAATCGAGGTGTGCAACCTCCTTGCTAACATCTATATCCCCGGAAGGCTCGATCACCGAGGGTGAATCGAAGTTTTCGAGAAAACTCCGCGGGACGGATGTCCGTGTGGAAGCCATCCGCCAATCGGTCCGCTGTAAAGTTTTTCTTTCTAGGAATGTGTTGATCCGAAACCGAAGAAATGCTTTTCGAAGTTTCCGCATTTCCGCGATATGATGACATCTTGGTACTAGAGCATTGATACTCTTTTCCTACTTGATTCGCTACTAGTTGAGAATCGCTTTCACTAGCAATCTGCGAATCCCGAGCTAACGAGATGCCCAAGTCCGCCAAGAACCTTCATATTTCGCCACATTGTTAGTAGCGAGAAAAGTTAAACCGAATGGCGACTTTATTTGTTCGCCAAGAGGGGAAATCAAGACGATCCCACTTCGAGCCATGCAACATCAAGGAACCATCGGTACATTGTCCACTCGCCGTGGTGCTCGCATCGCCCTTGGGTGGGTTCGTGGTTTGTCCATTCGCAATGAATTTCGCTATTGCCCGACTTGATTGTTGTTCGTGGGACAAAATGGAGATCGAACGCCCAAGCTCAACCGCCCATTTTGATATTCGCCCCGATGACTCCTCGCTTCCCGTGACTTGACCAAGGGGATATCCAAAGAGGTACACCACTTTGTGGGCCCAAAATAATGCCTTAGTTTCCTTGAAGCCATAAGGAGACCATAGAGCAATTTTTGTACTGCATGATACCTTTCTTTGGTCCATGTAAGACTTCACTTACGAATATATTGGTCGTTGAACATTGTCTCGTTCTACCACCAAGACACCACTAACCGCTTGTGGCGCTGCAACCACGTAAATTAGTAATGTTTCTCCTAATCTTGGAGAAACTAAGATTGGGGACTCGTAAGGTACCGCTTTAATTCTTCAAAGGCGCCGCTTGCTTTTTAGTCCATTCAAACTCCCATGTTTCCGAGAAGCTTAAAGAAAGGTAGTCCTTTTCGCCTAACTGCGCTATGAAACGACTTAACGCCGCCATACAACCGGTTAACTGACTTCCTTCTTGTGGTTGGATCGCGATCCGATCGATGGCGGCGATTTTCGTTGGATTTGCTTCAATGCCTCTAGTGAAACTAGGAACCCAAGAAGCTTTCCGACTAAACTCCAACACACATTTCTCTGGATTTAACTTAAGGTTATGACGCCTAAGTTATTGAAAGTCTCTGCGTGTCTAGAATATGATCCCCGCCATGACGCTTTTAACGACTGCATCATCAACGAGGCTTCAAGATTCCGACCCACCGAGGGCTAAAGGTCTTTTGCATCAACCTTGGAATGTTGCACCAAAGATTCTTGAGACCAAATGACATTTTTACATAACAAAGAAGTACCATATGGGGTGATAAAGGAAGTTCTCTTCATCTTGTTTACTCATATTGATCCGTGGTACCTCGAATAAGCATCCAAAAACTTAACAACTCACACCCGTAAGTAGAGTCTACAAGTTGATCAATGCGAGGAAGGGGAAAGTCATCCTTCTGACAAGCTTTATTAAGATCTCAGAAGTCGATACACATTCGCCATTTCCGCTGGCTTTTCTAACCATTACAGATTGGCGAGCCACTCGGGTGGTCGACTCACGAATGAACCCACTTTGAGAAGCTTGTTGATCTCCGATCGATTGCTTTTTTCGATCAAAGTAAACGCCGTAGCTTCGCTGACCGGTTTTTTGTTAGGTCAGAGCTAGCCTATGCTCGATCACCTCCGAGACTCGGGCATGTCGGACGCCGCCATGCGAATACGCCCCGATTAGCTCTGAGGAAGGAGACGAGCGACTCTTCCTATTTAGGGTCGAGTCCGTCCCGACCAGATCTTGGTACCCTCGAGAAGCGCCCATCGAGTTGTACCTCTTTCAACCGGTCGAAGGTTTTGGTGTCATCTTCGCCTTGAACTTTTGACCGCATGTTAACGGTGTTAGTTCCTCGGTCGGAAGTTCATCGACCACTCTAAACACTTCCGATCGCATGCGTAGGCTATCTTCCGATCACCTCGACCGCGATTACATTTTTTTCGTCCCGGATTTTCAAACTCGATAACCGTAATGCGTGGCTATCGTGAACTTTGCTAAAGCCGACGACCGAGAATTGCATTGTATGCGCTCCAAGTTCACCACATCGAATGAAACTTTTCTCGCTCGGAAGTTGTCGGGTTTTCCGAACGTAACTAGTAGGGACAAATGCCCTATTGGTTTAGCAAGAGACCTGTGCACTATGCCGTGAAAGGCATATTTCACGGTTTTACCTTGGATTTGGGAATCGCATATCTTCTAAAGCACTTGCAAATAGAATATTCAAAGAACTACCCCATCTATCAAAACCCGATTAACCTTGCGCTATTAATAGTAGGCTCAACGACAATTGGAAACCTACCGGTCGAGTTGAAGGAATAGGGCGCTCTTCTTTGTCAAGGAGATTATTATCTCACCACCTTGAAGGTTTAACGACGATCGAAGGTTCGGTAAGGTTGACCTCTCGCCCATGACTTTCAGTGGCGCCGGACTCGCACGAAGAAGACCCATCAAGATCACATCAACGGTGTGCCGAGGTTCTGGTACTCCATCTCTTCACACCATCTTTGTCCTTCTTGGAGCTTGTTTCCGAGCTCTTGAATCGACGGAGTGGTCCTTACCGCATAATAATCTTCCACTTCTTTTGCCAAGCGACAATTAGCAAATCGTGTCCCGCTTGTTGATGAAGAGGACACCATTTTTTGTTTTTCTTGTAACCATGAGTCGGAGTTTTGGCCTTGCCATGACCAAAGATAATCTTTTCTTCCTTTTGTAGATTTTTCAGAACAATCGTAACCTCTTTGTCGTTGGCTCGCCATATTTTTTTTTCTTGAGAGTCTTCTTTAGTTTCTTTTCCGCCCTATCTAAGCCAAAGTTGGGGATCTTATCCTTCGATCAACACTTGCTCCACTCGACCGCTTCATCGTCAGAGCGCATTTGTCACCATGTCGAAGAGCTCGATGGTTGTTCGTGGAGGATGTATAACTAAATCCTCCGTAAACCTTCGATTTCTTAATCCCGCTTGAAGGCTTGATAACTAAGATTCTCGCACTCTGTATTGAGTTACTGACTTGGCTAAATCTTTAATATACGCCGGAGAGTCTCGCTTGATTTTTGCCGATCCTATGGAGATCGCCTTCCTTTCCAGGCGATCATACGCACTCAAAATTTGCAATTAAAAGGTCGCAGAGTTGCTCCCAAGTATACACGGATCCGATCGGAAGGTTAAGCAACCAAGATCGGCCGATCCTTCTAATATCAGAGGAAGATAATTCGCCATTACATTTTCATCCCCACCGCACTGAGAAGCGGTGGTGTATATCCGAGAAATTCTAAGGGATTTTGGGTCCCATTGAATTTATCCATATTGGCCGGCCGAACCTATTTGGCCAACGCATACCGAGCCCCGCCGAAAGATCGACACCGTGATATTTCGTGGCGCCTTCTTTGAAAAGGCGCCGATTGTAATCGGTTGGAGATCGATTTCAGGAACAGATTGTCGATGCTCCAATGTCCCGATCCGGCCGTGGACGTTAGTAAATGCTTCGACCGCTTGCTCGCTCGGATGATGTCTGAGATCACCGTGTCCAGCGATGGTTCGCCTCGACGGCGATGGCGAGATTTCTGAAATAATCTCCTCCTCGCGGATCGTTGGTCGGAATCGCCGAGGTGGTCGCAGTGTCAATTGATCCCCAACGCGACCATGTAGGCTTCGCTTGGGAAGAATGCCGTGATGAAGTCATGGTTCGACTTTGCGGGTGCCTTCGCTCTCGATAAGCTTCAGGCGCCGCATTGTCTGTTGGATAATCTCCGATACTTGACTGCGAGTTGGGCAAAACCCGAGTCTTCGCCAGGCAGGTCGAAGTATTTAAAATATCCCCGACTCGCCGCAGTTTTGTATAGTTACCGAAGGTCTCGAGGATTTCGCCGTAAGAAGGTGTTTGATGGCTTACATCCTCCGACCTTCCGTGGATCTTGCCCGTCCTCACATTGGTTTGGGAAGGATCAAACGTATTAACCGTGAACATCTACCGCTTCACACCGGCATTTGGTGCTTGACCACCCGCACTCATCTCCATTAGGATGTGGTGGCGAGGCAATGTGTGGAGGACCGCATACCGACATTGTGATCCGTATTCCGATCGCATTGACCTCGTGCTTCCAAAGAATGTCCTCCGATGAGCTTCCATCGTAATAAACGGAGAGCTCTCGGAGCTTCCGGGAGAAGCTTCCACGACGGAGAGCGGCGGTGATCGCACTTCCGAGGTTTTTGAAGGACCTTAGCTCGATTCGCGAATCGATCGAATGTCGAGCTTTATCACCCCACTTGGTTTACGACCAATGGAGGTTTCATTGACACCGCTACTAAGTGTCGGTTGGCTCCTCGAATTACTAGAAGCATTTCGTGAGCACCTATCAACCATGATCGCATCAAAGGTATGTTGAACTTGGGTTGCGTGTTGAATTTTCGTCACCTTTCTTGCCGGTCCAAAGGGCCGAGCTTGTCGAGATTTGGGGTGTTCAACCGGTCGGAAACACTTCTTCCGAGACCGCCATCGATCGAAGCGGTGTGTCTTCATCCATCCGGCTGTCTTCGCCGATTTGGCCCCGGCGAGCCGATGAGGAGGATGATGAAGAGATTCCGCTTTCTCCATGGCGCGCATACATGCATCCATGTCGAGGTCGGCATAGTCATCCAAGTCGAACCAATTTTCTTCATCCCAACTTCCCGCCATAACCGCATCGATCACAGACGGGAATGGACAAAGATTTGATGAGCAGAGAAAATCTTCCGAGATTCCACGTCGCGTGCTCTCGACGGACGCGCCACCGTCGATTTATCAAGACGTCGATCTTACGTAAAATAGAAAGGAGAAAATGACGGGAAATCTCAGGAATAATGGACCGCTTCTTTATTAATATGAATCGAATTTACAAGGTATATCCTAAGGACTCGCTTGCCCTCTTGCTAACTCGTAACTATTACACGAATCTATAGCTTGTGCTTTTGTCTTCCTTCTTCTATTGCCTTTTTCCTCTCCCTTGACCCGCCTGTGTTCCATCTTTAAATAGCCCTCAAGAGGTGGCTACATTTCCGAGAAGGCGCTCGATGCGGCGCTATGTCTGTCGAGTCAAGTGACGGTTGATACAAAATCACCGCTTGGCGGTTATATGTCTATGAAACATATAACCGCACGGAGGTTGTTCACCGTGTGTCTTGGATAAGATATGTCGATGGAATATGCACGTGTTCCATTCATCATACGGTAGAGAATATACCTTGGAATCGCCTACCTTCTACGAGCAGCCTCCGGCCTAAGCTTGGCTTGGGCCTTTGTCCCACTGTGGTACCCATTATGTAACCTCCGAATCTCTACGACCAAGTGAGGTCGGCACTCAAAGGTTACGACCATGAAGACGTATGGTCTTTTATATATTAAAGATAATATATAGAGGTTTTAATCATCGCCACCGGTATAAGCGATGAGATGAGCAAATGAGCATGTAGAATAGAGATGCATTGCATTACTGAAAAAATGATGATGTTACTTGAACACATGAATAATGATGATATTATGCTTCATGATTGATAAACTGTTTGTTTATTGTTATATTATGTAACTGCTGAGTTTTAGACTCACCCTTGTTTTGTGGTTGTTTTTAAGTGATCAATGAATCACTACTAGAAATTGCTATTTTCCCTAGTGAGTAATATACTAGGGAACATGCAAAAAACTATAGGGAATTGGTTTCCCTAGTGGCATTCGTAGAGAACAGCTACTAGGGAAAAGAATGTGGGAAAGAAAACGTTCCTTGTGGGTTTTTTTGGGAAAAACTAGGGAAAAAATCGTTCCCTAGGATTTTAAACGGTAAGGAAATCTTGTCCACATGGCATTGCCATCTGACATGAAAAGATTATTTCCCTACATTATCTTTCTACCAGCCTAGAAAAAGAATCTAATAAATTCACTACGTTATTTCTTGTATGCCCTAGGGAACATTTTTATATAAATATTATTTTCCTATTGCTAATTCGAAATTTAGCCCCTACAGTTTGGCATGAACACTAGGGATACTAAAATTATTTTTTTTCTAAATATACATACATTATTCAAATACATATTTATATGCCCGGTTACAATTAAATTACACTAAATTCACATTATCACTCAAAACAAAGTTTATGCAGGAGATAAATATAACAATATCTTGTATTTCCAGTAGACCATCAAGTACTATTTGATGCACATTTCCACCAACATATCCAAGTGTAAACATCACATTATCAGAAAGTCCAAAAAACCACACCCACGCTTGCACCACGAGTGCACAACACACATGCATATTGAAGTACAAATGACCAGCTAGCAAGGTTTCACATACATCTAAATACAACCATTACATGTTAGTCATTCCATAAAAGAAGGCAACATGCACCACTTGCAACAAAAGGATGCTTCCACATGTAATCGGACCATGTCTGAGATTAAAATAGTGCAAGATCATTATCCAGTGGAGAAGAGTAGTTCCCATTAGCACTAACAGATGCATTAACATAACCTCCAAACATTCCTCGAGCAATCCTATTCAATGTATCATCCGGGTTCTCTACTCCAATAGCTGAACCGCTGGTATGAGGCTATACAACAAAAATAGTTCGAAGTTCACTAAAAAAATTCAGAAAAGAAATACGGTTATGCTGACATGATTTTTCAAGTGTAGCAATTTTTGCAACTATTGTAAAAGTTGCACGGTTTTCAGCTACATAATGCATAAAATTTAGTAAGTAGGACAACCATTAAGTGTTGCACATGTCAATTGACCAAGAAACATATGAATGCATGTATGTATAGCCTAAAGATTTATGGATCAGACACATAATCATGGACTGTACAACAATTTGATGAAAAAATAGTTCATGGAATAATCTTATAGAACCATAAAGAGGGCTATGGTGATGATACCAAGGAAGTACTCCCTAAATAAATCGAACCATTATATATCTCAAGAGATAAATTTGGAGAGACTGAGACTTCATATGTAGGAGGTGGAGGCGGGGGAGGCGGAACTGCAGTAGAAGGCATTCCAGTATGCTCAGCCACATTCTGTAATCATAAGATTTAATGCAAAAAGGTTAAATATAGTTCTACATCTATTATTCAAAGTAAAAACAAATATGTTGAATGACATATTGCACCTCCATGAACCTCTGTAAACTCCTACCATGAGGAAAAACAAAAGTTACCTGCACAGTAGATATTTTCTCAAAGATTTTACGTATGAAAGGCTCCATACTAAACACATCTTCAGGAATCCAAGTGTCACCCATCTTTGGAAATGAATTGTATGCATGCCCCTGGTCATAGCATATAATTAGACAAATAGGACAAACACTTAGCTATACGTAGTTTTCAAGATAGCAAAAGAAAGAGAATGTTGACATACTGCATCATTTCCTGCAACAAATGCTCCAGATATGGCAGTAATGTCTGCAACAGCACTGACAGGAATTGCCAGCTTTCTAATTTTTGCTGCACCATTTACACAATTCATTGATCCAGCTGGAGGATCTGGCATCACTACTGACAGAGCAGTCCACAATATATCACAATATATAACAAATGCAGATGTCAGATGAGTTGCCAGCCTGTAGGGGCTAACCCTTGGTTGAACATGCTCGGATGCTGGTTCCTAAGATGAGAAAAAGGAATTGGTGAACCTCCAAGCAACAAAGCTACTAGTTCAACGAGAAGGGCATTGTATTAGTACCTCAAGACCACTTTTCACCATCCACCAGCCAATCAGTGCTTGTCCACCACCAAGTGCAAAAAGAGCAGAGAGTCTAAGTCCAAGTTAGTGGGTAACATAGCCTTTTGCAACAAAGTATGTGAAAGGAACAGCAAATACAAAGCCCAAAGCTCTTCCCCCACAGTCTGTGTGCATACTCCATCCAGTATATAAATTTGAAATCTTCAACGCTCATTCCTTTGTTCACCCTAGATATGTTCATGGAATGCTGTTATCGCATTAGGGGAAATATGATACCCAAAACAGTATCTAAATGAAACAGTTATAGATGTTTCAAAGGGAAAGAACAGATGCGACTGACCACGGGTGGGAGAAAGGAAATATCTCAAGGCAATTAGAACCAAAGGCACCTCATGCTGAGAGTCCATGAGTAAGTTTATTTTTCCCACATAACTAGCAAATTCATACCGACTTCTCTAAAAGGTTAATTGGATCGGAGGAAACAGCCCAATCAAACTTCCTCACAACTTTTTGGAAACAGCCCAATCAAACTTCCTCACAACTTTTTGCTATCAACCTGTTAGTATTAAGGTTAAAAAGTCAGAAGATGTTCTCACTGACATGTTCTAATGGCCTTTGAGGCACTGACAATATTGTAGTTAATCATTTAGCACAGGTGGTGGGCATACCACAAGTGATGACAATTAAACAATCCTTGATAAGCAACTCTATTCTCTAGTAATGAAATATCTTCTAGTCCATTTCCAATGACCTATAATATTTAAGATGATTATTGCATAGTGGTGTAAACATTTGTTCTCAGGTTCGTTGATCAACAGTAGGAATTATTAAGGACTAGAAAAAGTGCAGTAGCACCAAAGCTATGAGATTGACATTTCCTTGAGATGGTAGGATCATCTGAGATTCTGAGAGGACTATTAAAATTGAATATGTTAGAAAATTAAGTGGATTGCATGATTTGCATCTGTAACGGTTCAACACCTAGTTTCACCAGTGGGGTCTTGGCAATAGCAGACTGCAGTAACTGACGCATAAATGAAAGGCAACAATTGCATTCTTACCTCTTGTACTCAGGCGACTGCTTATATTTCTCGAATTCCATTAGCCACTGATCTTCGTCTGACATTGGAGGCAAGCCCCCAGTGAACTTCCAGTTGATGAATAAGTCCCTGTACTGTGGTCTTTGTGGGGTGGGCACATAGTGGTCTTTGCTGCCCCATCTAGAACAGCATCTTGGACTAGTTTTAGGACTAGCTTTAGGACAGCATCTTAGACTAGCATCTTAGCATCTTAGAGGACAGCATCTTAGAGGACAGCATTTAGGACAGCATCTTAGACTAGAGGACAACATCTAGGACAACATCTTAGACTAGCATCTTGGCATATACTTGGCTGATTGACAGCCTATAAATTTGTATCCCCAACCCCTCAGGTTGGCATGGCATTGTGTGAGAAATAAACCAAGAAGAAAAATTTGCCTCATCTCCAAGTGTCATCCTCTCGATGAGAGTAAGGATCTTGCTATCACCAAGAGCAAGAATAGAGCGTCTAACAATTGGTATCAGAGCTATACTATCCTGTAGCCTGAGCATCTCCTGCTCATCTCCTTCTCCGCCTCAGCAGCACCCAATGCAGAGCAGCAGCAGCCCCGCCGCCCCTCGCCACTCTCCGAGACGGCAGGCGGCTCGCCGGCAGCCTCTCTCCACGCAGCGCCCCCGCAGCGCGCCATGTCCGCAGGGCGCTCTCGGCCGGCCGCCTCGAGCACGCGGCGTCGCCAGACGGCCGAAGCTCGCCGCGCGAGCAACGCGAGCGAAGGGCGGCAGACCGCCGCACGCCGCGAAGGGCGCGAGGCGGCAGCGGCGAGCGGGCAGCAACCAGAGCGAGGTGGAAGCGCGGGCGCGGCAGATGCAACGCAGTGAGGCCGCAGCAGAGGTCGAGGTTCTGCGCGGCAGCAACAGCAGCTCCATCTCTGCTGATGACAGCGACGACGCGGACCTTGAGCCGCTAGAGAGGGAGGCAGCGCGAGGGCGAGGGCGCGTGGGCACGGCAAGACGCCACGAGCGCGCGGCAGCTCAGATAGCGCGACGCGCGCGCGGCGCGCCTCGAGGAGGCACGACGACGGCGGGCGACGGTCGACGAGAGCGCGGCCTTCACAGGCGACGCGGCTCTCTCCCCGGTTCGGTACCGTGGTCACCACGAGTACCAGGCTGTCGTCAGGGACGTCGGCCCCGGCGGCGGGTGGCCTACCCTCACCAAGACCAACTACGTCGAGTGGGCGCGTGATGAAGGTGAGGCTCTGTGCGCACATGTGGGAGGCAGCCCGCACGGCGACGCCGACTACGACCAGATCGACGGCGCCGATGCCTCATCGCCGCAGCCCCGCCGAGATGCGCTTCGCCTCCAACAAGCGGATCGCCAAGGAGGCTTGGGACGCCATCGCCGCGCACGCGACGGCGCCGACCACGCCCGCAAGTCCACACCGCAGCACTTCGCACGGAGTGGGAGAACCCGCCTTCGTTAGGTGAGGACGCCGATGACTTTGCTCCGCCTCAACACTCGCCGCAGAAGATGGTACGCTTCGGCGACGACACCTCTGATGGAGAGAGAGCGCCGAAGCTCTTTCGCTGCCCCCCAGAAGTACAAGCAGATGGCTCGCCGATCCGGGCTCGCTGACCTCTCCACGATAAGTCGATCGAGGAGGCGATAGGTCGCCTCAAGGTTGTCGACAGTGATGAGCCACAGCGTCTCTTGGGACCCGTCACCATTGGCGGGAAGCTCCTTCTCACTCGGGAGCAGTGGGCTGCTGGCCAAGGTGACAGGAAGAAGGGGGAGCCTTCTTCCACGACAGGCGGCCGCATGCGTGGCAAGCGCGGCAAGCCGCGCAAAGACGCACAGGCATGGGCGCGAGGACATGCCGAGGGTGATGACCGTGGAGGCGCCTAGGGCGGCGCCGCTGGCAAGCAAAAGCCGGCACGAGACGACTCTTGCCACAACTGCGGCAAGCTTGGTCATTGGGCCAAGGATTGTCGACAGCCACGACGCGGCCAGGCCCACGTCGCGCAGGCGGAGGAGGAGGAGCAGCCGGCTCTGTTCATTGCTCATGCGAGCATCGAACTACCTCCAGCGGCACCGGCCGCAGCGGCTCTCCTCCACATTGATGAGCCAAAAGCACACACCCTCCTCGGCGACAGTCCCGGCAACGACAAGACCGACGGGTGGTGCCTCGACACCGGCGCCACCCACCACATGACCGGGTGGAGGGAGTTCTTCTCCGAGCTCGACTCAGGTGTCCGAGGCTCCGTCAAGTTTGGGGACACCTCCGGCGTGGAAATCAAGGGCGTCAGCTCCGTCATCCTCTCCACCGTGTCCGGTGAGCACAGTCGCCACCGGCGCCTACTACATCCCCGACCGCGGAACTCCATCATCAGCTTGGGACAGCTGGATGAGAACGGCTCGCGTGTCGAGATCGAGCACGGGGTGCTGCAGATTTGGGATCTTCGCCGCCGCCTTCTTGCCAAGGTAACCAGAGGCGCAAATCGACTCTACATCCTTCAAGTGCGGTGGCACAACCCTCTGTCTCGCCGCCGTCGGACGACGAGGCGTGGCGCGGCACGAGCGCTGGGCACCTTCACCGAGGCCCCGGCGGCGCCTGCCACGGAGATGGTGCGAGGCCCGCCGTGCCTTGACCATGTAGAGCAGTTCGCGACGTCTGCGTGTTGACGGCAGCAGGCGACTCCTTTCCCGGCCAGGAAGTTTCCGAGTCAAGGAGACGCCGAGCTCGCGGCATCGGGGACTTGTGTGGCCCGTGACACCGGTCACACCGTGAGGACGACGCTATTTCCCCGCCGCCGCCGGCGACCTCTCGCTACATGTGGGTGATGGTCCTGGCAACAAGGGAGAGGCCGCGACGCCATCAGCGCGACGCAGTCGCCGCGAGGCGGAGCGCGCAAGTCGCGCTGCGCGCGCTTTGCGACAACGGCGCGCGAATCACCGGCGAATCGACCGCGTCGCATCGGCGGCCGATGAGGGCATTCAGCGCCACTACCCGCGCCGCATGCCCGCAGCGTGTAACGGCGTTGCCGAGCGCGCAACCGGCGGTTGTGGGGATGGCTCGCCCTCCTCGCGCAGGGGATGCCGCCGTTTTTCGGGAGAGGCGGTGGACGGCCGCTACATCCTCAACCGCCGCCTACCAGGCGCCGACGCAGGACGCACGAGGCTTGGCATGGGCGCAAGCCGCGGTCTCCACTTGCGGGTCTTCGCCCTCGCGCTCGCCAAGGAGCTTGGCCACATCGGCAAGCTCGACGACGTGAGCACCGAGTGTTCATCGGCCACGCGGAGGGCTCGGCGCCTACCGCATCCTCGACCTATCACACAACGCGCCCGCATCTCGCGTGACGCCAGTGTTCGACGGCGGCGCAGGGCGACGGGACAAGCGGTGGACGACGGTTCAACTCCGACTCGGGGACTTCGTTGTCGCATCACGCCCACTTCGAGAGAGCCGGGAGCTAGCACTGCCTTCACCGAGCTCGCCCACTCGACACCTTGCTCGCCACCACCCCGGCGAGTGCTCCACCACCTTCGCACCGCCACGCCCCACTCTTCACCACCGCCACTCCACGCCCCGCACCGCTCACCACTCTCCCGCACCGGCCGCCACACCACCGGATCGCCCCAACAGCTTCGGTCCATGACGAGCGCGCGACGGTGGAGTTCGCTACTCGCCGCCCCACGATGAGGACCGCGCCGACGCTACCACGACGACGAGCCTCGCGCTACCGCACCATGGACAACATCTCGCGAAGTTGCCGCCCTGACCGGCGCAACACGACTTCGAGGCGAGTCGCACTTGGCGCGGCGACGACGGCGAGCCCCGCCTTCGCCGAGGCGGAGGGATACGCGGCGTGGCGTGTCGCAATGAAGCGAGAGATGGACGCCGCCGAGCGGAACCGACGTGGAGCCGGGCGGATCTTCCTGCCGGCCACCGCGCGATCACCCTTAAGTGGGTGTTCGCCGGCGGGATGAAGTCGGGCGCCATCGCCAAGCACAAGGCTCGCCAGGCACGAGGCTTCGCGGCGCAGAGGGGTCGACTTCGATGACGCCGCACTGTCGCGCGCATGGAGTCCGCTCGCCTTCTCCTCGCACTTGTAGCCCAGAGGGTTGGCGCGCCCATCACATGGACGCCAAGTCCGCCTTCCTCAACGGCGACTTGAAGGAGGAGGTTCACGCCCGCCACCGGGATTCGTCATCCCGGCAAGGAGGGCAAGGTTCTCCACCCACGCAAGGCCCTCTACGGCTTGCGCAGCACCACGAGCCCGAACGCTAAGGTCGACTCCACCCTCAAGCAAATGGGGTTCCAACAGAGCGCACACGCAGGCAGCGGTTCACCGGCGGGCAAGGGCGGCAACACCGCTGGTGGGCGCTCACGCCGACGACTTCAGTGATCACCGCCCAAGGAGGCCGAGGTCGAGGCGTTCAAGGCGAGATGAAGACCGCCTTCCAAATGAGCGACTTGGGGCTCCTCTCCTTCTACCCGGGATCGAGGTCCACCGTGACAGCCCGAGATCTCCCTTCGCGCATCGCCACGCCAAGCGCACCGCCGAAGCCGGCGGGCTCACCGATCGCAACCCACCCCACACTCCTATGGAGGAGAGTGAAGCCGAGTCGTGAGAGTACGGCGGAGGAGGTGGACGCGACGCAAGATCGACGCATTGTGAGCGACCTTCGCTACCTTGTCCACACGCGCACGGATTTGGCGTCGCCGCCGGCCACGCCGGTCGGTTCATGCGCAAACCGACGACGAGCATCGCAAAGCCGTGAAGAGGATCCTCCGCCACGCTGCGGGCACCTCCGACCACGGTTTGCACTACCCGAGGTGTCGGCGGCGCGCACTTCATCGGTACGACACGCGACCACGCAGCGACATTGACACCAAAGAAGAGCACAAGCGGATTCTCTTCTTCCTCGACAAGCGCCTCGTTAGGTGGCATCACCACCAACAGTGGTGGCCTCGCCTCACCGTGAGGCCGAGTACATAGCGGCTTCCACCGCTTCGACTCAGCGCTCGCTCGCCGATCGCTGGTGATCTCCTCGCAGAGACATCAAGCGGTGGCGCTCGGGGTGGACAAAGAAGTCCGCCTGCTCGAGAAGAACCCGCTTTTCCATGAACGAGCAAGCACATCCGGTGAAGTACCACTTCATCCGAGGTCGCTTGGATGAAGGCAAAGATCAAGGCGAAGCTACATCAACACCACGGATCGCCTTGCGGACCGCCACCAAGCCTCTTGGGAGGGTCAAATTCCTCGAGCTCGCTCCAGATCGGTATGGTTCAACCTTCCCACAAGACGACGCACAAGACTTAGGGGGAGAATGATGAATAAGTCCCTGTACTGTGGTCTTTGTGGGGTGGGCACATAGTGGTCTTTGTTGCCCCATCTAGGACAGCATCTTGGACTAGCTTTAGGACTAGCTTTAGGACAACATCTTAGACTAGCATCTTAGACTAGCATCTTAGCATCTTAGAGGACAGCATCTAGGACAGCATCTTTAGACTAGAGGATAGCATCTAGGACAGCATCTTAGACTAGCATCTTGGCATATACTTGGCTGATTGACAGCCTATAAATTTGTATCCCCAACCCCTCAGGTTGGCATGGCATTGTGTGAGAAATAAACCAAGAAGAAAAATTTGCCTCATCTCCAAGTGTCATCCTCTCGATGAGAGTAAGGATCTTGCTATCACCAAGAGCAAGAATAGAGCATCTAACACCGCCACCATTGATGACTTAGAACGTGTGAGCCGAGTGACTCCTCCTAGTATTACTAAGTGAACACCCAGCAAAGACATCCAAGAGCCATATCCCAACCGCTCGTGCTTGAGGCCCTTTGTAACGAGCAACTTCTGGTCCCGATTATTGTTGCATTTGCCATAGTTGAATTCAACTTTGCCGCATGTAGACATTTTCCGTGTGCATTGGTCCAATAAAGTCTACAATGAAACAAATGAATGAGCTGTAATTTTTGGTGAATTCCTTTCGACAAGAGTAGCATTTTGTAACACAAATATGAAGCCAAGGTAAACAGATGAATGTGATAAATTACATATCATATTCCTTAATTTAAGATATGAATTCTATAGCCTAAGTGTGCCTTTCATAAATGAAACAAGATTTCATCCTTTACATCCACATATCCGCATTAACAAAATCAACAACATTTTTTTTTTTACTTTGAGTAATTACTACGAACACAGACCCCATTTTCTCATCAACATAAAAATGTTATCGAGCGGAGGTCCGTGGCGTATGCTATTCCTTGTAACATCCCAAATTTTAGCTTGTATTTCAAATGTATGAAAATGTGAAAAATTAAAACTTTTTATGCATTTTGTTGTTGTTTGAATATTCTAAAAATTTTTGCAAAAGAATTGTAGAATTCAAAACCACAAGCTTCTTTTAACCTAAGTCTTGACCCCTTTGAAACTTTTCTGGATAATCTTGTGATCATCCTCCGAAAATATTTTTCCTGAGTTCTAGAGCTTCTGTGTGACTCCTCTAAAAAATTTCATAATTTTTAGAAATTATTTGATAATTTTAAGAGGCCAGTCAAACCAGTTTGACTCTTGGTCAAACCCTAAATTAGTACCTTGAGAAATTTCTAGAGAAAAATTCTTTGCATCAAAACATCTAAAATTTTTATCCAAGGTCAATCCTGGAGTTGGGCACCTCCTGTAAAAATTTCAAATTTTTTGGAGCTATGCAACTCTATCTAAAAATCCCTCAAAATTTCAGAATAAATCTCAAACCCTAGTCAATGCTACTCCTTTTGAACGCGAAGTGTTTTGGGCCGTTCGATCTCCATCGGACCGTCTGCTTTCCTTGAAACGTTTGGACCCTCCGAACGTTCGCGCGTGTGTGAGCCGTTGGATCTTGATTTAACCGCCTCTGTGTGTCACCTTTTGCGCGCTGGGTCGGTCCAAACAAACCGACCCGAGCCTTTTGGTTGAGCCCAACCAACTAAATGCACTCAGGCCCATTCAAAAAGGCGCGCAGCGTTTCAACCGTTGGATTTCTTTTCATTCGTCTAGATTTGATGGAACATTTGGACCCTCTGAACGATCAGTTAGATCTGAACCCTTCGTTTGCAATCGGACCGCCAGGATTGCTTTGAACGTTTGGACCGTCCAAGTGTTACTTTCAATCTGAGCCGTCTATTTCTGATCCAGCCGTCAAAGTGTTTTGACCCTGATCCTTTTGATTCAACCCAACCCACTCGTTCTTTCTGACCCGAGCCTCTTTTGTTTGTCTCTCTGACTGGTGGGCCCCCGCCGGTTCTGTTCTTCTTCTTCCTCGCTGGCTCGTACGCGAGCGCCAGGGCATGGGAGAGCTGCCTTGTCATCCTCAGTGCGTCACCTTCAATGGCTCTTAGCCCCTGGTTTTGTTGATCGCTAGTGGTTTTCGCCCTCAAAGTCGCGTCCTCAACTTCTCCCATCTGCTCAAGCTCGTCCATGGCAGAGCCGTGAGCCAAGTTCACAGTTGAGCTTTGTCCTCGCTTGATCTCTTTCCTCCGGCTATAAATAGCCCTTGGGCTCTTCATTTCTTCTTTTCCAGCACCACTCTGGCTTCCTTCAGCTTCCTCTTTGCTCAATTGAGCTCTAAGCCAGAGAAACCTCCAAAAGCTCCATTGTCGGCCGACAAGCTCTTCTTCGTCGCCGGCGCTCCAGTGGTTCCTTTGCTCATCTCTTCGCATCACTTTGCGCCCCTCATCACCTTAATCTTTTCTCCTAACTCAATTTTGGATTGCCTTCGCAGGAATCATCAAATTTGGGTTTTATTCTTCTTCGGCCGAAGTTCACCCCTTTCTTCCTCAACTCCGGTAAGGACCTCCCCTCTTCAATTGTTTGCTCACAAACCATCTCCAAACCTTATTGAAGCTATCCTTACCATTATTTTCTTTTCTTTTTTGCTTAGGCCGTCTTCTCCGCGTTGTCGTCCTCATTGCCGGTACTGGACTTCGTCGCCAACACAACTCCAGCAAGCTTTTCCTATCCGGGTCATTCTGGTAAGGTCTTTGAGCTATACTGATGCTAGTACACGCATTAGACGGCTTAAAGCTTTGCCGTATCGACATTGTTGTTTTTCCCGTAGCTTCACCTCCGCTACACCTCATCGCGCCGCCGCATAAGCTCGTGTCCGGTGATGCTCCGGCCACCGGTGGGTGCACAATAGTATTAGGAATCCATTTTAGCTCTTGGCCGGCACCGCCATGGCCTCCTTCGCCGGCGATTGGCTGGAGAAGCTCACGGCCAGAGCGTGCTCTTTTGTCGGTTTTGGACAGCCACTGTAGCACAATGATTAGCTTTTAATCACTATCCTAAAACACACTTAACTGGGTAGATTCAGTAGTGTTAAGTTGTCTCACTGCCGCATGGGCCCTTGAGCAGAAAACAAGAGGTTTAAGCTTCAGTTACAACCCGAGTCACTAACTTGTAGGACCCACCTGTCAGTTAACTTGAACTCAGAGTTGGAGCGTAATCTTCGTATTGGACCGTCCGATCTAGATTCAACGATCTAGATCATTTGGGCTGTTCGAACCATCCGAACGTCTCATTCCTTTTGGACCGTTCAATTTCAATTCAACCGCTGGGATCAATTGGAATGTTCAGACCGTTCCAAACGTCCCTCTTGTTTGAACCTTCCGATCTTGATCTAACGGTCAAGATTTGTTCCGCTCGTTAAAATGTTCCAACGCCTCCTTGCTCATTGACGCATGGGCCCGAGGCATTTTTGACCGGGTCTGTGTGGACTAGGACCGCTTTGACCGTGGCCCCCATTGATAAGCATCCTTGGCTATAATAGGATGGGTATAAAAAGTATTTACTGCTTTTATATTTCTGAAATGCTTTGTTTTGTGCTGTTAATTTGATTTAACTTGAAAAATGCATAAGTAATTCTCTGTAACTCCAAATTGAGTAAACTACAGTTTGTTAGATTCCTCTGTAACTATGCTTTAGTGTAGAATAGGTTTTAAGTATGTCTTTGCCTCGGAAAATCTTGTTTTACAAATTAATTATGCACTACTTTCATAACTTGGAAAAATCATAAGAGATTCATTTTAACTCCAAATGAAGTGAACTAATTTTTGTTGTTCTTAGAATGTCATACTCTGTCTATCATAAAATTTTTATGTTCACCAACCTTTTGGAAATTTATGCATGAACATGAACCAAAAGTTAATCAATTGCATTTTCTGCTCGATCAAAATTGTTTAGACTATAACTTTTGTATGCATCATCCAAATCGATTGATTCTTGTTGCTAAATTCATTTCAAATCATGCTCTACCTACTGTGTAAATTTCATGGATTTTGGTTGAACTTGGATTTTGAGTCTTTTTCGGTGTTATTCGTTCTTATTGGATTTTCTCGTTCTTTCGATAGGTTCTGAAAATTTTGTTGAGTATGAGAGTGATCCTCTGCAGCAAGACAGTGAGCTCCAGCAAGGCAAGCAGATGTTCATTTTATTTGATCATATTGATCCTATTACTTTCAAAGTTTAATATCTTGTTTGCAAAGTTCAAGCATGCATGCTTTATTTTGATGTTAAATTAATCATTCGTTTAGTTGATCCTCTAGATGCATAATCTATAGATAAATGTTCATCATCTACTACTGAGCCTAGGATATCCGCTATGATTTAGAGCTCGTTGGATGAGCCCTTGTCACTTAGCTTGTAGAACGAGTTGATGTCGCTTAGCAATACTTAGAACAGTAGAATGGGGATCATTGCTTCGGCGGTGGTCATTATATCATCACTTTAAATTACTTAGGTCAGGGTATCCATGTATGTGTTGTATTTGAGAAAACTAAAACTGAAAATAAAATATTTTAGACTTGGGCACATTGGTAAGATGGTGTGCTTTTGGGTGTATAAAAAATCTTGGTCAGTTTATTAGAGTACCATGATTGGGTACCTTACAAGGTTGTGTAGAAGAATTATGATGGTGTAATTTAATAAGGATAGAATTGTGAAGAAATCTAATCGTTATGACAACTATTGAGATGGTAGGAAATGTTGAGTTAATGTCAGGTATGACTTGGCCTTAGTGAGTAACCCTCGGAGAGTTAAAATCTTTCTAAAGATAATTTGGTCGAGAAAATGTTTCCATGTTGATGTTAATGAGTGAGTATGTTTGGATTGTGGGAATTTTAGGGATTTAATATGAGGATTTTTCTGTCCTTTATATGAGAAGTTCGTTGTAGGAGTCTTGGAAATAGAATTTGGTTTTGATGTTCTATGCTAGAACCTTGGTTGCCCAATGATTATGTGTAGAAGTAGTACAATAAAAGTGGATTACGAACAGTGTGATGATCACTGGTAGAATCCTTTGGGTGTAGTAAATGAGCGTGTGAGCTGATAATTTCAAGTTGATTATCCTTAAAGGATTGAGATAATGTGCTTGTGGGTGAAAATCTTTATCGAGGTGTTACGAATCATTTGTCAAAATAAGTCCATTGGTAAAGGAGTGGACTAGATTTTTGTGTGGTCTAGAGGAGTTCCTCTGGATGAATGTGGTTGATGTTGTCGATTTGAGCGTAGCGTGGTTGTCAATTTAAGAGAAATGAGTTAGTATGATGGCTTGGAATTCCATGATTTAAGAGAAAGTTTATTCCTAAATGAAAATTTTTGAGAAAAATAATGTTTACTCGGGTAATGAAACGCTATCTTGATTCTTAGTTGAGCTGTGTGCTTATGACGGAGGTCATTTACAATTTGCATTGGCTTTATGTTGGCATGGTGGTTCTTCCGGTTCAGGAAAAAGAAGTGTATGATTTGGTCATTTGCGTGGTTTCTCCTTTGGCTGACGTGGTGTTTATTTGCAAACTACCTAATTGGATGGTGGAAAGGTTTTGTGATGAATCTTCGATTCTAGATTTGACTCTGTTGGTACCGAATTGGTAATGCATAGTTGTAATGAGAATCCTTTATTTTAGTTGGGTTTTGATTATAAAAGAGTTTGTTTACAATGAGTTCTATGGTACATTCCTGGTCAAAGGAGGTGCTCCTTATTAAAGTGAAGAGATCAATTGAGAGTTGGAACAAGAGTTATGTATGTTGCGCAGGATGTCTGGATTGGTACTAAAAAGGGAGGGTTGGCCCAAGGTACAATGGTTTGATTTTGGAAGCTAGCGTTTTGCTAGGACCGCCTCGAGTTGTTGCGCGGGGTAACCAACATCTTTCACGTCCCGGAGTTAAGGGAGCACTTGAGATATTCGAAGTTTGAGGTTTCGTTAGAGCCGTTGATCAACGAGAAAAACCATACCTTTGAGTCGTGTCCGGTGCGTACTCTAGAGAGGTCGAAGCTAGTGTGGAGGCATAGACATTGGTATACGTCAAGCAAGATGTTGTGGTCGCATCAGTCCGAGAGGGAAGCGATTTGGGGCTTGGAGTCTCGCATGCGCGAGCAATATCCGGAGTTGTTCATGTCGGGTACGTGTTATCTGTTGTTTAGTTCTAGTTGTGATGTTCTTGGGAATAGAACGACAAGTAGAATTCGGGATCGAATTCTGTTTAAGGAGGGTAGAATGTAATATCCCATTTAAACATAAAACACATAAGTGATTAGTTCTGAAATTAAATAGAATTAGAAAGAAAATTTAGTTTTTTGGGAGAGGACCGTCAACCCACTTTCAAGTGGGGAAAAATAGTTTTAGTGGCCCAGGGCCCATGGTTACCACTAGAAGGCAAGGGGGCGACCACCAAACCATAGCTATGCTACAGTTTTGCCTGCTACAGTGCCACCGCCCTTGATTCCTCCCTTGTGCCTCCCCCTCCCCACCCCTTTTGGTGTTACTGGTCAAAGAGAGAAAGAAGAGGAAGAGGGAGAAGAAGAAAGGGTAATTCTCGTGGAGACCTCAGCGGGTTCCAGCGTGGTATTCTAGAGTGGTGGTGTGAGACTGGGGTTAGAGCCCTCTTCTTGTCGTCACTCATCACACGGTTGAGGCAAGTATAATTTCTAGTACGATATTGTGTGTTGGGCAATATTGTTGATTTGATGCGTGCTTAATATGATTAAGCATGACGAAAATGTTTATTTCAAACTGTGTTTATGATAAACGATAATTGATAATTCTTATGAGACTATATTGTGGATGATTTATTTTATTTCATATCAAGCATGCATGTTGGCATGATATACCCAGGAGAGTGGGCATTGAGATCCCCATATTTAAGATATGGGCAATGGGTCCTCATATTAAAGATATGGGCAATGGGTCCCCGCATTTGATAAATGTGGGTATGAGTGAATACCGACGGGTATAACACTCTGCTATACCGATATATGTAGAAGAGAAGATGTGGCATGAGCATAATTTGCATTGCATTGCACTCATGAGAAAAGAATTGTATGTTTTATGATGAAAACGTATTGTTGATGAAAGGATGCTTGTGTACGGCTATTTTTACTTGTACTTGCTGAGTCTTAGACTCACTCTTGTTATTTTTCGTTTTTTAGACTCACTCTTGTTATTTTTCGTTTTAGGTGGTCACTGAAGACGGCATGCATCGGGAGGGAATAGTTCATGGAATGATAGCAATTTTGGGCACTTCAATCCACTAGACATTTATTTCACTTGGCTAAAGTTCAGTTAGCAAATTTAAATGTAATAAATGGTTAACTTGTGGAATTTCTGTTTTCACATGGTTCTACTTTCTATGGAGGTTGTATTACCTATTTAACTCTTGGTTACATGCTTAGATGTTAAGCTTATCTGTTGACTACATAGTTTTGCCAGTATTGATAGTGGTAAAAAGTTATGTGTTAATTATTCCATTCGGTTTATAGAATTTAAGTTGCTGAAATTTATGACTTGTCATTTGGTAGAATGATTATTATTTGAGTCTACCTGATAATGATTCTTGTTTTTTGGTTAAAATTGGTAATGATAGTAGTTGTAGGTGACATGTTGGGCTTTTTATTAAGCCGAGGTGTTACCATTGGTATCATAGTAGGCTTTAGGTCTATGGTGAATGGGTTAATTAAAATTTGCTAATGGTTAAACAACTTAAAAAAATTGACACACTCGTGCACAGTAGGATGGGAATAGGCAAAGCATTGTATTTACGTTTCTAATTTGTCGCATTGATGATTGCTGATGAGAATTGATTGTGACTGCTTATGATTTGAATGCATGATTGTGATGTTAAACTATTGCGTAATATTAAACAAAACGTAAATATACCTTACGACTTTTGATTAGTAGAATGACCGGGGAGGCCAAATACTTTTCAAAGAACAACAATGGAAGCAGATTCAGAGTGCAACACGTGGAACCCTCTCGATATACCTACCAGCAATCGACTGTGGACTTGTGACCTAGTTCTTGGCCTTCTTGATCTTTAGTTTTGTCCAATGCTGATAATTGTCCCTGTAGTATTCTTTTGGGCTTACTGACTAAAAGAATGTAAATAGCGAGTATGAGTACACAATCGTACTCGCGAGTTAACACACAATGCAATTATTATATATACAAGGCTAAACAAAGGAAGGTTCAAGGTTCTTTTATTTTGCACAAAGCCATTTATTGAAATATGGTAAGAAGTAGCAAATCCTGAGACTTAGCATTTTAACCAACACAGGTTTTATAAACTGAGTTTTTATTTGTAAAGTACTAGTGGAGATCCCATCTCCTATATCATTTAGTGAGTTCGTCCGCTCAATGCTCAGGCTATCCCGTATTTATCACTGGTCCCCGACTAGGCTTTCACAATTCTCTGGGCTACAGCCCAATATTTCCAACTACTGGGCTTCAACCCACCCTTTTCATTCCACACACACACACAAATGGTTTTATGAAAAGAAAAGCTATATCAAGCAAGTTCTCAGCACCGCTCTTGACCGTGAGCATGGCAATCTAGATAGAGAGTTTGTACACTTTACCTACAAGAGATAAATCAACTTATACTGCCTCGACACACTTCCGTAGGTGTGTGGCTAATGTTGATTATCACAACGCCTTTACAATGCTCCGCCTCATTGCAACTTCGCACCGCTAGGTATCACCTCTTTAGGGCCTCCCCTCACCCACAGGTAGGTCTCCCATTTGCGCCGTGCAATTCCCGCAGCTTCGTTCTCCCCCGACTATCCACCCACATCCTCCAATGACGAATCCAAGCCGAGGCGAGCAAATTAGTTAGCCAGGTCTTAAGTGTTACAGACTTATGGTTGCACTATTTTACATGAGGTCATTACCAGATTCAGTCCTTAATTGACTCAGGTGATATATCCACATACCAACATCCTCTCGTGCCCCTGGCACCAACCACTCTTTCCAGCCTCCTGAGTATAAATCTGTTTTTCAGATTTTATTTTGTTTTCAAAATAACCTTTCGTCCAACATACCAGCTAGACTCCCAGCCTTGACTGCCTAATTTCCATTTCAAAGTGTTGATTGATGTTGGACAACTTAATGCCCGAATGACAATATATCTAAGCAAGGCTAAGTATGACACTTAGATACAGACTTATAACTAGTATGTAAACCATTACTTCTAAGGTGACAAGGATAATGTCTAAATTCAAGGATTGGAAGTTTATATACATTTATTATTAAGGCATTAACTATGAGCTAGACCAATATAGCTGTATAAAACAAAACAATGCAATGTCATAAGTTAAAATAATATAATTGCAAAATTAGGTACAAAATGATCTAAGTATTGACTCGTCTTTCTCATTGTTCTAATAAGGCTCAATATTTTGATATTCGCCTTTCTCGACATTTTGATAATAATCTCGCTCAACGTGCTGATAATCATTCTATTCCATGTTCTGACAATCTTGATCCCAGCTTCGTCCTTTGTTGGGGTTGCTGATCCATTATATCTTCATATTCTAACTACGCATAATACGATTGAACTCCAGAGTGACTGAAAGTAATCAAATGAAATCAAATAAATCCAAATACACTAAAACAAACAAAAATACTTCGAATTAAAGTAAACGCATCTAAAGGTACTTTGAAAGACGAATTACTTCAGATGAGACAAAATCATACTCATCTGGAGGTGATGAAGGAAATACTTTAGACGAAATATAATCAAAGGAAGTTGATTAAGGAAATATTTTAGACCAAAGTATAACCAAGGAGTTGATGAAAGAATACTGTAGACGAAAGTAGATAAATCTAAGAGGGAGAGAGAGAATATCCGCAGGAACATTTCTCAACGGTTACCGATATGGGAGAGATTGCCAGGTTAGGTATGACTCTCAAATCTGTTTTCTGATCATGCAAGGTTCTGCTACTGAGAACGCATAGCGATGGGTGATAGCTAGGGTTTAGATGATGTTAATTGGTGGTTGATAAGAGACTGTGTTTAACCTACAGAGATGGTCAAATACCTATGCCGTCACTTGAGGACCGAAAGTCAAATACCTATGCCGTCACTTGAGGACCGAAAGGACATGCTACACGTACTCTCTCTAGAGATTCTTTGTAAACATCCTAATTTTACAGTATTAAATAGCTTACTACTAACCTAATCCTGATTTTAGTGCTACTGGACTCTAAGCCACCTACCAGGCAGTGACGGAGCTTCACACAAATTATAGGGGGGGCTAGCCTCGAAAGAATTGCAAAATGAATACAATAGAGAGCGCATATTAGTAGCATAATTTCTTTAGAGTTTAGCAAAGTACAATAGGGACCCTTGTCCAATCTAAATTGCACTAATTAAGCTCAACCAGTGCCTACAACCTAATATATAGCGTAACCATCATATGAATTACATATACAGATTCATCGAGAGTATACATGCATGCATGTAGATATATATTTATACACGAACACAGCTGAACGTAGCCATTATCGAGAGTATACGTGCATACGTATAGATATATATTAAGTATGTTCAATTTTTTTCCTAAAACGCTGGGGGGCCACTACCCCTGTTAGCCTACACTATCCTCCGTCCCTGCTACTAGGTAACCTTTGCTAGCAATGTGCTTGTATGACATCGGCTTCATAATTACTTCTAACTTCCCTCCATGGTTCTAAATTAATCATCGACTAACCGAAAATCACGATTATTATTATCGTTATAACAAACTATGACCAATTGTTATTGAGACTACTTAATTTAACTATCTAAATTAATCACCTACCACTGCTCAAGTTTATATCTTTACTAGAAGGGACCCGTGCCAAATGGCGCGGCAGGTGGGTCGGAAATAAGCTAACGATGGTGCAACATGTTCAAGTGCTCCTCTACTATTACATATATTAGATTAAAGACAGTGAACAATATTGCTGCAATCTATGAAATAGATGACATGGGCAGGAGCTAAGTATGCAATTCTTGAGTCAACATGCTGGCTTTTCTTCAATAAGCCTCTTGCAAGCATAAATTAGAAAGCATAGATCTTGTTGCCAAATAAAAGGAAATACTTTTTTCTTATGATACAACACTCGACAAAAACTGATAAGCAGAACCACAAAAACTTTTTCGCAACACAACAGCTGGAAAATAAACTGTATTGGGAGTGGACTGAGAACTTCGTAAATGATTTAATGAGGTAGAACTTAATAAAAGTGATGTGATTAATTAGGACAGTAATCATGTCACGCTATGAAAAAACAAAAAAACAGTCATAAAACAGAACATATACCTTATAGATGGCAAAAAAAAAAAACAATGCGAGAACTGTTCGTCATGGCAGTAGCAAGATGGTGCTGTTTTTTGTGTGTGGTGAGGTACTCATATATATCATTTTTTACAATTGCAGCTTTCTAACCCTTTTTTTCAGTAACAATACAAATTGAGAGGGGACAAAACATTTTTTGTGCATAGATGGAATTTATTTGAATGATGTTTTGAGTTATGGCTTATAGTAGCAGTAAAGTTGGGTGTCTGTGTCACCTCGTGAGGGTAGTGGCGAAATGTACTAAAGAGAAATAAGGTTAGGAAAATGACAACGCATGAGAAGTGTTCAACGGGCAACGCATGAGAAGTGTTCAACGGGCAACGCATGAGAAGTGTTCAACGGGCTGTAATCACGTGGCGAAAAGGAAAAGGTGCGTAAATAGTGAGTGGCATAGATAAAAAAAGAGAGGATATATGTAGTACCAGGAATATTAGCAGAGCTATGTATGCTGGGTATACAAAACTAAGCATAAACAGTGGAGAAGCATAGCTTAGTTGTCGCTGGGGCTCTAGAAGCAAGAGCTGACTGTGTTAGTAAAGTGAGAACTATGTTAGTAGAGTATGTCGATAGATAGAAGGAAATAAATCTTGTAGGATAGGAGGCTGAGGACAGACTATACTGATCTCTCATGCTCCACAACAATAGCATAGTCAAGTGGTGATGCTTTTCAAATCTTTTATTGTGGGAAACTGCAAAGTAGGGGAAAAAATTCTAAACAAAGAATCAGCAACTCAAATGGTGGAACATCATTCTGGAAAAAAAATGCAAAAAATTTGGCCGTGCTGAACATGTAGTCTGCACTTCATAAAACACGCAAAGCATATGTGTATATGATTTTTATCTAGAGCCAGATTCACTGCATGCCGAACATCTAGCTGCAATAGGTATACAATTTTGAAATTCGTTGAGGGTTCCATGCTAGCCAGAACTATTTTATGTCCCCAGACGGAATGTGAGTATTTATGAAGTGTGTACATGGGATTACCAAGGAAGAT
Source organism: Ampelocalamus luodianensis (assembly GCA_036346255.1). Taxonomy (NCBI): domain Eukaryota; kingdom Viridiplantae; phylum Streptophyta; class Magnoliopsida; order Poales; family Poaceae; genus Ampelocalamus; species Ampelocalamus luodianensis. The sequence continues at coordinate 118,204 of JAYEVH010000182.1, forward strand.
TATACCATGTAAGACCAATAGAGAAGCTTCTCAGATATGATAATGGACTCTGCAATATCAAGAGTGACATCGGCCACACCCATATTTTCGAAAGCTAGCATTCCTCTGCCAGTTTCTTGGAAAGCGTTTTTTAATCAGATAAACAATAACTATAATTTTGACAACAAATATCTATGAACAAAGAAATAGATAGTTAATTTAAGTGAGGTTATGACAAACAAAGAAATAAGATACAATAACTGAGAATCCTAGTATACGGTGAACAAACTTCTCTCTAGCATTTATGCGACATCTACCATTAATCCCACTAACTCAATTACCTGATTGTTTGTCAATGCAACCTATAGTATTGTAGTACTTTGCATACTAACATAAAAGTTTTCATCGTTTTTTTTTCTAAATAAGATGGACCTTTTTAAAACCTACCACGAATTGTTTACTATGCAATCACAATTTCGAACGGAAAGCTAAAACATTAGTAAACACAGAAAGGTTATATTTTAAATCGGTAGAACACAGCACAGAGCACTCGTGATCCATAGTAGTAAAGAACGGAGTGCCACACACTATCAGCATTTTGTATGGAGACTTACATGCTATCTGCATTTTACTTTGAACACCATGATGTCCCTTTGACTGAGACTCTGAAAACTTGAAGCAAGTGGTCGCTGCGTGATTCCTTTGACAGACCTGAATACCCTAAACAATATCGTTGATGTCTCTCTTAGTATCCCTTATTGAATAAACCACACATTCATAGCATAAAGCACTACCAATATTATACCAGCTCTACAACAAAATACCTACTGATGTGCAACTGTAGATACAGAGAGCATGGAATTGATCTGTTTAACTCAATGCCATCACAGTTTCAATCGTGGTAAGTAAACGATCCTTACGCATCAATTCAATAAAGACACTAACAGAAGGCAGGACATCTAAACCTCAAGAGTTTGAGGGTTAAAAGCCAACAATTTTTCTAAAACGAAAGGAATAAAAATGGCATACTGCAAAAAAAACTACAGCATTGAAGATTTCTAACAGTTTCTAGTAACTAATCTTCAGCATCTGGGTTTTCCCATGTAAGCATCATATCAAACATTAAATGGCGAAGATTCTTATCAGCCAAATAGTCTGGACGTGTAGTTACCTCATGAAGAGCTTTGTGGCAGCAGCACTCTAATATCTCCCTTGCGTATGTATTGGCTTCCTTACAACTATCTGGGAAAGCAGACTCATTTTTTTTTTCTTGCAGCTTTTCAGCTGCCAGAGAAAGAATCCTGAAACGTAAATGTGAGGAAAGTAAGCAATTCACCTCAGAACTGAGCTTTTTTAGAGGAATTTAAGTAAAAGCTTGGTAGACAGAAGCAAACAGCTCTATTGTTGCTAGTCACACAGCCAACCGTGAGCGACAAAAAAAAAACACTTTGGAAGATCCGAAGACACATAACCAAAGCTAACATTGCTGCAAATAATACCTGAATGCATACGGAAGCAAATAGCTACATGGGTCGTCAAGAAACATTACATTGGACACATGCTCTAGTGTGATTGCATCAAGGAAGAAACATTACATTGGACACATGCTCTAGCTAGTGAAACACATTTTCCAAATAAATTTTTTGAATCCAGTGGCATACTACCTATTAGGTGAAAAGTAATGACATAATCCAAAACTATAAACCAACCAGTGACAGAGACCGATTTTCCCTTCTATCTTATAGCTAGTGAAGTGCATGCCACTGCACAGGTTGCCTGTGTTGACGAAACTATTTTTTTAGATAACATGATCACCTAGCTTTTAATTGAAAGGTAATAACGACAGGATCATCAGCACAACATGAAACTAACACAAATAATTCAAAACACATAAACACTAGGATAGCACAGCATCACACCACACATCGACAATTCCAAAAGGAAAAAACAGGGACCAACACTGTATGCACATCCTTCTTCTGAAGTCTTGTAGGTTGTAGCCATGTCTTCATAATCTGTGTAGCTCTGTTAATCTTGGCCTGGTCTCGAAGAGGCGCTCGCTAGCACATAAGAGATAAATGAAACTGACTGCAAATTGTATTAAAGGAACAAAATCAAAGTACCTGAGGAATTTCCGGAGGATAACACCGTATGAATGCCTGCACCACCCGGAGTCTATTTGAATCCATCCTGAGACCCTGCACCGTCGATGGCGACATCCATGGAATGATGACTTCTCTCCGAAGCTGAAATGATTTCCAGGATCCGCAAGAACTGGTCATCCTCACCACCTCATCTGACATGAAACATATAAAACAAACCTCATTATTAGATGTTTGCAACAAACTAAGTCTAGAAACAGTAAGAAACGCGATGGTTATGCACATGCCTCTCAAAGACAAATCTCGGCAAACCTTTTTCGCTCTCACGCGACACGGCGACGTTGAAGTCTCGGAGTCCATGGTCACGCTTGTTGAGGAGCGGACCAAGCGTGCACCGACATGGGTACTCTCCATGAGGTCGCGCGCGTATAAGACGATCTCCTTAGCCATGGCATCCGAGGCCTCGGGTGTTCCCATAAACAGTGTGTGGAGCGCCATTCGTCGAGCAAGCCGCGTTCACGGGGCATCCTTGGCGGCGGGGACATCAGCGGCACCCAACCGACACTCCGGCTGAGGGCGGCGTGTGGAGAGGGATGGAGGCGGAGAAGGGAGAGGGAGGGTAACCGAGTCGGAGAGGGAGAGGGCCGCGTCCGCGCGGCGCTGGAGTGATGATTGGCGGCGGAGGCATGGATGGGAGGCGAAAGGGAAAAAGGAAGGGGAAGAAGATGAAGGTAGACCGAGGGGGCGGTTGCTGGATAGGAAGACCGAAAGGGCGGTTGGGAGGAAGGGGTAGGGAGGGAGCAGCGGCGGCGGGGGAGGGAAGCCGAGGGGGATGGGCGTAAAGAAGAGGGAAGGACCGGCGGCACTGGTGAAGAGGCACGTCGGAGGAGGGAGAGGGAGGGGACAGGAGGAGGAGCTGGCGAGGCGACGTGGGGGGAAGGAGATGGCCAGCCGCGGCCGGCTGCGAGGCAGAGCGAGGGCTGTGGGAGAGAGGAGGCGGAGAGGCAGCGGGGAGGAGGAGGTGAGGATGGCCGTGACGGGAGACTCGAGCGAGCGTGAGGAGGCGGCGGATTTGCTGGGGATTAGAGAGGAGGGAGGGCGCTAGAGGGAGGGACGGCGCTGGAGGGAAGCGTAGGAGGCAGCGAGCGGAGGGAGAGCCGGGGGGAGGGGAACGGGAGGTGGACGGGGAGCAGCTGGGCCGCACGACGTGGGGCTCGAGCGAGCACGAGGAGGAGACGGACTTGCCGGTGATGAGAGAGGAGGGAGGGCACTGGAGGGAGGGACGGCGCCGGAGGGAAGAAGCGAGCGGTAGGAGGGCGTGGGAGGCGGAGGGGAATAGGCGAGCGACAGGAGGCGCATTCGAGAAGAGACGGGAGGAAAGCGCTGGACTTTGGGGCAACGTGGAGCGTGCGAGGCCGGTCGTTCCCACGCACGAGCACCGGGCGGCGCGGAGCAGATCGCGACGCGATCGGACGGCAGACGGATTTCTGGTGACGTAGCGGGTGCTCCAAAGCTAGCAGCCTTTAAGTATAGTAATGTAACGACATACTATTCACTTAATTAGGTGATTATTATTTTAGCAGTGGCCTAAATCGAGCTATTTTAGTATAATTCCTAAGCAAATTGTCCTTGCAATCCAGTTTGACAACAGTGCACTAATCATTTCTTGATTAACTTCATTTAGGTATATCAATTACTGTTAAGTGTACTCATTAGCTAATTGGCCCACTAACAGATACTAATTGGCTTAGTTAAAAGGAGTATATGGTAATTAAAACTTACTTCAATAATCTACCTAAATCCTTGATTAAAAATACAGTTTGCCATTTGCATCATCCACTTAACTAACCACCTTACCTGCAAGCCTTATAGTTAGCTACTTATATACACTACATGCTCTGCTAACTGGTACTATATGAAAACTGACTACTGACTGCTACTATGAAAATACAAATGTTAATTGCTTATCTAGAAACTAACTAACATGTAACCTGCTTACTTTGCTACTAACCTATTCCAGTGGATTTATACACTAATGAAGCACTACTTTTAGCCTATTGCTCACTGATAACTAACTTAACCATGCCCCTGCTAACTACCAATTAGCTTACTGAGATGACTCTACTGATACTGCACTATCTGGCTAACCTAACACTAATCATTTCTACTAACCTTGGCTTACTCATTTAATTGATACAACTTGAGGATGCATCTACTAAATAACTATTGTAGCCTTAGCTCGAAAGTTTGCAAATAATTGCTAATGTTTTAGGACCTTGTTAACTAGGTATTCTTAAACATATAAGACTTTATCTAGTCTAAACCTTAAATGATATGTTCTACTGATCACTTCGGCTTAGGTCAGAACTACACATACGCATCCTTCTTAACAGTGTCACAAAACCCCTGCTTGACTAGTGTGTGCTAGTTATATTAGTATCTTCTTATTAATTAGGCTTAACACACCAATCAGTCTTAACCATCTCAATCATTCTCACCATTATCCAAAAATGCAATCTGTTAGTTGAATATCTACAAACTAATTAACCTTCTAGTACTCTTGGGCTAATCACTCAAATTAATCATTAACCATCCCAAATAAAATGCATATACATATACATTAACCTAATCCAATGAGCCTACTGTCATTCTTACCTTTCAAGTTAATTTGTTATCTCTCACTCCTCCATGCATAACTTAATAAGTAGGGTAACTAAGGTGACCCTTCTTCATCAAGTCCTCAACAAGTATCTTTGGTGCGGCAATCTCCTCCCTATCAGTACTCAAGATGGTATCAACAACCTCAGGAACTACTCAAATTCTCAACATGAAGTGAATAATACTAACAGCTTCAGAAATCTGATGGTTCACTGCGAGTGAATTTATTACACGTCCAAAAGTTGCCATCGATGGAACAAAATCCTTATTCATCATTTCTACCAGATGCTCATATGGACGATCAACATTTGCAGTCCTGCATGATCCATCAATTAGTATATGAATCAGGTCTATAGCCATTGCTGACCATTTCATCAGAAATATTTCGAGCCATTGCCACCTTCAACTTACAAGAATATGTACCAATTAGGGTATTAAAGGTATCAGCTGTTACAGAGTACGCTTTCTCAATGGCATCATTCATCTCAACTGTGGCATCCGCACTATTCCCCAGCATGTAGTTACCTTCTTGATTGTGGCAAGATCAGGGAACAGCTGCCTCTGGAGCATTCCATCGAACAGGTGACGAGCGTCTTGCCTGCGCCCACCCGCACATAGGCCATGGACGACCGTGCAGTAGGCGACAGCTCCGGCAACGCAGTCACGCTCCGGCAAGGTGCTCAGGAGGCGCAAGGCGACGCGCGGCTTGCTGGTGAGGCAGGCGAAGGGGTCCATACACTCGAAGGCGCCGACGTCAACGTCGGCACCGGAGGACACGGCATCGGGGCTTCGGGGACGAGATTGGCGCTCGCGGCCGTCGCGAGGAAGAGGAGGCAGCGCGTTGGAGCCGGGGCGTAGGGGAAGTCGACGACGGAGTCCTCGAGGGGCAGGGCTGCGTAGGGGAGGTGGGCGTACGGTGTGGCGCCTCCGTTAAGGAAGTGCGATCGGAGGAGGTCGGGAGGGAGACGGAGGATGTGGAGGAGGCGACGCAGAGAACAAAGGGTGCGGGCGACGAAGGGCGTGGGCAGGGGAAAGGCCGGGGTGGCGTGGAAGGGCAAAGCGGCGGGGCGCAGCGGGAGCAGAGGAGGAGGCGGAGGCGGTGAGGTCGGCGTGGCTGGAGCTGCAGGAGGCCGCAAGGTGGTGGCGCGGCTTGCTCGATTGAAGAATGGGGAAGGGAGGGGGAAGCCAGGGAGGGCGATGGTGAGCTTGGGCTGGGCTTTGTATAGGCACGAAGGGGCGGAGACTCCCGGATGTGGCTAGCGGCTTACTCAGCGGAGGCATGAAGCGATGGACGCGACATTGGTTGACAATACAGTGTGTGATGGGTGACACGGAGCGGCAGACGAGCAACCGGGTTTCCCGCATGGAAGCAACGTGGCGCGCGCTACAGAACGGTTGTCACCGGGAGAGAGAAGGAGAGCAGTGGCATGCGCTAGCTCTGGCTGGGAAAGAAGAGAGAAAATCAAAAGGGGTGCGTGCGGGAGTTGATCGGGCCGGACCAGCTCGGGCGCGTGCGGAAATCGGTCGAGCCAGGCCAGCTCAACTGGTTTTAGCCAAAGAAACAGTAGAAAGAAAACACGGAAAAGGGAAGGAGTAAAACTTGATGATTTAAAATTTTGGAGTAGGAATTTCTATCCTAGGGATTCTTTTCAAGAGATTTATTAACATGAGGTATTTCGGTTATGTTTACTTTTATAGTACTGTCTATTTAGGGTTTCGATCATTAGGGCTTTGAATTTCATGCTTTCGATCTTAGAATTTTACACTCCGTGAAATATTAAAAAGGCAATGCTCTAAGTGAATTTGATTCTTTTGCTTTTTACAATTTATGTTTCTAGGGTTTATGTATTTAGGGTATCTGGTGCCAGCAAAAGAGAAAATGCAGCTCATACAATTCTAAAAAATGCTGGCAAACAGGATGGCAATAGATATCATACAAAAAGTTTTAAAAATCTCATATTTTCATATTTCGGCATTTTTGGGATGTTACAATCCATATGAACTGATCTAGATTATCAGAACAGAACAATAATAGATCCAATCTACTACTGCCACATATCAAGTATATGCGACCGATCTAGATAAAAAAAACTACACAAGATGGCTCTTGACGAGGATTAAAATATCTATATATTACTTTAATACATAATAAAAAATCATATGTCTTCATGGTCGTAACCCCTAAGGCTAACGACCTCAGTGGTCGTAAGGATTTCAGAGGTTACGTTATGAGTACCTTGGTCGGAAAGGTCCTGTACTTAGTCCCTGACCAAATAACAACTCGTAGAAGTCATGAACTAACACCTGGATCTAATTCCAAGTATATTCTGTACCGTGTAATGAAAGGAACACATGTTGTATTCTCCATACCACGCGACGTCTCATAATCCTAAAGACACTGACAACAACCACCATACGGTTGAGTATCTTACAAACATTCAACCGTCGAACAGTTAATACTTCATCAACCGCCACCTCGCTCCGACTAGTCGCGACCCTTCCTAATAGGTGTCTTTTTTAGGAGTAACTGCCACCACTTCATCAACTACTTAAAGGAGAACACGAACGGCAGAGAGGAGGGGGATCCAATTCAGAAGATCAAGAGACGATTGGATTTCACTTAAAGCATTAGCATAGCGCTTAGTACATCAAGTGTAATTAGGATTAGTTCACTGCCTTGTTGAGGGCATCCCTGTAAAGGATCTAGTTCATAACAATAAAGAGCAGACCCATTCTCCCCTAAGAACCCCGTACTATTTTTCTCTGTTTATTTCATAAGATCGGCGACTCGATCGTTGACAACTCTGATACCACTGAAGGTATACGAGTAGACTACACTAGCCGGTAATTCAAAAATTGTACCACGTAAACCTGAAAGACATGCAAGCAAGAGATCATAGATCATTACCACTAGACACGTAGTGCAGCGGAAGAAGAGTTGAAGTAGTCTGATCCAACGTCGTGCGCATCAATGTAGTGGTTGTAGTTGATTATCCAGCGTCTTCGGTACCGATTCTCTCTTCCAGCAACCTATCGCGATCCTTGCGAAGGTCGTGGATTGTCCTTGACCAGCACAACAGCAATCGCAGTAATGCCTCTACGGTATCCACACGTCCAGGGGTGAACGTCGTACGCCGTTATGCTAGCACCAATGCGTACAACAGGGTGTTCGAGAAGATGGTGGTTAGAGTTTTGGTGGAGCAACTTACGTCCAATGTCCCAACAGCCTCATGCATCTTCTTATAAAGAGTCCATGACGGATCCTAAGTGAACTCGTTTGTTGCAACCTGTTAAGTGTGTGACCATGTAGGTTCATGTGCAACTGGTTGCGACTCGAAAACTCTTTTCCGACCATGAGTCATTAGCGGTTCCTAGCAAGACATAATGATTCCCGAATATACATAAGTTATATGAAACAAACCTTAATGCAATATGATCTATGACCAGATCCTCATCACTTACGACTAGCTTGTATCTCTATTCGACCAGTTTATATTTAGCCATGAAAAGTTCGTAACTCCTCACGATTGTGTTCTACCAGTCTACGACTAGCTCGTATCTCCATACGTCTAGTCCGTATCTGGTTGAACTGAACGATCTGCTTGTGTGTTCCCCCTTTGCCTCATGATATCTTCAATACTTTCTCGATCAAGTATCCAGGTGAGATATTTTATCATCCATGGACTGTTCAATACTTTCTCGATCAAGTGACAGATAACTTCATATGGTCGACTCTTCGACCACTAGTGGCTTGACCATGCACTTTCTTTATCTAACCATATCGAGAGGCCCAGAGATATCTCTCCTATTATGTTTGGAGTGGCAAATCCCATATCCGACCAGTCACATCCCTCCGCACGTTTAATAGCATACCCGAAAACTACCTTTATAACTACCTAGTTACGGAATAGCGTTTGGCAACCCCTAAGTGTACTATTACATATGTAGGAAGCCATACTGATCTCAAGTCTAAGGATTATACATCATCATTGCTTGAGACTAACTGATGACATATAAAATCATACAATCTCAATAGTGTCTCAAGGTGGGTCAATCCAATACCATGTTCTCTAACATATGTTCATATTATTGATTCGATATCCCTAGATCCATGACCGGTGAAACATGGTCATCAATTAATACATGTGCTGGTTGATGAGTCATTAGTGTTCCGACCAGTGACATTCGACTAGGGATACAATTAGAATGACATCATATAAGTGTGAGGACCCCAATTTATTTGGCTTGTAATGCTTAACCAACCACCTGGTCCTATCATCACAAATCAAATAAACTGATCCTCGAGATATGTATACTTCCCAGAAAGCAGTATACACACCTCGGTACAAAATTAGACATCAACTCCATTCCAAACATAGAGTCCAAACACTACACTACCAAACGGAAGATAAATAAATAGTAGAGTTATTACAGACAAAGACCGACATGCCACAAGATACAAAAATAAACAAGAACGACAGCGGAAGCAAAAGTGCCATAAGATGGCTATAAACAAAGCCAATCAGTGTGCCTTCAACCCACAAGGTATCTGACCGGACCGCCAAGTCTAGTCGTCCACGAAACGGCAACACAGCTCACAGAAGTGAGGCCCTTGGGGCTCACCTTCTTCCTCTGCAACAAAAACATTAAGCGAAGCACCTGATTACAAAGATTGTCTTTGTACCCGCAAGACTGACGTGTGAACTAGCAGACCTGTTCATATGCTACATGCAGGCTTGTTTGGTGGAGGCCATATGTTTCATTTGCACAAAGCCAGATTTGTTTGCAATAAAGAAATACAGTTTAAAGGCAAGTTTGCAATTCATTTTTACTGTTGAAATAACTGTGAAATAAAGATAGATACAAGTAACCACCTAGAAGTGACTATCCCAATAGTCACCACAACATAGCACGAATCCCCAGATTCGTACCACCCATCAAGTTTTAATTTAAATGTTGTAGTCTAGTTCTTGGGGGGTGTATCCGAGCGTGTCCATAACCTAGGACGAGGCTATTCGAATAGTTTTAAACCCTGCAGGGGTGTACCAATGTACCCACACTTCAGACCGCCTTTAAGCCAAAGCACACTTCCGAAGGTATGCTGGCACGGCTAAGTCCTACGAGACTTTTTCCAATATTGTGTATTAACTACGAGCAGCTCGTATGGATAGAAATCCATACGCTTACATGGTAAAGCCGAAAGGCAACTACCCACTCGGGATAAAGCACCGGACAACTACCATGCTCCCACCTCCATCCCTCTGCGACCTCTGCGACCCGGAGCCAATACACGCCAAAGTACTAGGTCAAGAGAGGTCCCATATACTCTAGTGTGGTTAGCACGCAAAATGCTCAAGATGCGGTGGCGCAAGTAACTCGGTCCTTAAGCGACTCGGGCACCTTTCGGTCACACACAACAGATCACACCAGTCTTACCATTGTGCCCAAGTCTAAATCATTTTTGTTTTCATTTTTAATTTTGCAATTAAACATAGCGAAATGCTAAAACATAAAGTTATAGTAAATTTTGTGTGATCAAGGTTACCGACTAAAGTCGATAACCTTGATTTCTACCGATAGCTAAGCATGTCTAAGCAAGTTGACCCGGATCTACTAAGTGACAAGAGATCATCCAGCGATCTCTAATCACAGCAAATAACCTAGGCTCAGGTAGTAGAGGAAATATTATTTGCCTACAGATTATGCATCTAAAGGATTATCTAACCAATTTAACACAAATTAAGCGATGCATACATACAGTTGAAACAAAATATTAGACTTTAAAATACTGGGATTAACATGATCAAACTGCTTGCTTGGCTGCTGTTGCTCAATTTGTTGCGGAGGGTCGTTCTCGGGGTTACCGCAAATATCGAAGCCTAACGATAGAACAAGAACAGCGAATAAGAACGAATAACACCGACAAAACTCAAACAACACAACAGCGAAACATACCAAAACTCACACAGCAACCTAAGCATGACCTAACATATTTTTAGAAACAGAGAATAGTTTATTTTAAGTTATTATGAATTTTCCATGAATTTTCTAAGCTAAAAACACAACAAGACACTAGTTAATTACTTAACCAACTTTCATGAACAGAAACAGTATCTAAAACCTATCCTAATAATTAGTATACTGAAAATGAAATTTTACAGAATTGTGTTCATTGAGTTTGGACAATTATTGAAAGAGATATACATTTTCTAATTTGGAGATTACATTCTACAACATTAAATTAATTAACAGATTTTTGATACAGGGACAAGGTTGACACTAATTTTAGTAAATAGTACATTTAAAATGAAAATTAACAGCACTGGTTTCATGCAATTTGGATAAAAATTGAATTAGTTATGCATTTTCTAAGTTTAATTGAATTAACAGTGCAACAGAAAAGCATTTCAGAAATACTAAAGCATTTAAATCTTTTTCCACCGGCAACCAACCAGCCCCGGACAACGGCAATGGGCCCGAAAAGTCTTGACGAGCAATTGCATCGCCACAAGGTGACGTCGGCGTATTCGAGAATACGTCTTCGCTTACCAAAGTGCAAACCTAACATACTCTCGCGAGAAATACGCCATCGGCGGAGAAAACGCGATTACGAGCTACACAACCCTAATCGGCAAACGCACCCACATGGCGGCGACTCGAGAGAACAAATAACGGGCTGGATTAAAGATTCTCTAAACGTGATTAGCCAATAGGGCCCACAAGTCGAGACTCAAACTAGACATGATTAGAGTTAAACTAATCATCACCGCGCTCACCGGCGCAAGACGGGACGGCGCGGCGCGCGCGGTGATCTAGCTAACCGATGGGTTTCGGGCGAGAGTGGTACGCCGGGTTCACCGCGTCCCTGCGAACTTGATGACGGTGACCGACCTCGAGGATGCGGCCGCGAGCGGCGCGCGAACGGAGACGGAGAAGAAGGTGCGGCTTCCGCGGAGAGGACGCGACAAGCTTCTAGAAGACTCCGGAAGGTGCGCACAAGCTCCGCCTTGACACCAGGATCAACAAGCACAAGATAACACCAACGAAGAGGGACCGAGGCGGCCGGAATTGCTACGGCGGCGGAGCACCGAGCTTGGAGAAGAACTGGCCGCACGCCCTCAACGATGCACCAAAGATGAAGATGAAGCCATCATTAGATTCAGTGCATCAATGCGATCCAAAGGGACCAAGTGACGAGGCTAGAGACTCACCGGAACACAATTGAGCTTGCGGAACCGAGAGCGCCGGAGTCGAAGACGACGAAGTCGCTCCAGGCAATTCACTGGACGACAAGGATCCAGAATGGGCAAAATGGAGGCGGCGATGAACGAGGACCACGATGGCGCGGTCGCGGAATCAAGGGCGGCACTAACACGGTGATGCTGCCATTGGCTTCAACTCGGCGAGACAAAGAAGCGGGCGGAGAAATCACGAGAAGCAAGCGAGAAAAAGTGGGTGAGCTCAAAGGCTTTATGAAGTCGCGGCGATGCCTCCCGGCCCGACACGATGGCAAAAGGTGGCGGCGACGAGGTACGTGGCACCCATGCGCGAATGGCGCGAGCTCGGTGAGGTGCGGAGAAGGCGAGGCGACATCGGCAGTGGGGTCCACATGTCGGCCGGCGTGACAAGGCGGTGCGAGACGGGTGCGATGCGGCGCGATGAGCTGGTTTAACTCGATCAAGATTGTGCTGACCGCTAGATCTGAGATGGACGGCTGAGATTGGTGTATGCATTCGGACAGGTCGACGAGACACGCAATATGGACCGTGCGATCTTCATCGGACGGCTGACAGCCATCGGGCTCGCCGACGGTGCCACTCAGGTGGTGCGACCGAGTCAAGTGGTGCGCGGTCGGACTCGAGCTCGAGTTGGGTTCGAGCCCGATAAAAAGTGATTTCAGGTTTGATTTTCAAAAGGCTGAGCGGGTTTGGGAATTTTAGAGATAGCTCCTGAGCTCTAAAATTTCTGAAATTTTTATGGGAGCTTTCTAGGACAGAGGACAACCTTGTGTAATTTTTCCAGAACTTTTTATGCACTGCATTGTTCTACAGAAAATTCACAAGCTGCTGTACAGGGAGTTTGACCAGATTTCAAACAGAGTTGACTTGGCCATTTGAAATAGCAAATAAAATCTAAAAATTGTGAAATAATTCAGGGAGGTAGATAGGATAGCCAAGATGACAGGAAAAATAGTTTCAGAGGATGATCACAAGTTTGAAAGCTAAAATTTGCTGACATAATTTCCAATCGCAAGAATTACATTCTAAAAATTGGAAATTGCTAGGAAAAATTGTAGAAACTCTCAAATGATTTCATGAGGCACCAAAAGTTTTTATTTCTCCTCAAAATTTTACATTTGAAATACAAACCCTAAGTTAGGGCTGTTACAAATCTCCCCTTACAGAATCTCACCCGAGATTCTCGATCACCGGGAGAAGAAGGACGGTGTCTGCTCGGAGACGATCTTCCCGCTCCCAAGTGGCTTCATCCTCGGAGTGGTTTGACCATGAACTTTAAGGAACTTGATCACACGGTTCCTTGTTCTGCGCTCAGCTTCTTCAAGGATACGAACAGGCGCCACGATAAGGCGGATCTTCTTGCACATCGATATTTTCCAATGGCGTTTCCTCCACAGAACACGAAGGCACTTCTTCAATTGCGATACATGGAAAACATCATGCACCCTCAAGTGTAGCTGGCAATTCTAACTTGTATGCAACAGCTCCCACTCTCTTGATGATGCGTCGGCCCGACATATCGAGGAGCCGCTTTCTTGACATCAAACGACGATGTCCTTCGTGAGGTGAGACTTTGAGATACACAAAGTCATTGGGCTGGAAACTCAACTCACGGCGACGCCGATCTGCATAGCTCTTCTGCCTGGATTGAGCTACGCGCAAGTGCTCACGAATCAACTTCACTTGGTTCTCGGCCTCATTAATTGAGTCTGGGCCAAAGAACTGCCTTTCACCAGTTTCTGACCAGTTCAACGGTGTTCTGCAGCGCCGCCCATACAAAGCCTCAAATGGTGCCATACCGAGAGTAGCCTGGAAGCTGTTGTTGTAGGAGAACTCGGCAAGCGGTAGGCACTTCTCCCAATTCTTTCCATAGGAAAGAACACAAGCACGAGCATGTCTTCAAGCACTGATTGACGCGCTCCGTCGACCATCGATCGAGGATGATAGGTCGAAATGAACGAAGACGGTACCCATGGCCTCTGCGCAGACTATGCCAAAACCGAGAGGTGAGCAGAGAACCACGATCGACACAATTGTTCGTGGCACACCATGAGACTCACAATGCGGGATATGTAAAGATCCGCTGGCGATTCACATCAATCTTCGATCGCCTTTGGAAGGAAATGAGCCACCTTGGTCAATCGATCGATGATAACCCATAATGCATCCTTCCTGCGGAGTGCAGGCGGACAGTGATAAAATCCATGCCTCTGCTGAATCCACTTCCATTCGGTATAGGCAAGGGTGAAGAAGACCGGCCGACGCCGATGCTCGGCCTTGACACGACAACATATGTCACATCCGCCACGAACACGGCAATCTCGCGCTTCATGCGAGTCCACCAGAATCTCTGACGCAGATCTTGGTACATTTTAGTGGCCCCGGATGGATGGACAAAGGCGAATCATGGGCCTCTGCGAGAATCAAATCCCGCAACTCTGGGACCTTTGGGACCACAAGGCGTTGCCCAAACCATACAACACCGTGCTCATCTTACGTGAAACACTTGGTGATCCATTCTCGATGTTACGCTTGATTTTACCCACACCATCATCGATTGTTGTCTTGACTTGATTTGATCCACCAAGGTTGGTTGCACAACCAAGGCGGCAAAGGAACCATGCTCAACCAAACCCAAGTTGAGACGCTGAAACTCGCAAGAAGTGCGAGTTCTTTGCTCTTGGATCATCAAAGTATTGCAATACACCTTTCGGCTAAGTGCATCAGCAACCACATTGGCCTTGCCAGGGTGATACTGAATACCCATGTCATAATTCAAGGAACATAATAACATTTATTCAATAACTCATAAACATAGACGTAATACAATCATCTCTATGATTGCCTCTAGAGCATATCACCAACAAGAATACCATGAAAAAGATAAGGATCGAAAGATGACCAAAGATGAGAGCACAATTTTTTTTATATAAAATAAGTTTTGAAGTTTTCAACTATCGGCCATACTAACTAGGTCACAACCTACAGTTGATATGACTCTGATACCATGTCTGTCGGACCTGGGAGTAACACCCCTAATTCCTCTGTGTATTCTACACTAGACCCTGAAACAGTAGCTAGTATACACAATAAACAATTATGGTAACATCCAGAATTTGCACAATTTTACTAATAAATATCATAGTTTATTAAAAGAAAGGCTTATAAGCCACCAATAAAGAACACAATAGAAGACGAAGAAGAAGTAGTAGAGCCCAGCTAATCTGCCATAGATACTGGGGTAGCAGCCTAGTCGTCGAGATCCACACCGATAGTGAAGTCGTTCTCTTCTGAATAATATTTTATTAAGTAAGGATGAGTACAAAAATGTACTCTAGAAGTTACACCTAATAACAGATTATAATGTATGCTGGGAGGGATATATCAAAGGAAAACTTATATGGTTATTTGTGCCAAAGCAATGTTTGGCATTTTAATTTCATTTACCAAGTTTCAAAGCAGTTATACAATATCTAAA
Source organism: Ampelocalamus luodianensis (assembly GCA_036346255.1). Lineage (NCBI taxonomy): Eukaryota > Viridiplantae > Streptophyta > Magnoliopsida > Poales > Poaceae > Ampelocalamus > Ampelocalamus luodianensis. The sequence goes on from JAYEVH010000182.1 coordinate 133,659, forward strand.
ATTCTTTGATTTTAAAACTGTCAAGTTAGTGCAAGATGCCCTTCTGGTGAAGGATTAACCCCCTTACATCAAGGCTTTCTACCCAAATTTTCCAATTGGATAAACTATCGAAAATCATTTGATAAAATCTTTTGAAATCAAAACCAAAGTCTAACTTTGAGTGGCTTTGCTCAGCATGTCTATGACCATGGACACGGCTATTCGAATAGTTTTATACTATGCAGAGGTTATACAACTTTATCCACAAGAGATACTCGACTTATAATGTCCACTTTACACACTTCCGTAGGTGTGCGACTGAGTGATTATCACAAGGCCTTTACAATGCGTCATCCCAAAGTCGTCATGCCTACTAAGGTTTCGCAATCGTAAGATGTCACGCCAAACAGAAGCTCCTCTTGCGCCATGTGGGATAATAAAAAGTAGGTCATTCTGATACCCACACATCCGGATGGGATAACCACGGTGAAATGTTGCAAATTAGTTTGCCAGGTATATCCATACCAGACTTGTGGTAGTACAGATTGGCTTTACAAAATGCGTCTCGAAGACCGGTCCTTAACCAACTTGGGCAACTTCCAAAAAGAACCCCTAAGCCTCGACCATTCATTGAGACGAGCCTGTGCATAAACTTGCACCATCCAAACGTTTATTTTGCCTAAGTCTAAACCAGTTTTTATTTTGCTTTTCAAATCATTTCTAAATTTCCATAGCATAATAATGAAATAGACTCATTTTAAATCCATAGTTGAATCTTTGGCTAAAATTTTCCAAATTGCATATATTTTATCTAAGCATGGCTAGGCATATATTTTTTCCCAAAGTATTCTAGTTTGTACTCTTGCGTAAACTAGATTTTTCATCTAAGTTGCCAAGGTATGTTTAATTCAATGTCAAAGTTGGCTATGCCACGGTAATGGGAATAACTATAAGTTTAAAATAGGAATTTAAATTAAATTAAATATAAATAAGCATGTAGTAATAATTTAAAACAAAATTTAAATAATTTGAAATACCTGGATCAAATAAGATCAAAAGATGTAACTTGCCTTGGTCAAATATTTATTGTTCTGAAATGGCGTCGAAATCTCGCTCTCCGAAGTCGTGGAAATCTATACGCAAAAACGTCCTAATTCAAACAAAATTCAAATAAAAATCAAATAAACTCAAAATTAAATAATTTAGGTTCTGGGAGACAGATATTGAATTTAGATGAGTTTATAAATTTTAATCACTTTGTCGGTGTTTTAGAACCGTCTTACGTAAAGATTATTTGATTCGGGGGGTCTCCACAATTGATCACGCAGACAAGGGAGACACGGGAATTTTTATACAGCTTCAGGCCTTCTCCAATGAGAATAACAACCCTACTCCTGTGTAATGTATTGGGTATCCTGATTACAATCAGTGAAAAGGCTTGCTCTAATTCTGCTACTAACTGTCCCTCAAAAAGCCTCCCCTATTATCTCCAAGAGACACCTATTTATACTATGCTGTTGGGGCGGTTGTCGTTCCAGGACAATTAGGCGCTCATTATTGCGTAATAATGAGAGTAATTACCGGAGTAGTAATCTCCCCACGCTGTCCAACGGTTACCAATCAGAGATAGTGGAGAATCATCTGTAGTTATTTCAGGTATAACTACGTAATTTGACTGCTCAGATCCTCACTAGTAAATGGGCCTTCTCACGAGTGGACCCAGTTAATTGTGAGGAAGTCGTAGCAGGGCTGGTCGTAGAAGGACTTACGACTAGGGGGTAGTCGTAGAAAAAGTTTACGACTGGGTACTGGTCGTAGAAAGACTTACGACCGGACGTAATCGTAGCAGGACTTACGATTACACCATAGTCGTAGAAATACTTACGACTAGGGGAGTGGTCGTAGAAGAGCTTACGACCACCTAACTTACTCCTCCCCTATAACATTAAGGGGTATACCATGTGACGTCATATTACATGATTATGGAATAATAAAATGAGGATTATCAGATCCTCGTCATCTAGCCCCCCAGCTTCAAGTGAAAATAACTTACTTGGTTGAGGAGTCATAGATGATCTTGTGACCACTAGAAGGTTTAGGAAAAACGTTGAAGGAAAAAACTCTTTAACATGTGTTTCTCTTGGCCAGAAATATGCTTGGTCGAGACAATTTGTTAGAAATCTCACGATTACAAGGTAGTCGTAGAAAATGTTACGACTTTGGAGTAATCGTGACCTTACGATCGGAAGTAAATCTTTCCCAATCGGTATTTCTTTTGATCCGAAGGATACTTGGTCAAGAAGGTAATTTCACTTGAGGTGTGAAAAGAGTCTTGGTACTTTCGAACAGGCAGATTAAAGACCTGTCCGTTAGAGTAATTCCCGAAGCAGTGGAAACCGTTGGGCTTCCATGGCGTTTCGTTTCAGGTGTACGGCTATAAAACGGACTGTGGGGACGGACTTAGGGTTCTTACCTTTTAGCTAATTCACCCCGACTGTTCGTTGCTTTCTCATCTCTTCCTCCGCAGGTGCTACTGTGTGCTTTCTTGGAGTTTTCCCAAATCTAACTCTTCCCTTCTTTAGAAAAGATGGCTAGGGTCGTCTCCGGTGGGCTGAATCGGAAATGAACGATGCGAAGATGACTGCTCTGGTCACCGCCGAGAAGATCCCCGAGGGACTACTCGTGAAGTGGATTGCGGCGAGCGGAGAACATTGGCCGTCGGGGGAGGAAGATCAAATTCCGGTTTTCCAGGCGTACTGTGAGTGTGGCCTCCGATTACCTGCCCACCCCTTCCTCACACTCGCGCTTGAGCACTTTAGGGTGGAATTAGTGAACCTTGGTCCTAATTCCATCACAATGCTGAGCGTGTTTGTGTATTTGTGTGAGGCTTACCGGGGATTCCGGCGGACCTCGAGCTTTTCCAGTACTACTACGGAATGGCTCGGCAGGCCGGAATTGCCGGTAGTTGCGATCTGAAGCTCCATGATGGTAAGTCGAAGGAGTATATTCAGATGTTCACCCGGTCGTCATGGCCGGGGTGGAAGAAGAAGTGGTTTTACTAGGAGGTTACCGAGGAAGATAGCCTCTCGTTTGTCGGAAAAGCCGCCGAGAGGTCCTCTTCCTGGGATTCGACTCCCAGTAATCTCGACCGGATAGCCCCCTTCATTCAAGCCATTAAAGACTTGAAGTCGGGGGGTGCTTACCGGATGGCACGTGGTGAAGGACTTCATCACGCGCCGCATTAGTCCCTTGAAGAAACGAGTTCCTCCTATGTGGAGGTACTCGGAGAAGGAAAGCCCAACCAGGGATTACAAGGATGGTAAGTAGAAAACTTACTTTTTTATCTTTGTCATTGGTTAATCCCGATTTAGTCTGCTAATCGTGTTGTTTGTGTGTACATATCTTCCACTGGGGGAGATTGACGCTCGTGTCAGGCCCATCTGTGAGAAGAGTCCGTCCAACATAGGAGCTCCACAAATTCTACAGTTTTGATCACAGAAGAGAAGGTGGAGCGCCTAAAGGTAATCGAAAAACGACTTCGTCTTTAGGCACTTATTGTCGTAAAATGATTTACAACTAATAGGTTCGTCGTAGAAAAGCTTACGACTAGCTACTGGTCGTAGAAAGACTTACGACCGAACGTAATCGTAGCAGACCTTACGATTATATCATAGTCTTAGAAATTCCTACGACTTGTGAGTTGGTCATAGAAGAGCTTACGACCAGTTAGTGATCGTAGAAGAACTTACGACCACTTTCTTCTTCTGTTTTTCAATAGAAAGTAGGTGTAGAAGACCGTCAAGACGATGAGGAAGTCGATTTGGTGGTCATTGGGGCGACTGCGCAAGTGGAGCTTGCAAAATCCCCTCCAGCCAAGAAGTGTCGCCTTGTAAAGGTCAGCGACAAGGGTGGCTTGAGTTCAGCTCCTCCCACTCCTTTTGCTAAATTTGCTGCGGACTTGGCTGCAGCGAAGAAGAAAGCAGAAGAAGTCGCTTTTGCCCTCAAGCTCAAAGCCCCCAAGGTTAAGGTAACCTTCTATTATGACAATAAAACCTTCGTAGTTTTTGCTTCTCGTGGCTTCACAAAGCAGCTAGAAAAGGAGAACTGGAAAAGCTTCATGTCTTTTGTGAAGGAAACTGCTGCTCCAGTAGGACCTGAGGCCGAGGAGAGCAGTGGTCTTAAGGTGGTCGAGATGGGTCTCGACCACTCGGGGAGTCGAGAAGAGGAGACTCTCGTCCCTTCGATCGAATCTCAACCCACAATGGTTGAGAAGAAGTCGAAGAAACCTTCCGTTGGGAAGGTTGCTCCCAAATTCCGGGTTAGATCCAGCATGCAAAGGTATATGAGAAACATAAGTGTAAGAACAACATTTACCCTTTGTTTTTCATAAGTTAACTTACTTTTGTTTTGCGGTCTTAGCCCTATGCCTTCAGCCCCCAAGGATGCTTCTACGGAGAAGCCCGCTGTCACCTCTTCAGCCAGCGAAGATGTGGATCTGCGGCGATGTGAGCTCGGCTATTGTTCTGGCGGAGGAAGTCGTTGTTTAGAAGTCGCTACGACCACCGAGGTTGTCGTAGGGATGGCAGCAGAGGCAGGAGAGGCCACGAGGGAGATACCGGAAGTCGGCGATGGTGAGAGTTCCGACCACCTTGCCGGTAAGGAGGCAGTTGAAGACGTTCCTTCCGGTCCTCCAGGCGGTGCTCCTATCACCGAATCAGAGGAAGAAGAGTATTTTAACTTTTGCTCTGATTTCTCTGGCCCTGCTTCTATCGTAGGATCTTCTGCCTACCAATCTCGCGATCGAGTTCCTCACCCCAGCAGCATTCCCAATTGCGGGGATGTCTTCGACAATGAACGTCTCGAGGGGGTTTGGTGGAAACGAGTCGAGAAGATGGATGGGCTGAAGGATCCGTCGCGAATAATGTCCATGTTTGCTTGGTCAAACATGAACGTAAGTATTCACTGATACTCATGTATGGTTTATCCCTATCTCTTATCGTTTTTCTCCCTTGTAGAGAGCCGTCGAACAAGTTGCCACAATTTGCGAGTACAATCGGCAACTTGTCAAACTATGACAAGAGAAAGCGGTGCTCTGCGAGCAAGCAGAGAGGTGGTGAGTAACCGATTCTCGTATTCGTTTTATAAACTGATTACTTACTCAGTACTCGTAGAATATTGTCGTAGAAAACTTACGACTCGGTACTAATCGTAGAAGAAGTTATGACCAAGGGGTAATTGTAGAAAAAATTACGATCGTCCATCAGTCGTAGAAATACTTACGACTGCTCATCTGTGTATACATGTCTTCCTTTAATCTTTCAGGTTTAAGAGTGACAAAAAGACTTTAGCTGATGCACTCAACTTCGAGAAAGTCGAGGCGAACAAGCTAAAGGATAAGGGCACCGACCTTCTGAAGAAGCTTCAGGAGGCTAACTCTGCAACTCAGAGATTGCAGGAAAAAATAAATAGTATGTGGAGTTACGACTGCTTTTGATCTTGATCTCCGCCTTCTTAACCTCTCATTCTTTTGCAGAAAAAGAAGTCGAAAATAAAGCCCTTCGGGACGAGGTGGGGGCTCTTCGGGTCGAGGTCCAGGAGAAGTGCTCGGTTGTCTGCGAGATCTCCCGCATCGCGAAGGAGAAAGACCAAGAAAATGAGAAGTTAGGTTCTCAATTAGCGGGTAAGTAAATCTTTTACCTGTTGCTAAATTGTTTTATCTTCTTGTAGAGTTGTTTTATCTAATTAATCCTTACTCCATTCAAAGTGATTTACTGAAATAAAACAACTCCACGAAGCTTCGACTTGTACCAGGAGAGATGAAGTCGATGAAGATCAATCTTCAAGACAACATTTCGCTTCTGAACAATGTACTCGATGGGCTTCGTGCCGGGAAGGTTACTCCCCGTGAAGACACGATGGCCTCTCATACGAGTGCCATTGGGAAGCAAGTCGGTACGCTGCAAGAGTTGGTGTCTACTCTGAAGACCAATCAGAATGACTCGATAAGGGAAGCGGTCAAAGGAGCTGTGAGTTTTGTTTTAGCAAAGCTCAAGGCCCGTGACTCTAACCTTAATCAACATTCTGTTGAAGCCGACTTCGACTGCACCAAATCTGAAGCAGAACGGCTGATCGAGGAGATGCAGTCGGTCGGCGAGAAGGACACGGAGGAGATGCAGATAGAATCTCCTTTATCGAGTGATGCATAGTAGGAACTCGTAAAGACAAGTTTTTTGGTGTCTGTATAAATATATGATCCTTTCTTCTTTTCTGCAAATTATCTCGTGGAGTAGTTAGTAACTCATAGGATAATAAAAAAGGAAGAAATGATCAGACCAGATATGAGTGATTCCTCCTTTCTCCTTCTTTTTCCCTGCGAATCATCTTGTAGAGTAGTTAGTAACTCATAAGATGACAACTCGGAAAAAACTAAGACTAAGAAATGAAGTCATGTTTATAACTTTATCCTAGCCCCCGACTATTTACTTAGTTTATTGGAATAAACTAAGAAAATAGTAAAGAAAGGGTTTCTGAAAACAGAGAGGTTTGTTTGACTTATAGTTCTCGAGAATCGATTATCTTGCTCTAGTCGAAAGAATGGAAAACGGATCGACACTAGGAAGTTCCCTCTAGTGGGCAGGACCACATGCAAAGAAAAAAAGGTTTTGACTAGGTGATGTTACCATCTCCAACTAGATTAATCAAATCGATAACGACAACTTGAGTGAAACAAACATCTCGAGTACCTTAGAAATTTATTCGACTGTTTTTGATTTACCTGATAAGTTCGTCCTGGTAACGAGAGTAGGAAACGGAACGACGCTAGGAAGTTCTTTCTAGTGGGCAAGACCACGTGCAGAAAGAAGAAGCTTCAACTAGGTGTGTTTCTGCCTCCGACCAGTTAAAACCAATCAAGTCTACCAGAAATGGTCAAACAAATCTCAAAAGTGCGCTCTTCTTAGAGTATTTGCTTAAAATGAATGAATAAACTAAGGTGACATGAATTTGCTTAAAATTTTTCGATCATGTTTCCAAGCCCAAAAAGCTTTGTACTGGTAGCAACAGATAAGAACAAAGCGACACTAGGAAGCTCCTTCCAGTGGGCAGGACCACATGTAGAGAGGAGAGACTTCGACTAGTTTTGATGTCCTTTCTCCGACCAGTGTAAAGGGGAAAATGAGCATATGAATAATGGTCAAAAATATAAGCGAAATTCAAAGAAAGACAAAAAAGATAGGAAGAACCTGATACGTTATTGTCGTAGAAGCTTGTTACACTTAGAATGTTCCAAGAGTTTGAGAGAACGCGGCCATCCTCTATTGCAAGTCGTACCAATCCTGGACGCATAACTTCGACCACTGTGTAAGGACCTTCCCACATGGGGGAAAGTTATTTCCGATTAGACTGGGATTGGATAAGCCTCAATACCAAGTCACCTACAGCAAGGCTGCGAGGTTGGACCTTACGATCATAGTATCTGCACAGGGCTTGTTGGAAGACTGCTGATCGAATTAAGGCCTGGTCCCTTTTTTCCTCAAGCAGGTTAATGTCGTCTGCTCGAAGTTGTTCTTGAATGGAGTCGTTAAACTTTTCGACTCGTGCTGACCTGATCTTTAGTTCTGGTAGAAGCATGGCTTCTGCACCAAAGACTATAAAGAAAGATGTTTTTCCTATAGCTCAGCTAGCTGTCGTACGAATTGCCCGTAATATTGAAGGTAATTCTTGTACCCAAGCTCCCGAGCGCTTGACAAGCTGATCGAAGACTCGGGTCATGATTCCCTTAATTATCTGTCCATTCGATCTTTCGAACGTCCCGTTGCTTTGGGGGTGGGCAACAGAAGCGTAACACAAACGAGTTCCCAACTCGTCGCAAAATTCCTAAAATTTTGCGCTCGAAAATTGTTTGCCATTGTCTGTGATAATTCGACTTGGTACTCCAAATCGAGTTATCACGCATCTCATCATGAACCATTTTGCTGCTTCCGTTGTTATCCCAGTTAAAGGTTCAGCTTCTATCCATTTTGTGAACGTGTCAATAGCCACAAAAAGGAATTGAATCCACTGGAGCTCGGGTAATGGTCCTAGGATATCGGGACCCAGTGCGCAAAGGCCAAGACAGAGGAATTGATTGCAATGCTCGAGCAGGTTGGTGTATTTGCTGCTATGGGCGGCCGTACACACTTTTGACCAACTCCTTGGCATCGTGAGGGTCAAGGCCAATAAAACCTTGTCGAAGGCTTTACCACTGAGTTACGTAGAAGCATGAGTTCCACAGATGCCTCGTGTATATCGTGAAGGAGTTTTAATCCTTCGCTCTGCGAAATACATCGCATGAGTACCCCTTGACTTCCTCTTTTATAAAGGACACCTTCGACTAAAGTATACATTTTGGCCTTTCAGGATAATCGATCTACTTCGAGATCATCGTCGGGTACGTAACCCATCTAAAGATACTTGTAGATGGGAGTCATCCAGGTATCTTCGTACTCTAAAGAGGATATTTCTATAGGAGGCGTCTCTAGTTCTTCAACTAGAGACGACTTCCGGAGTTGTTCTAGAAAAACCCCTTTGATGCGGAGGATGGGGAGGAAGCGAGACAATGGATTGGTGCAGAAATTATCCTTCGAGGATAAATTGTACCTCGAAGCCCAAAAAGTGCTTTTCTAACTTTGAACTTCCGATAAATATCGGGACATGGTTGGATTAGAGCGATACTCCTTTTCGACTCGATTCACGACTAGTTGAGAGTCTCTCTCTCAGTGATGTCGTCGAATCGAGAGCGCTTTGCGGCTCGTATGCGGCTAGAAAACGCCGTACTCTGCTTGCGTTATTAGTGGCGAGAAAGTTTAATTGTATGGTATACTTTAAGGTCTCTCGGTAGGAATTCGAGACCACCCGACCCCAAGCCACTTATCGTAAGTGACCCGTCAAAGTACATCGTCCACTGGTCGTGGGAATCGTACGGGGGATCCTGAACAGGTTCAGGATTTGTCCATTTCGCGATAAAGTCTGTCAAGATCTGGGATTTAATGGCCGTTCGGGACACGAAATGGATGTCGAACTCCCCAAGTTCGACTGACCATTTTGCCATGCGTCCTGTTGTTTCCCTATTTTGGAGGATCACTCCCAAGGAAACTCGGGCAGCCTGACTAGTTTGTCTTTGAAAATAATGCGCTTGATTTCCTCGAAGACATGAGTAGGGCATATAAAAAGCAATTATCACGGACAATGGCAAACAATTTTGACGCAAAATTTCAGAATTTTCTGACGAGTTGGGAACTTGTTTGTGTTCACGCATTTGCCCACCCCAAAGCAGCGGGCGGTCGAAAAGCGAATGGCCGGACAATGAAGGAATCAAGACCGAGTCTTGATCGACTTGTCAGCGCTCGGGGCTTAGGTACAAGAAGTACCTTGATAGTATGGGCAATTAAATGCGACGACTAAGCCGAGCTACGGGAGAAACACCTTTCTTTCTAGTCTTTGGTGCGAAGCCATGCTTCCACGGAACTAAAGATCGAGTCGTACAGTCGAAAAGTTTAATGACTCCATTCAAGAACAACTTTGAGCATACTACATTAAACTGCTAGAGGAAAAAAGGGACCAGGCCTTAATTCGATCAGCAGTATACCAACAAGCCCTGCGAAGATACTACGATCGTAAGGTCCAACCTCACAGCCTTGCTGTAGGTGGTTTGGTATTGAGGCTTATCCAATCCCAGTCTAATCAGAACAAACTTTCCCCCAAGTGGGAAGGTCCTTACATAGTGGTCGAAGTTATGCGTCCAGGATCGGTACGACTTGCAATGGAGGATGGCCGCGTTCTCTCAAACTCTTGGAACATTTACCGATTCATAAATTCTATGTGTAACAAGCCTACGACAATAAAGTATGTCGAGTTCTTCCTATCTTTTTGTCTCTCTTTGAATTCGCTTTATTTTGACCATTATTCATATGCTCATTTCCCCTTTACCAGTGGAGAAAGGACATCAAAACTAGTCGAAGTCTCTCCTCTGGATGTGGTCCTCCCCTTTGGAAGGAGCTTCCTAGTGTCGCTTTGTTCTTACTTGTTGCTACGATTACAAAGCTTTTGGGCTTGAAACATGATCGAAAATTTTAAGCAAATTCATGTCACCTTAGTTTATTCATTCATTTAAAAAATACTCTAAGAAGAGCACACTTTTGAGATGTGTTTGACCATTTCAGTAGACTTGATTGGTTTTAGCTAGTGAAGCGAAACACACCTAGTCGAAGCTTCTCCTTTCTTGCATGGTCTGCCACTAGAAAGAACTTCCTAGTGTCGTTAGTTTCCTACTCTTGTTACGGGCGAACTTATCGGTAAATCAAAGCAGTCGAATAAATTTCTAAGGTACTCTAGATGTTTGTTTCACTCAAGTTGTCATTATCGATTTGATTAATCTAGTTGGAGATGGTAACATCACCTAGTGAAAGCCTTTTTCTTTGCATGTGGTCCGCCCACTAGAGTGAACTTCCTAGTGTCGATCCGTTTTCCATTCTTTACGACTAGAGCAAGATAATCGATTCTAGAAGAACTATAAGTCAAACAAACCTCTCTGTTTTTAGAAACCCTTTCTTTACTATTTTCTTAGTTTATTCCAATAAACTAAGTAAATAATCGAGAACTAGGATAAAGTTATAAACATGACTTCATTTCTTAGTCTTAGTTTTTTTTGAGTTGTCATCTTACGAGTTACTAACTACTCATATACAGCGATCATTTCTTCCTTTTTTATTATCCTCGAGTTACTAACTACTCCACGAGATAATTTGCGGAAAGAAGAAAGGATCATATATTCTCATCACCAAAAAGACTTGTCTTTACGAGTGCCTATTACAAACTACTCGATAAAGGAGATTCTATCGCATCTCCTCGCGACCTTCGCCCGGCCATTTGCATCTCCTCGATCGGTGATTGCGCAGGTTGGTGCGGTGAAGTGGCTCAACGAATGTGGATTAAGGTTAGGGTCACGGGCCTTGAGCTTTGCTAAAACAAAGCTCACAACTCCTTTGACCGCTTCCATTATCGAGTCATTCTGGTTGGTCTTCAGAGTAGACACCAACTCTTGCAGCGTACCGACTTGCTCCCCAATGGCACTCGTATAAGAGGCCATCGTGTCTTCATGGGGAGTAACCTTCCCGGCACGAAGCCCATCGAGTACATTGTTGAGAAGCGAAATGTTGTCTTGAAGATTGATCTTCATCGACTTCATCTCCTCCCGGGTACAAGTCGAAGCCTCGTGGAGTTGTTTTATTTCAGTTAATCGCTCTGAATGGAGTAAGGATGAATTAGATAAAACAATTCTACGAGATGATAAAACAATTTAGCAGCAGGTAAAAGATTTACTTACCCGCTAATTGAGAACCTAACTTCTCAATTTCTTGGTCTTTATCCTTGGGATGCGGGAGATCTCGCGGACAGCGAGGACTTCTCACGGACCTCGACAGAAGAGCCCCTCGGCTGAAGGGCCTTATTTTTTACTTCTTTTTCTGCAAAAGAATGAGATGTTAAGAAGGCGGAGATCAAGATCAAAAGCAGTCGTAACTCTACATACTATTTATTTTTTCCTGCAATCTCTGAGTTGTAGAGTTAGCCTCCTGAAGCTTCTTCAGAAGGTTGGTGGCCTTATCCTTTAGCTTGTTCGTCTCGGCTTTCGCGAAGTCGAGTGCATCAGCTAAAGTTTTTTCCTCACTCTTAAACCTGAAAGATTAAAGGAAGACATGTATACATAGATGAGCTGTCGTAAGAATTTCTACGACTGATGGATGATCGTAAGTTTTTCTACGATAACCCCCTGGTTGTAAGTTCTTTTACGATTAGTACCAAGTCGTAAGTCTTCTACGACAATCTTCTACGAGTACTGAGTAAGTAATCAGTTTATAAAACGATTACGAGAATCGGTAACTCACCACCTCTCTACTTGCTCGCGAGCACGCTTTCTCTTGTGTAGTTTGACAAGTTGCGATTGTACTTTCGCAAATCGTGGCAACTTGTTCTCTGACTCTCTGAGGAGAAAAGCGATAAGAGATAGGATAAAACCATACATGAGTATCAATGAATACTTACGTTCATGTTTGACCAAGCAAACATGGACATTATTCATGACGGATCCTCGGCCCATCCATCTTCTCGACTTCGTTTCCACAAACCCCTCGAGGCGTTCATTGTCAAAGACATCTCCGCAGTGGGAATCTTCTTGGGGTGAGGAACTCGTCGCGAGATTTGTAAGCGAAGATCCTCGATAGAAGCGGGGCCAAGAAATCGAGCAAAAGTTAAAATACTCTTCTTCCTTTGATTCGGTGATAGGAGCACACGCTGGAGGACCGAAAGGCGTCTTCAGCGCCTCCTTCCTTACGGCGGTGGTTGGAACTCTCACCACGCCGACTTAGGTGTCTCCTCGTGGCCTCTGCTGCGTCCCTCGACAACCTCGGTGGTCGTGGCGACTTCTGCAAACAACGACTTCGTCCACGCGAACGATGGTGGAGACTTAGCAACTACGCGATCACATCTTGTTGGTGAAGAGGTGACGGTGAACTTCTCGTAGAAGCATCCTTGAGATTTGAAGGCATTGGGCTAAGACCGCAAAACAAAAGTAAGTTAACTATGAAAAACAAAGGGTAAATGTTGTTCTTACACTTCCATTTCTCATATACCTCTACGTCTTTGGATCTAACCGAAATTTGGGTGCAACCTTCCAACGGAAGGTTTCTTGACTCTTCTCAACCATTGTGGGTTGAGATTCGATCGAAGGATGGGAGTCTCGTCTTCTCGACTCCCGAGTGGCAGAGACCCGTCTCGACTACCTTAAGACCACTTTGCTCTCCTCGGCCTCGGGTCCCTCTTTGAGTGTGATTTCCTTCTAAAGACATGAAGCTTTTCTAGTTCTCCTTTTCTATTTGCCTTGTGAAGCCATGAGAAGCGAAAGCTGAAGGTTTTGTTGTCATAATAGAAGGTACCTTAACCTTGGGGCTTTGCTCTTGAGGGCAAAAACGACTTCTACGCTTTCTTCTTGGCTGCGGCCAAGTCTGCGACAAATTTAACAAAAGGCGGGAGGAGCTGAAGTCGAGCCACCCTTGTCGCCGACCTTTACAAGGCGATGGTTCTTGGCTAGAGGGGATTTTGAAGGCTCCACTTGCATGATCGCTTCAATGACCACCAAATCGACTTCCTTGTCGTCTTGGTGGTCTTCTACGCCTACTTTCTGTTGAAAAACAGAAAAAGAAAGTGGTCGTAAGTTCTTCTACGATCACTAGCTGGTCGTAAGCTCTTCTACGACCAGCTCATAAGTCGTAAGAATTTCTACGACTATGATATAATCGTAAGGTCTGCTACAATTACGTCCGGTCATAAGTCTGTACGACCAGTAGCCAGTCGTAAGCTTTTCTACGATGAACCTTTTAGTTGTAAATCGTTTTACGACAATAAGTGCCTAAAGATGAAGTCGTTTTTCGATTACCTTTAGGCGCTCCACCTTCTCTTCTGCGGGCAAAACCGCAAGAATTTGTGGAGCTACTATGCTGGACGGACTCTTCTCGCAGATGAGCCTGACGCGAGCGTCAATCTCCCCCTGTGGAAGATCTATACACACAAACAACACGATTAGCAGACTAAATCGGGATTAACCAAGGAAAAACCCAAAAAGGTAAGTTTTCTACTTACCATCCTTGTAATCCCTGGTTGGGTCTTCCTTCCCGGAGTACATCCACATAGGAGGAACTCATTTCTTCAAGGGACTAATGCGGCGCGTGATGAAGTCCTTCACCACGTGCCATCCGGTAAGCCCCCCTGACTTCAAGTCTTTTATGGCTTGAATGAAGGGGGCTATCCGGTCGAGATTACGGGGAGTCAAATCCTAGGAAGGGGACCTCTCGGCTGCTTTCCTGACAAATGAGAGGCTGTCTTCCTTGGTAACCTTCCAGTAAAACCACTTCTTCTTCCACCCCGGCCATGACGACCGGGTGAACATCTGAATATACTCCTTCGACTTACAGTCGTGGAGCTTCAGACCGCAACTACCGGCAATTCTGGCCTGCCAAGCCATTCCGTAGTAGTACTAGAAAAGCTCGAGGTCCGCCGAAATCCCAAGGTAAGCCTCACACAAATACACAAACACGCTCAGCATTGTGATGGAATTAGGACCAAGGTTCACTAATTCCACCCCAAAGTGCTCAGCGAGTGTGAGGAAGGTGGGCATGCAATCGGAGGCCACACTCCTGATGCGCTGGAAAAGCGAATTTGATCTTCCTCCCCGACGGCCAATGTTCTCCGCTCGCCGCAATCCACTTCACGAGTAGTCCCTCGGGGATCTTCTCGGCGGCGACCAGAGCAGTCATCTTCGCATCGTCCATTTCCAATTCAGCCCACTCGGAGATGACCCTAGCCATCTTTTCTAAAGAAGGGAAGAGTTGGACTTGTGAAAACTCCAAGAAAGCGCACAGTATCACCGGCGGCGGGAGAGATGAGAAAGCAACGAACAGTCGGGGTGAATTAGCGAAAAGGTAAGAACCCTAAGTCCATCCCCGCACTCCGTTTTATAGCCGTACATCTGAAATGAAATTCCGTGGAAGCCAGCGGTTTTACGCTTAGAATTGCTCTACCGCAGACAGTCTTTAATCGCGGTTAAAAATCAGAGACTCTTTTCACACCTCAAGTGAAATTACCTTCTTGACCAAGTATCCTTCGGATCAAAAGAAATACCGATCGGGAAAGATTTACTTCCAATCGTAACGCCTTTATTACTCCAAAGTTGTAAGATTTTCTACGACTACCTTGTGTCGTGAGATTTCCAACAAATTACCTCGACCAAGCATATTTACAGTGAGAAAACACATGTTGAAGAGTTTTCCTTCAACGTTTTCCTACAACCTCTAGTGGTCTCAAGATCATCTATGACTCCTCAACCAAGTAAGTTATTTTCACTTGAAGGTGGGGGCTAGATGGCGAGATCGATAATCCTCATTTATTATTCCATAATCATGTAATATGATGTCACATGGTATACCCCTTAATGTTATAGGGAGGAGTAAGTTAGGTGGTCGTAAGCTCCTCTCGACTACCCCTAGTAAATGAAATATTTCTACAACTATAGTGTAATCGTAAGTCACTGCTCACGATTCGTCCGATCGTAAGTCTTTCTACGACCGGTACCCGATTGTAAGTTTTCTCGACTACCCCTAGTCGTAAGTCTTGCTACGACCAGCCACTGCTACAACATCCTCACAATTAACTGGGTCTACTCGTCAGAAGGCCCATTTACTAGTGAGGATCTGAGCGATCAAATTATGTAGTTATACGAAATAACTACGGATGATTCTCCACTATCTCGATTGGTAATCTATAGTTAGGCAGCGTGGGGAGGTTACTACTCGTAATTACTCTCATTATTAGCAATAATGGCGCCTAATTGGCCTGGAACGACAACCGCCCTAACAGTATAGTATAAATAGGTGTCTCTTGGAGATAATAGGGAGGCTTTTGAGGGACGATCGATGCGAGAATTAGCGCAAGCCTTTTCGCGATTATGTCGGGATACCCAATACATTCTGAGGTAGGGTTATTATTCTCATTGGAGAAGGCACGAACTTTGTATAAAAATTCCGTGTCTCCCTTGTCTTCGTGATCAATTGTGGAGACCCCACGAATCAAATAATCTTTACGTAAGATCGGTTCTAAAACACCGGCGGTTGGCGCCGAAGCCGTGGGGATCTTACGGTAATTCCTTGTCACGATTCTTTCTTTTCTCTTTGATGCTACCATGGCGGGAGAATGAAAGCGAGAAGAATTGGTTCGACTTGGCCAGTGCATGAGACATCAACATGGATGCCGGCCGACTTCTGGTGAGTGTCGAATCATCGGCGGTATTGCCGCCTCTAGAGATATTCTATCGGATCTCGAGATTGCATCACCGGCGGAGTTCGGGAGGATCCGTATCCCCCACGGTACACCCGGTGAGAACGGCGTCCTCGGGGGCAAGGGTCAACACGACCACCAACGATCTTTGCCACAGAGCAGTTCGCAAACACGCGAGTTTTCCTCAAGTGTTGAGTCCCCTAAAGCGATCTGACTTGGCGAGTAGGTTACGAAGCCATCATTCGAGCTCCAGCGACATCGATGGTCGCTTTCTCTGATAATTCCATGAGAAAGAGGATTGAGCACGATGTTCCTCCAAGTCCAACCATCCCGCTGCAGGGGCGCACCTACAGACGGAGATGGTTATAACCCGGAGTTCCCCTACCTGGAGGGGTTTACTCCAAGTCGCCAGATGGTGTCACTCGACTACTCCTCAAGCGAGGAGGCCTCGAGCACAAGTGAAGGTCATCCACAGGAGGTCTTCGTCATTCCCCCTAATAAGAATCATTCTCCCAGAGGAAGGACTGATGATACTCCCCGATGAGCACACTCTACACCTCCTCGTGGCAATGGCAAGGACACCACCGCTGGTGAACGAGACGAACACTTTAATGAATGCAGGACATCTTCAACATTCTCGCACTCCATTAAAACCAACTCGAAGTGCGAAATAGGCCATTTGAGACAACGACGAACAAAAATAGCGGCTCGAAAAATCTCCTGGCGTGCTTATTTCGATCGGAGGAAGCTCAAAGCTCCAGCACATCAGCGACTTCTTTGGAAAACCCAACAGAGCTCGCTCGGCGCGAGGTAAGATCGCCGCGAAGAGATCGCACAAAAAACCATAACACGATGGCAAAACTCGAGGTCCTCGTCAACAACAACTAGGAGTCATAGCGATGCGACTCCATCTTACTGCTAGCTGTTCGGATGACTCATCGCACAGGAAACGACATGACCCTCGCTCACGTCATTCTCGGTCAGAGAGGACTTGTTGGACATCTAGAGACCAACGGCTCCTAGGAGAGGTGATCTCTCACCACTTTAGGAGCGCAATATGCGGCGGCAAGCGGAATACGAGAGTATTTCCTCGTAAAGGCGGGGCCTATCATAGGTCTAGCCCACCCGTGGCGGGCATCGTCGAAATGCGATCACCGGCGATGTTAACCATACATTTTACAAAGAAGGAGGCAGAAGTCATCTCGGGATGTGGGCGTTTTCACCCAACCTTGACGATTAGGCGGCGCCTTCGTTTCGACCGGCAAACATGGAAGTTCGATGGAACAATTTCCTATCAAATTCCTCGAGATCTACACTACTGACTATCAGGCGGCGGGAGGAGGAGAGCATGTCATGGCAAATTACCTTCCGATGTACTCGAAGGATCGGCTCGATCATGGCTTTAAACGGACATTGAATCGATCTACTCATGGCGGCACCTCTGCGATCTTTCTTTGGCGAACTTCCGGGCACTTATAAGCGCCTGGAAAGGAGGATGACTTTGCCGGATAAAGCGAGAATGACCACAAAACTTTCGCCAATTCATCAGTAGCTTGATCGAGTTGAAATTCTATTAGGAAGTTTCGACTCATCGTGATCAGGGCTTTCAAGCGAGAGTCATGATGAAGAATAATGGAGGACATCGCTTTACATCCTCCTGTCACCGTCGCCGAACTCTTCGATATGGCCGATAGATACGCGACTGCTGCTGAGGTAGTTGAGTGGAACAACACTATCGATTGTGAAGATAATATCCCTCAGGAGGTAGGAGAAAGTGGTAAGAAAAAGGAGAAAAAGGCTATGAAGTCCAAGAACAATGCCAAGAGACACAAATCTCCTACAGCCGGTTCTAAGGAGGTCCTGGCTGTAACCTGTAACATCCCAATTTTCTGAGCTTAAAAATCATTTAATAGTTAGTAGGGAGAAAATTCACCATTTGAATTTATTTGAATTTAAATTCAAAGGCTTAATATTAGACTTTACAATCAAAAACATTTAATGTGAATAATCCCTACATGAACATTAGCCAAAACTATTTTATTTGGGTTCCTTGTGCTCAGATATTTTTTTCTAGATTTTTCTAGAATTTTTCTGAGTTCATTTGCTATTTTCTATTGCTTATTTGAATTTCTGGTATTTTATAAATTAGAAAAGCTATTAAAATCTCAGAAATCCTTTCGGGCCGAATTTCCAAACCTCCGACCCATCTCTTATTTGGGCGGCCCATCTCCATGTGGCCCAGCTCCATGCAGCGCCACCACCGTCTTGCGTGGCGTGTGGGCCACGCCTTCGTCGTCCCCCCGCGCGGCTTCTTCCTCATGGCGGCGCGCGTCGCCATGTTCGAACTCGAGTCGTCGACAATGCCTCCTTTCAATTGAACCCTTGTAAGCGCGTAGAATCTTATCCCCAATTTTCATCCCGTTCGAGCGTCCTCGATGATGCGGCATTGCGCAATAATCCGATTTTCTTGAGAAATAATTCGGAAGTGCGGAAAA
This sequence comes from Ampelocalamus luodianensis, assembly GCA_036346255.1. Taxonomy (NCBI): domain Eukaryota; kingdom Viridiplantae; phylum Streptophyta; class Magnoliopsida; order Poales; family Poaceae; genus Ampelocalamus; species Ampelocalamus luodianensis. Next base: position 151,994 of record JAYEVH010000182.1, read on the forward strand.
TCAAATTAGGGTTTCTTTTAGATTTCCAATCTTCCAAAGGCCATAACTTTTGCATCTAACTCGATTGAGCCCATTCAAATTTCTAAATTTATCTAAATTCAAGCTCTATTTATCTGAGATTTTTATTTAATTTTTGGAGCTTGTTTTTCCTCTGTTATTTATTTGTTTTTTTTGTTTGTGTCTCGTTTGCGAGTAGACGTCGATTCGTCGGGGAATTTCGTTGAAGAAGGAGCACCCCAAGATCAAGATCAGTACATAGACCTTTTCCAAGGCAAGTCATACCTTTGATCATATTGAACCTAGTTTTCCAATTACTTTGTTTCAAAGTATTGCATTCTACTTTAATTATTTATTTAAATGCTTTGGGTATAGTTATTATCCAAATTGTTATCACACCTTGGCCTTGTATGTCATATGTCCTTGTCACCCTAGATTGGTTTATTAGTTGGTAATATTGTAGCACCAACGTGGGTTGGTTAGATGCGAGTACAATTGCTTAGCCGTGCTACGAGTCTCACATCTCATGTAAGTTGCAAATATTAATTATGACTAAGTGACTATGGAACTTCGTGTAAAGCGTGTGCTATGTGTTATTACTTCGTGATGGCATGTGTTGCACTAAAACCAGCGGGTGGTAAAGATTTAGGCGAGGCAAGTGGTGGAAGCGTGTGATATGGTGGAATTGTGTGCTTGGGAATGATAATCTGTGTGGCTTAGTTAGAACATGGAAGTCTTGCCTTGGTCAATTAAGGACTTAACTTTGTGCGCCATTGGTGAGAGCCTTCTTGTCGACCACATGCACAGTATGGGACGGGCCTAACTTAGTAGGTTATGGATTCTCGACATTGATGTTGGTGGATAGGTTAGGGTGTGTGACGGGTGGAGGTGTGACTACTTGGTGGTTGCATCGCGGGGCGATTAAATCGCTTCCTGTCGGCCGGTGTGTGTTATGCCAAAGCGCCGTTTGGGTTGGCATAGCGGTTTGTAAGCACATCGGGAGTGTCAATGTTGAGATGAAGTTTACGAACCGTTTTGTTATGATTAGTGCTTGCTACACTAGTTGTATCTTGTGGGTAAAGTGTACAACCTCTGCGAGTGTTAAATCAATCTATTCGAATAAGCGCGTCATGATCATGGACATGCTCGGGGATTTCACGAGGGTAGTTTTCATAAAATGTTTGGGATGGGAGCTGTGTGACCTCAATCATATGGCTATGTGAAATAATTTGTTTAGCTTTGTGTCTTTGTGGAAACAACTGTTAAATTATTATTGTCTATTTGTTTTGAATTATGCTTTCAATCTATTATTGTATTCAATTGCAAATGTTGCTTTTATGCAAAAGAACCACATAAGCCTTTTCTTTGGAATAAGCCTGCATATATAAATTGCATTCTGTGGTATGATTTGCGAGTGCGGTTGTGTACTCACGCTTGTTGTAAAACTTGCGCCCAAACCTCTGAGAAGAGGAGGAGTCTCGCGCTACGAGGAAGAGTTAGCGAAGGTTCTTGATCGTTAAGGTGCGGATCGATTGGTTGCCTATGGTGAATTTGTGGGATCTGCTGAGTTATTTCCGTTCATTCTTTGCTTTATTCTTTGTTAGCCTGCGTGCTTAATAAGTGTAAACTTCGACCGAAGGTCAAAACCCTTATTTGTTATTCAAACTAATCGTTTACTTTATTTATCATTTGTGTGGATCGATATTTACCTATGTTGACCGTGTGTGCACTAAGCGTGATCTGGACTAGTGCGGTATACAGAGGGTTCCAAAATCGTAATTTTGGGTCCCACAGAGGTGGTATCGAGCCATCTTGTTGTAAGTCTTGACCTTAGTTAGTTTGACCGTCTTTAGAGTGTCCAAACTATTTTCTAAAAAAAATTAACTTGCAAGGTTAATTAATTGCTTAACTCTGCTCATATCTCTCTACGCCTCGGCTTTTGCTATAATCTTTTCTCTCCATTTGTTTTAAAGTTGCTCTTACCTGTTAGTCGGTCTTGTGGATGCCTCGTCTTGAGCTATGGTGGCGCCTTTGGAGGTATCTTGTAGAGCTTTGGAAGTTGCTTGAGTTCTTGGAGGTTTTGATCGTCCAGCATGCGTCGGCAACAAGCTGGGCGGTGAATGGACAAAGCCGTGGAGTGATTTGTCGCTTTGACGATCGCCGGGAGGAGCGACAAGGCAAGCCAACCTTCGCCGCGTCTCGTGAGGAAGATCTCTTGGTGGAAGGTATCCGGGAGTTATCGCGCTTGGCCATGCTGCGTATCTGCAACATCTACGCACGGGAGCTCCAAGACACCGTCTTCCGTTACCAACCCAGAGCTGCAGCAGTGGATCTTCCAGCACGCTACCCATCCACAGAAGGAGAGAGCAACGCTACCGTCGTGCACCTCGCCCAGTTCGTGGCCGCCTAGGAGGAAGCCTTGGAGAGGACTATCACGGAGTTGGATCATGTCTATGAAGCTTTGCAGAGAGCTGAAGAAAAGGTCGCCACTCTGCAAGAGATTCTCCACGACCAAGTTCCCGAAGAAGAGGAAGACCCCGAGGAGGATCCTGAAGAAGATCCGGAGGAAGGCCCGATTGAGCGGAAGAAGATGCGAGAGCGGAGGCGGTGAACGATTGCAGGAGCGCTGTTCTGCTGCACGATTCGAGGGCATCGGGATCGGTTGCCAAGATGCTAGGCTCACTTCTTGAGTCTGACCGTCGGGAGCGCGCGCGGTTGTGGAGGCTTTCGGAGTAGTGTCTTTGTTTGATTTTGAGCTTAGCGATTTGATTCGATAAGTCGCCCTTTAGGCGGTAGTTTTTGTGCTTAGGTCGTTGTTTCTTTTTGTGTGCAGTATGAGTGCAAAGGCCCTTAGGCATTTGTTGCACCATGCTAAGAACCTAAGTAATAAAGGTATTTCCATTTGAGTTTCTTGGTGTGTTTAGTTGGGTTTAACACGCCCCACTTAGTTCTTAACTTATCTTGTGCTTGCTACCTTATCTAACCCATGGAGCTTGCGGATGGTTCAAACTACGTGACTCGCTGCGAGTGGTTCGTACCAACCAGAAGCAATAAGCAACCGACCACGAGGCGATTCCATACAAGCACCCCAATTGACTTACAAAACTTTGGAGCTTTCATGGCGGCCTGAGACAAAGGCGATGAATACTATGATGACTCAGATGCAAGCTATGAACAACCAGGCCAACAACAACAACAACAATCAACAACATTGAGCCCCAGCTACTCATAGACACCATGGACCATCCAAGCTTGCAGAATTTATGAGAACCCACCCACCAACATTTTCTGGACACGTCTCCCCAGTAGAGGTAGATGATTGGCTTCGGGTCATCGAAAGGAAGTTGCTGATTACCTAGTGCAGTGACCGAGAGAAGGTCCTGTATGCCACTCACCAGATGGAGGGCATAGCCGCTGAATGGTGGGAGAACTGTGCGCGCATGAGGCGCCACGGGATATCACAGGAGAATTTTTGCGACATTCCGCCAGTATCACGTACCAGAAGGCATTATCGATCTGAAGAAGGATGAGTTCCGCGCTCTCAAGCAAGGAGCTATGTGAGTGTTTGACTACCTCAACAAGTTTTCTCAGCTAGCTCGCTATGCGGCGAAGATGTAGCCACGGACAAGGCTCGCCAAAGTCGCTACGAAGGGCTAAACCTTTGGGTGCAAGTTAGTCGATCGCCCATACTTTCACGATTTCGAGAGTTGGTCAACAAAGCCTTTGTTCTAGAGGACAAGCGCAAGGAGGCTGGAAGATAGCGCAGCGCGGATGGCTCGGCAAGGAACCATCAATCACGGCGAGAGGGCAAACGGTGCCATCACGGTTCAACCGGTTTCCACGATTTCGTTGAGCACTGCACCAACTTGGCGCCCGTCGGTGCCCGAACTTCGCAACCACACTGTCAACCCCAACCGAGGGCAACCAGCGAGCGTGCCGCGGGTATGTTACACATCGTCGGCCGGGACACTATTCTAACCAATGTCGCGAAGGTACAATCACTCCGATGCGCTTCAACCTTGGAGCTCGCCATCAAGGCGCCGGCACGGTATCAACCAAGGAGCTTCACAAGTTGCGGTCAAGCGGAGGAGCACCACGATCGTGATCGGAGGCGTGTCAACCACGTCACTCTGGAAGAGCCGAGAATCACGGACGTCGTCTTGGGTAAGTTTACAGTTAACTTTCGATTACTGCATCGATTTTGTTTGATTACGGAGCTTCACATTCGTTTGTTTTGGAATGTTTGCAACCAAGAATAATTTGGAAGTTATGTAACTTAAGCATACTCTGTTAGTCCGATCGCTGGGCGAGCTAAATGCGAGTGGGATGTTTAGGAGCTAAGTTACTCATAGGTGGAGTTGAGTTTCTAGCCAACCTAATTGTCCTAGATACCCAAATCCTAGATGTCATTCTTGGCATGGATTGGTTATCCAAGCACAAAGCGGGTGCTAGATTGTGGCGAAGAGCAGTATGATCGAGGGCGCCAAAGGAAACAAGGTAGAGTTTCTAGCCACCTCGATTCGTGATGGACATTTGCTAGTAAGCGATCGAAGACCCTTTCCTTAGAAGAAGTACGGTGGTCGGTGAATATCTAGATGTGTTTCGGAGGAATTACCGGGAATGCCACGGATCGTGACATTGAGTTTGTCATCGACCTAATGCCGAGGACAGCACCAATTTCAAAGAGACCTTATCGGATGCGGTAGATGAGTTGGTAGAGATGAAGAAGCGGATAGAAGAACTTCTTGAGAAAGGTTTCGTGAGACCTAGTTAAATCGCAGTGTGGAGCGCTGGTGTTGTTTGTCAAAAGAAAGATGGAAGTATGAGGATGTGTATTGATTACCGTTCCCTCAATGAAGTTACCATCAAGAACAAGTACCCACTACCCGGATAGATGATCATTTGACCGGATGAAAGGAGGCCGGAGTGTTCTCAAAGATCGACCTCGATCAGGTTACCACTAGTGAAGATTTGTCCTAAGGATATCAGAAGACCGCTTTCTCAGCGGTATGGACATTATGAGTTCTTAGTCATGTCTTTTGGTCAGACTAATGCCCTGCATACTTCATGAACATGATGAATAAAGTATTCATGGAATATTTGGACAAGTTCGTAGTTGTGTTCATTGATGATATTCTAGTGTACTCCAAGTCGGAGGAAGAACACGCCGAACATAAGGATAATCTTGGAAAAGCTCGAGAGAGCATCGGTTGTTTGCCAAGTTGATAAGTGTGATTTTTGGAAGAAAGAGGTTGATTTTCTTGGTCATGTTATGACGGTAGAGAAGTGTGATTGACCGGTAAAGTCAAGCGATGTTACATTGGGAGCGACCCAAAACTGTCACTCAGATTCGGAGTTTCTTGGGAATGGCAGGTTATTACCACCGTTTCATCGAAGGATTCTCATCGATTGCTAAGCCTCTTACGCAATTGTTGAAGAAGGAGAAAAAGTTCGCTTGGACTCCAGCCTGTGAAGAAAGTTTTCAAGAGTTGAAGAAGCGCTTAACCGGTCGGTGCTAATTTTGCCAGATATTCGCAAGGATTTCGATATCTATTGTGATGCTTCGCGTCAAGGATTAGGATGCGTCCTGATGCAAGAAGGAAGAGCTATCGCTTATGCATCAAGGCAATTGAGGCCTCACGAGGAGAATTACCCTACTCATGATCTGGAATTAGCTACCGTAGTGCATGCTTTAAAGATTTGGCGTCACTACCTTATCGGTAATCACTGTGAAGTCTACACAGATCATAAGAGTCTAAAGTACATCTTCACCCAGTCAGATCTGAACATGAGGCAGAGAAGATGGCTAGAATTGATCAAGGATTATAATCTCGGAATCCACAACCATCCCGGAAAAGCCAATGTAGTTGCGGATGCCTTGAGTCGTAGGATTCTTGCAATGCTTTGGAAGTAAAGAAAGTTGCAGAACTTTATGAAGAATTTGAAGCTAAGGCTAGAAGTTGTGTCAGAAGATTTGTAGCCAACTTGGAAGTCAGTCTACGGAGAAGCGGTTAGGAAGCGCAACCAAAGGATTACTGTGTTGTCGGACATTAAGCTCAAAATGGCAGAAGGAAAATTCAAAGATTTTACCAAGGATGATCAAGACATACTCTGGATTAACGGTCGTATCTGTGTACCAGATATCGACGGTCTAAGGCAGCTAATCATAAAAGAAGCCCATGACTCAAAGTATTCGATTCACCCTGGAAGTACTAAGATGTACCAGGATGTTAAGAATAAATTTTAGTGGCCAAATTTGAAGCGAGAAGTCGCAGAGTTCGTTGCCTTGTGCGACATCCGTCAGAAGGTAAAGGCAGAACACCAGAGACCAGCAGGATTATTGCAACCACTGAAGATTCCAGAATGAAAGTGGGAAGAAATCGGAATGGATTTTATCACCGGTTTACCCAAGACCCAATCGGGTTACGATTCGATCTGGGTAATAGTCGATCGATTGACCAAGGTCGCCCATTTCCTGCTAGTCAAAACCACGTACTCAGGAGATCGCCTTGCGGAGTTGTACATGGCGAATTGTCGGTTTGCGGTGTGCCCAAAAGATAGTGTCGGATCGAGGATCCCGGTTCACCTCGTTTTGGCAAAGTTTGCATGAAGAATTGGGTACCCATCGAATTTGATGCATCGCGTATCATCCACGAGCAGATGGAGCCGGACCGAAAGAGTCAATCGGATATTGGAGGATATCTTTGAGCTTGTGCTCTAGCTAATCTTGCCGATGGGATAAGAGTTTACCATATGCGAATTTTCATTACAACAATAGTTATCAAGCGATCGCAAATGTCACCATTTGAAGCTTTGTATGGCCGTGCTGCGAACCCGTTGAATTGGTCGAAATAGCTGAGCGATCGATATTCGTCCGGACATCATCAAGCGAGAAGAGCAAGTGGCCATGATAAGAGAAAGGTTGAACATAGCTCGATCGAGCGAGAAGAGCTATGCGATAATCGTCGTCGAGATCTCGATTTTGAACGAGGATTTCGTTTATCTTGGTGACTCCGCTCGAGGTGTCAAAGGTTTCATGCCAAAGGAAGCTTGCCTAGGTATGTTGGTCCATTCAAGATTTTGGAACGCCGTGGAGAAGTTGCTTATCGATTGGAGCTACCACGATCGTTAGCGAGTGCATGATGTCTTTCCGTCTACGCGATTGAAGAAGTGCTTCGTGTGCGGAAGAGCAAGCCTGTTGGAATCAATTGACTTGAAGAGGATCTTACCTACAAGGAGCAGCGGTCAAGATTTTGGATGTCATGAGCGCCTCACGAAGCAAGGCTGCTCGCGTTTTGCAAGGTCGGTGGAGCAACCACTCGAGAAGGAGAAACAGCGTGGGAGCGTGAAGAAGAGTCAAAGCCGAGTTTCCTAGCCTTTTCTCTAGCTTGCTTTGAATCTCGGGTCGAGATTCCTTTAGGGGAGGTTTGTAACATCCCAATTTTACGAGCTTAAAAATCTTTTAATAGTTAGTAGGAGAAAATTCACCATTTGGATTTATTTGAATTTAAATTCAAAAGCTTAATATTGGACTTTACAATCAAAAATATTTAATGTGAATAATCCCAACATGAACATTAGCCAAAACTATTTTATTTGGGTTCCTTGTGCTCGGATATTTTTCTAGATTTTCTAGAATTCTTACGAGTTCATTTGCTATTTTCTATTGCTTATTTGAATTTACAGTATTTTCTAAATTAGAAAAGCTATTAAAATCTCGAGAAATCCTTTGGGCTGAATTTCCAAAGCTCAGGCCCATCTCTTTGTCTCGGACCTTCTCCATGTGGCCCAGCCCCCATGCGCCACCTCCGTCGTGGCGTGTGGGCCCACGCCTTCGTCGTCCCCCGCGCCGCTTCTTCCTCGCGGCGGCAGCGCCGTCGCCATGTTTCAAGCTTGAGTCCGTGCGACAACGCCTCCTTTCCAATTGAACCCCTTGTAAGCGCGTAGAATCTTATCCCCAATCTCCCGCATCTTCGGATCAAAATCAAACCTGTTTCGTTTCTATCTCCGATTTCTCGCGAGTTCATATCGGACTCTTTTAGGGTTGCGCCGCCGCCGCCCTAGCCCTCAGGCCCCTATAAAAGGCACCCAGGTTCGCCCTCTCAACGCAACCTAGAGCCGCCACCCTTTTCCACCGTAGAGCCTAAGCGCGCCATGAGTCAAGGTTTAGGGTTTTCACCGCCGATCTGTTCTTCGTCGATTCTGCTGCGCGTCGTTGTCGTCGCATCATCGTGGAGCATGCCGGCGTGTTCCTTATCCCGACCTCTACCTCCGGAGCCTTGCCGTCGCGGAACCCCGCCGAGCCACCGTCAGACAAAACCGAAGCACCTCGCGCTCGAGCTCGCGCCCGACCACCTCCGTTGTTCCCGACCACGGACCTACCTCAACGAGTTCGCAATAGAAAGAGCTACGCGGTACCACTCACCGCTTGATGGATCGCCGTCGTTCGTTATTGTCGTCGGTTTCGCGCCGCCGTCCGTCGATCGGCGTGGCCGTCCACGTCGTCGACCACCGGCGCCGCGCCGGTGTGTCATCAGTGGTAGCGCGTGGCATCCTGTCATCTCGCGTGTGCACCGAAGTCGGCACGGTCGCGGCCGCGGTGGCGTGTCGCATGCGAGGTTGGTCGGCTCGAGTCCACGTGCGATCCGGTTTTCAAATCCGAGGCTCGGTAGACCTAGTCTACCGTGAGCGTGTCAGCGACATGTGGGTCCCACCTGTCGATCAATTTTCATCCGTCGAGCGTCCTCCGATGACGTCGACATTGCGCAATAATCCGATTTTCTTGAGAGAAATAATTCGGAAATTGGAAAAATCAAATTAGGGTTTCTTTTTAGATTTCCAATCTTCCAAAGGCCATAACTTTTGCATCCTAACTCCGATTGAGCCCATTCAAATTTGTAAATTTATCTAAATTCAAGCTCTATTTATCTGAGATTTTTATTTAATTTTTGGAGCTTGTTTTGCCTCTGTTATTTATTTGTTTTGTTTGTTTGTGTCTCGTTTATAGTAGAGCGTCGATTCGTCGGGAATTTCGTTGAAGAAGGAGCACCTCAAGATCAAGATCAGTACATAGACCTTTTCCAAGGTAAGTCATACCTTTGATCATCTTGAACCCAGTTTTCCAATTACTTTGTTTCAAAGTATTGCATTCTACTTTAATTATTTATTTAAATTCTTTGGGTATAGTTATTATCCAAATTGTTATCACACCTTGGCCTTGTATGTCATATGTCCTTGTCACCCTAGATTGGTTTATTAGTTGGTAATATTGTAGCACCAACGTGGGTTGGTTATATGCGAGTACAATTGCTTAGCCGTGCTACGAGTCTCACATCTCATGTAAGTTGCAAATATTAATTATGACTAAGTGACTATGAAACTTCGTGTAAAACTGTGTGCTATGTGTTATTACTTCGTGATGGCATGTGTTGCACTAAAACCAAGCTGAGTGGTAAGGATTTAGACCGAGGCAAGTGGTGGAAAGCGTGTGATATGGTGGAAGGCGTGTGCTTGGGAATGATAATCTGTGTGGCTTAGTTAGAACATGGAAGTCTTGCCTTGGTCAATTAAGGACTTAACTTTGTGCGCCATTGAGGCGAGCCTTCATGCGACCACATGCACAGTATGGGGCGGGCCTAACTTAGTAGGTTATGGATTCTCGACATTGATGTTCGGTGGATAGGTTAGGTTGTGTGACGGGGTGGAGGTGTGACTACTTGGTGGTTGCATCGCGGGGCGATTCGTCGCTTCACTCTCCCCGGCCGGTGTGTGTTATGCCAAAGCGCCGTTTGGGTTGGCATAGCGGTTTGTAAGCACATCGGGAGTGTCAATGTTGAGATGAAGTTTCGAACCGTTTTGTTATGATTAGTGCTTGCTACACTAGTTGTATCTTGTGGGTAAAGTGTACAACCTCTGCGCAGAGTGTTAAATCAATCTATTCGAATAGCGCGTCATGGTCATGGACATGCTCGGGATTTCACCACGGTAGTTTTCATAAAATGTTTGGGATGGGAGTGTGTGACCTCAATCATATGGCTATGTGAAATAATTTGTTTAGCTTTGTGTCTTTGTGGAAACAATGTTAAATTATTATTGTCTATTTGTTTTGAATTATGCTTTCAATCTATTATTGTATTCAATTGCAAATGTTGCTTTTATGCAAAAGAACCACGAAGCCTTTTCTTTGGAATAAGCTTTGCATCTATAAATTGCATTACGTGGTATGATTTGCAGTGCGGTTGTGTACTCACGCTTGTTGTAAAACTTGCGCCCAAACCTCGTAAGAGGAGGAGTCACGCCGCTACGAGGAAGAGTTCGCGAAGGTTGTTGATCGTTAAGTGCGGATCGGTTGGTTACTGTGGTGAATTGGTGGGATCTGGCTGGAGTTATTTCCGTTCATTCTTTGCTTTATTCTTTGTTAGCCTGCGTGGCAATAAGTGCAAACTCGACCATAAGGTCAAAACCCTTATTTGTTATTCAAACTAATCGTTTACTTTATTTATCGTTTGTGCGGATCGATATTTACCTATGTTGACCTTGTGTGCACTAGCGTGATCCTGGACTAGTGCAGTATACACAGAGGGTTCCAAAATCGTAATTTTGGGTCCCGACATAACCCCAAGCAGAATCCCAATCGAGGTAAAGGTAAACGCCAAGATCGAAAGAACGACAAACCCAGGTGGTGTGCTTTTCACAAAAAAGAAGGGCATGACCTTCGTAGCTGCGCCAGATTTTTCTCACGATAACTTTCGAAGACTATTACTACGGCAGGGCCACTTCCTACTCTTGAGCAGGTAGGCCAAACAAGTGGGCGGAAGAGTCGGATGACGAGGAGGAGATGCCATTCTAGGATCCACAGCACACCATCGATCACATCTATGGAGGATCATCGGCATATGAGTCACGGAGATAGTCAAGAACCTGCCGAGCGCGAGGTAAACACAATCGACTCACCTCTAGTCAATAAATTACGAAGTGGTGGAAGTCACCATTACTTTCAAGAAAGGTGGTGTCCGATCCCTTCGACTAGACCAGTCGGTTCGATCGTGGTCGAACCCACCATCAACAATTGTCGAGTAAATTGAGTTTTAGTTGATGGTGGAAGCTCGCTAAACATCTTTTTCACGAGTACCACGGGCGAGATGTAGGTACCGGGACAAGGTAAGGCGGTGCGATATTCATTTCATGGAATTGTACCGGGATCTTCGGCCAAACCGATTGGCCAAGTTTCTCTTCCTTTAACGTTTGGCTCCCCAAGTAATTTCAGGACAGAGAAGGTCTCCTTTGATGTGGTCGATTTCGATACGGCATATAATGCCATACTCGGACGACCTACTTTGGAAAAATTCTTAATAGCTACTCATTATGTGTATCAATGTCTTAAGATGCCAGGTCCCAAAGGAGTAATCACAAGAAGATGGCGCACTCCTGCGACCGTCGTTCCCTCGAAATGGTTGGACAACTACCAACTCGAGACGAAAGTCAGCCTTCGACTAGCAAGTTGAAGCCTAAAGCTGCACCAAAGCTGAACGACCAGGTCAAAGAGGTTCCTCTAGACGCAGAGGAGCCCTCGAAGACTGTTCACATAGGGGTTTCTTTCGACCCCAAATAGGAAGACGCCCTCATCACTTTCCTCCAAGCAAACGCAGATGTCTTCGCGTGGCAAGCATTCGACATGCCCGGAGTCCCCAGGGAAGTGATCGAGCATAGGCTAGCCCTACGAGTTGATAAATTTCCCATAAAACAGAAGTTACGGAGATTTGCCCCTGATCGACGAGATGCTATAAGGTTAGAATTGGACAAGTTGCTTAAAGCAAGCTTCATAACAGAAGTTAACCACCCAGAGTGGTTGGCCAACCCTGTAATGGTTAGAAAGTCGAACGGCAAATGACGTATGTGCGTAGACTTTACTGATCTTAATAAAGCTTGTCCAAAAGATGATTTCCCTTTACCTCGTATCGATTAGCTGGTTGACTCTACTGCAGGATGTGAGATATTGAGTTTTCTAGATGCATACTCTGGTTACCTCTAGATCAATATGTCTCGAGATGATGAAGAGAAGACCGCATTTATTACACCGTTTGGAATATTTTCCTATGTCAAAATGCCATTCGGTTTAAAAAATGCTGGGGCTTCTTTTCAGCATTTGATGCAAACGACTTTTGCTCCTCAACTAGGCCGAAACTTGGAAGCCTACATTGATGATCTAGTCGTAAAAGACAGCAAACGGCTCAATCATATCACAGACTTACAGGAGACTTTCGACAACATCAGATAACACCACTTGAAGCTTAATCCCGAGAAGTGTGTGTTCGGGGTCTCTTCAGGAAAATTGCTTGGATTCCTGGTCTCTGCACGAGGAATCGAAGCAAATACTGAAAAGATAAAAGCCATCACTCAGATGCGTCCCTCGACCATGAAAAAAGAAGTCCAGAAATGTAACATCCCAATTTTAGGCTTGTGTTTCAAATGTAAGAAAATGAGTAGAAATTAAAACTTTTTCTTACATCCTGTATTTCCTATTGTACCAAGCAAGTATTGTACAAGAAGTTATGGAAATACGAAGTCACAAGTCTTTTGATCCAAATCTTGAACTTTCAAAAACAATCTTGTCAAACCTCTGGATCATCTCCTGGAAATATTTTTCCTAAGTTCTTGGGATGATATGTGACCCCTCTGAAAAGTTTCACAAATTTTAGACATTGTTTGAATATTTTTGGAGGACAGTCAAACCGATTCAAAATCTGGTCAAACCTTGAGCATTGCTTTGTTAAATTTTGGAGGAAAAAGCATAGCACAAAACCTCTGAAAATTCTATACGAGGTCATTAACTCAGCTAGCAAGCTCTGTAAAAATTCCATAATTTTTGGGTGAGTTTGCTATCTCAAACAAACCCTCAAACTCCAAATCTGTTTGAAACTCAATTTAGAGTGCGAGTCAAACTGGGCTCAGTCGGACCAGTCGACCAGACGATCGACTCGGTCGAGCCATGTGCGCAGCGCCGCACCCGGCTCGATCTCGTCGCGCGCAAGGCGAGTCGTTGGATCTCCATCCGGCCGCCACGACCTCCCAGCGATCGGAGCTCTTAGCGCCCTCGGCGCTTTAGGGTGGTCAAGCGGTGGGATGTCCATCGTGAGACTCACGACCTCCGGAGACCTCCTCGCCCGCGCTCGGACCTCCCCACCTCGGCGATTGGGGCGTCGGGACCTCCCAAGCAAATCTGGGGCGTCCGGGACCTCCTTAGCTATGTTGCTTCTCACGACCTCCCGAGTGCGCCATGAAATTTCGCACCTGCATGCGTGTCGTGAGTCGAGCGGTTAGAGGCGGTGAGATGTCACCTTTTGCCTCTTGTCAATGACTCTTTCTGCTGACATGCATTTATTGCTAGTCAGCTTTAACCTCCAAAGTCTTCACCTGCTCTGCCACTTGTCACATGCGTGCGTGCTGTTGGCGGGGCATGGTTCTTGCTCACAGTGGGTTGCCCTAGCCCTTGCCAAACTCCCAGGCTATACATAGCCTGAAAACTTCCTCTCCTTTTTCCTTCTTCGTTCTTGGCTGTGCTTGAGCTCCCTCAGTTGAGTGGTCCTCAAACTCAAACCCCCAAAAACACCGCCCTCGAAACCTCCATTGCCACCTTTGGAGCTCCTGCTGAAGCTCGAGCTCAGCGAGTTCCATCGACGTTTTACTGTTTTTTCTTGTCATCTCGAGCACCTCGAGCATTCTCTAACTTCTTGTGGTTATCCATCGCAGGTGGTCAAGTTGGGGAGGCGCTTGTCGGGTCGAGTCACCTTCTTCTCCATCTCGACAAGCTCTTCACCGCGGGACTTCATCGACCTCCTCCAAGTCCCTCTGTCTTCCTCTGGACCTTCCTACACTCGGGTGAGTCCATTTTAGTCCCTTAGGGCTTAGGGTCTAGCTAGCTTAGCTCGTGGCGCTCGGCTTTGTCATTTCGGTTTCTTGCCAAACTCTCGGTCCTCCGTCATTTCGGCTGCACGCGGCGTTTAAAACCGTCGCCGTCGAGTGCCTCCGCTAGGTCGCGACAATATCGCGAGTATATCGGTGCTCTTTGGTGGTGCCGGCGAGTCCCATCGCGGCGGCAAACCGTTGAGCCGCTCGGGATTTTGCGGTTCAAAACCTCCGTTTTGTCACTTTCTTAGGACATCATCAATGCCCCATTTATTGCTAATCATTGGGTGCAATAATCACATCTTAAGGCGTGCCATTGTGTATGTGACAGGTGGGCCATGGGCTTAAGTTAAATCAGGAAGTCTTTTGGCGCCCCTTTTAGGTTCATTCATTGCCAATCTTGTGGAGCAATAAATTTGTCTTAGCCGCCTTTTTGTCATTGTCAGGTGGTCGCGCCATTAAAAAACCCGGACCTCTGTGACTAATCTTGGCGTTCACGACCTCTCAAGATTAGATATGGGCCTTAGGTTCTTTTCATAAAAACCTCGATGTCTAGGACCTCCCCTCGAGTTGATCCTAGCCGTCTAGGACCACCTTGGTTAAATCTAGCCGCTAGGACCACTCTTGCGCAAAAAGACCTCCTCGAGGTCATTTTGTAAAACCACCTTGGGACCTCCACCGAGGTCCTCTTTGCAAAAGACCTCCCCTTGGTCATTATGCAAAGACCACCTCGAGACCACCCTCGGGTGCGTCTTTGTAAAAGCCACCCGTGGCCTTTACAAAGAAAAACCACCTCCAGACCTCTTAGGCTCGATCCTAGCCGTTCACGACCTCCCGGTTTAGATCGGCGTTAGATCTCATTTTATGCGATCTTTAGCGCTCGGACCTCCCTTGGCGTCGATCACGGACGTTCGGGACCTCCTAGGTCTGTCAGAGCCGTCGGATCTTCTCCGTTAGATCCCTACCGTTTAGGACCTCCTCGTTTAGATCAGTAGCTTTAGGACCTCCCCTTGAGCTGCGGGCCGTTAGATCTAGATCTAGCGGGCTGAACCTCCTCTGTAGGCTTAGTCTTAGGACCTTCCCTAGTGCTCGGGACCGCGGATCTTGATCGGCGGTCACGACCTCCGTTAAGCGCGAGGACCTCCTCTGCGTGCTTTGTGCATGCCGAGTCGTGATCGTTGGATCGATCTCAGCGATCCGGACCTCCCGATCTCGGGAGGAGGTCTTGTGCGCGCGTGAGCCGAGGCTCGTGGCCGTCGGACCTTGATCTAACGGCCCACGACCTCTCCCTTGTCTTCGATTCGTTTGGACCTCAGAGAGCTCAAAGTTTCCTAAGTCTTTTCTTTGTTTTAAATTTCAAAAGTGCATAACTTTGTCATTTTAACTCCTTTTGAATGATTCCGTTCTTTGTAGCTTTGTTATAGTATGAACTTTAATCGAGAATGAAATTAGGCCTGTGTTGTAGCAGAAAATGATTTAAATAGCATGATCTTGTTTAATGTAAAATGAGGCCTAGAAATTCATGAAAAATTTATAAACCACATAACTTCCTCTCTGTAGTTGCAAAGTAAGCAAACTCAACACAGTAAATTTGGCTGTAGACATGCTTTAATTTGATCTAGGCTTTGTCTTTATTCATGTCCCTAGGAAATGAGATATGCTAGTTGTAGAACTTGGAAAATCATAACTAAATCATTTTAACTCCAAATGACCTGAAATTTTTATGGGTTACCACTATACCAGTAGGTAGCTGCCATAAAATTTCAGCTCCCAAATCTTTCTAGAAAATATTTTTGCTCTGTGCGAATTATAGTAGAAAATGAGTTTTTAAGTAATATCTTTTGCACCTCAAATCCAAATTAGGTTTTCAGTTTCTATGTTTTGGTATATTTGTATTCTACCTTGTGTATAAATTTCGTTGTATTTGGATAATTTTGCTTGCTCTTTTGTTTAAGTGTTGCTAGTCTTATTGGTTGTTCTTGGTTCTTTTTGCCTTTTAAGCTTAGGATTCGACATTTGCGGTAACCCAGAAGCGATCCTCCAACATATTGAGCAACAAAGCAAGAAGGCAAGCGGTTTGATCATGTTAATCCCAGTATTTTAAGTATTTATGTTGATTGCAAATTCTATGTATGCATTGCTATTTTGTTTTAATAGTTGGCCTAGTAGATGCATTTCCTTAGCAAATGATTATCCTCTACTACCATGAGCCTAGGTTACTTGTGTGATTTAGAGTTAGTGGATGGGCTCTTGTCACTTAGTAGTTGCGAATCAATTGCTTAGCCATGCTTAGTCTCAGGTAGAAATGGGCGGTTATCGACTTGTCGATAACCTTGATCTATAAAACTTATTATGATTATGATTTCAACCTTGTGCCATGTCTACTTATGAAAACTAAGCTGGAAACAAAATGATTTAGACTTGGGCACTGTGGTATGATTGGTGTGATTTTGGGTGTGGCTGGAATGGTGCCGGTCATTAGGACCGAGTTACTTGCGCCGTCTTGAGCAATTTGCGTGCTAACCACACTAGAGGGTATGGGACCTCTCTTGACTTAGTACTTTGGCGTGTATTGGCTCGGTCGCAGGAGTCGCGGGAGGGATGGAGGTGGGAGCATTGTAGTGTCCGAAAGGTTTCCCCCGTAGCGGGTGGTTGTCTTCGACTTGCAATGTAGCGTATGGGTTTCTATCCATACGAGCTGGCTCGTGGTTAATACACAAGATTGGAAATGTCGTAGGACTTAGCGGGCGGCATACCTTGATAGTGTGCTTGCGGCTTGAAGGCGATGCAAGTGTGGGTACATTGGTACACCTGGAGTTAAAACTATTCGAATAGCCTCGTCTAGGTTATGGACACGCTGCCACGCCAGTGAGAACTAGACTACAACCTTTTAAACTAAAACTTGATGGGTGGTGCGAACGGGATTAGGTGCTATGTTGTGGTGACTATTGGGGTAGTCACTTCCAGTGGTTCTTGTATGTACCTTTACTTCATCATTACTTTGATAATGAAACATATTTGCAAACTTGCTTTTGAATGTATTATATTATTGCAAATAAATTTGGCTTTGTGCAAATGAAACATATGGCCTCCACCTAAGTAAGCTTGCATGTAGTTATGAATAGGTCCTGCTATTCCACACGTCGATCTTGCGGGTACAAAGACAATCTTTGTACTCGGTTGCTATCTTAATTGTTTTGTTGCGAGAGGAGGAAGGTGAGCAGGGCCTCACTTTTGTGAGCTTGTGTTGTGGTAGCTATGGGCGACTAGCTTAGCGGCCGATCGGTTGCCTTGTGGGTGTGTGGCTAACAGGTCGACTTTTGTTCTAGCCATCTTATGGCGCTTTTGCTTCCATTGTCATTCTCGTATATTGATCTATTTGGCGGTCGGCTCTCTTTGTAATAACTTTACTTTATGTATGTCGTTGTTGAACTTAGTGATGTATGTGTATGGAATTGATGTGAAATTTTGTGATGATGTCGTATCTGCAGTGCAGGAAGCATATGTCCATCGAGGCTTAGAATGTTTAATTAGTAACACTAGAACCATTTGGAGGTTAAGTGTTCCTAGTTAAATATTCCGGTCCTCACAAAGTTGGTATCGAGCCATCTTGGCCGTAGAAACCCCTAGCTTGGTCGCCTTTAGGATATTTTGAAAACTTACTTTCAAATAGTATATGAAAACTTAAGTAAGTTCTCGATTTTACTCCTTATCTATCTTAGCTTGCTCATCTCACCTTACTCCCACTTAAGTTTTGAAAAAGTTGTTCCTCTCTTCCTTTCAAAAAATTAGGCGCTATCGATTAAATTGGTTTGGGAGAAACATGAGAGCTTGGAGAAAAGAATTGGACAGCTAGCTAGTGGTTAGTAATTAAGGTAGGAAATGAGAGGTAAGTTCAACTAAAACTTGTGGGAATGAAAGGGTAAGAAGTGATATGAGATTAGCTAATGCCTATACTCTATTAGGTGGTTATATCTTGATTTTTGGGCTGTTTTGAGCTAGAAGTTAGTTCTGAAATTTTGGGTCTTCTCAAGCGATTACTCGTTCTTCCATCGGGTTAGTCGTTTGGGAAGTTGATTCGATGACTTGCGGTCTCATGTTCTTTTGTGGCTATTCTTTGGTCATTTTAACTAAGTTTGGATTTGTGCTCTTGGGTCTTGAGCTGTATCTAGCGGTCTTAGTAAATCAGGATGGTGGTGGGACACGAGCGGCAGGAATCGGTAGGGTAGTCCCGATGAGGAGCTTCCCCCTCCTCAGACCATGGCGGAAGTCCTCATGCAAATCGAGCAATCGTTCGGAGGACATGAGGTGTTGGAGGTTATCGCCGAGAACACCTCCACTCCCTCTGGTGCCTCTGGATGCGGAGGTGGGCACCGGGACTCGTGGGGGCTTGCGGAGTTCCTCCGCACGCAGACCTCCTACCTTCTCGGTCAGAGATCCCTTGGGCGCGGACGGCCGCTGCGTCCGGTTGGCGGAAGCTCAACGTTGCTCGATGCCGGGAAGCGAGGCGGGCGCACCGCATCCCATCGGTTGGAGGGTGCGGCACTCTCATGGTGGGAGAACTTCCTCGCCATGCGGCCCGCGGACACGTGGTCTCGTGGGAGGAGTTCGTTCGACTTTCCGTCGGGCCCATGTTCCCGGCTACCGATGAAGCTGAAGAAGAAGAGTTCCTTGCGCTCAAGCAGGCGCAAATCGTGGATCGAGTACCTCCATGAGTTCAACCGTTTGGCAGTGCGCTCCTGCCGAGGTGGCCACCGATGAGGCCAGCGGGGAGAAGTTCATGGAGGGCTTATGCGAGGAGCCGCAAGACAAGCTCTCTATTGTGGACTTCCCGACTTCCGGACCTTGGTGGACAAGGCCATCATCGCCGAGCACAAGGCGAGGCTGCTGGCGAGTCCGCAAGCGCAAGTGGGAGGCGGCCACGTCCGCACAGGCGGCCTTGTCGCCCCCGAAGTTGGGCTGCACGGTGGCCGTTCCTTGGCTTCACCAGCGCGAGGGCCTTGGCACCAGCTCCACGTCCTCGCGAGCCGTGACTCGATCGCGTCGCGCTGCGACCAGCCAGCAGTGTTCCCGCAACCCGCGGCCGGCGTCACCGCTTCTCTTCGCCACAACAAGGGCCACTACGCGAGTAGTTGTCCTAAGAAGGCTGGAGCGGCCCCTCGTCCTAACAGAGGGCGGGCAAGGGAGTGGTCACCCACGACCGTAAGACCCGGGCTTGGGGCGGCCGAGTCAACCACATCTCGGTGAGGAGGCACGGAGGCGCGGCGTAGTGTTGGGTACGCTCCTTGTTAATTTGCGTCTGCTACGCTTTATTTGACTCTGGGGCCTCGCATTCTTTTATTTCGAGGTCTTTTCTTCGTTGATTGTGGGCTTCTTTGTGTTCCTCCGGGATTCCACTGCTGATTCGCTCTCGGGTTGGAAATGAGAGTGACCAAGTATCTTGGGATGTTCCTATCCACATCGAAGGAGTGGGATTCTTGGCGAATCTTATCCTACTCGACTCGGCGCTTGGATGTGATTCTTGGCATGGATTGGTTGTCCCAACACTTGGGGCAAATCGATTGTGCCAGAAGATTGTCTACCTCACCGATCCTTCAGTGAAGCAGTTGGGTTTCGCCCGATTCGAGAGCCCCATCTTTATGTCCTTGAAGCAAAGCCAAGATTGGAGATTCACGACGCGTCCCCACGGTGTGTGACCGCGGATGTCTTTCGGAAGACTTGCTGGCATGCCACATTCGAGATCTGGAGTTTGTGATCGAGTTCTTTGCCAGTCGCCTATTTCTAAGAGGTCGTATCGTATGCCTCCTAATGAGTTGGAGGAGTGAAGAAAAGCGGGTGAGCTGCAAGAGAAGGGTTTTATCCGTCTAGCTCATCTCCTTGGGGTTGTCGATTATCTTTGTGAAGAAGAAGGACAAGACCTTGCGCATGTGTGTTGATTACCGTCAAGCTTAATGAGGTGACGGTAAGAACAAGTATCCTTTGCCGGATTGATGATCTCTTCGATCGGTTGACCGGAGCACGAGTCTTCTCAAGATTGACTTGAAGGTTGGGCTATCATCAAGTCGAGATCGAGCGAGATATTCCTAAGGCGGCTTTTGCTACTCGTTATGGTCTTTACGAGTACACCGTCATGTCTTTTGGTTTGACTAATGCTCCTGCTTTATTCATGAACCTTATGAACTCGGTATTCATGG
Organism: Ampelocalamus luodianensis; assembly: GCA_036346255.1. Classification (NCBI taxonomy): domain Eukaryota; kingdom Viridiplantae; phylum Streptophyta; class Magnoliopsida; order Poales; family Poaceae; genus Ampelocalamus; species Ampelocalamus luodianensis. Next base: position 172,090 of record JAYEVH010000182.1, read on the forward strand.
AGTATCTGGACAGGTTCGTGGTGGTATTCATCGATGATATCCTTATCTACTCCAAGAGTGAAGAAGAGCATGATGAGCATCTTAAGCTTGTGTTGGGCAAGCTGCGTGAGCACCAGTGTATGCCAAATTCGAGCAAGTGCGAGTTAGTTGAAGAAGTGGCATTCTTAGGCCATGTTCTTTCAGCGGGAGGTGTGGTGTGGATCCTAGCAAGGTCGGTGATGTGCTATCTTGGGGTCACCCAAGTCGATCCACCGATGTGCGGAGTTTTCTTGGTTTGGTAGCTACTATCGCCGCTTTATCGAAATTTCTCCAAGATTGCAAAGCCTATGTTGAGCTCGCTCAAGAAAGACAAGAAATTTGAGTGGTCATTGCTTGTGATGTGAGTTTCGGGAACTCAAGAATCGGTTGACCTCATTGATGCTTGTTCTCCGGATATTCACAAGAGTTTTGATATCTATTGTGATGCTTCTCGTCAGGGTCTTGGTTGTGTTCTTATGCAGGAAGGCAAGGTTGTGGCCTATGCATCGCGGCAGTTGAGGCCTCATGAACTCAACTATCCTACTCATGACTTGGAGTTAGTCTTTGTGGTCCATGCACTCAAAATTTGGCGGCATTATCTGATTGGTAACCGTTGTGAGGTGTATTCTGACCATAAGAGCTTGAAGTACCTGTTCACCCAGCCCGATCTGAACCTCAGGCAAAGAAGATGGTTGGAGTTGATCAAGGACTATGACATGGGTATTCGGTACCATCAGGGCAAGGCCAATGTCGATTCTTGATGCACTCGATCGGAAGGTGTATGGCAACATGTTGATGCTCCAGAGCGGCGACCTACCCTCACTTCAATTTCAGCGCCTCAATTTGGGTTTGATCGAGCACGGTTCTCTTGCTACCTTGGTTGTGCAACCAACCTTGGTGGACCAAATCAAGCGGCGCATGTTGATGAGATGTGGGTGTGAGCGGATCAGCGAGAACATCAAGGATGGGATAGCCAAGTGCTTTTGGAGGATGAGCATGGCGTTGTGTGGTTTGGGCAGCGTCTTGTGGTTCCTAAGGTCATGGAGTTGCGGGATTTGATTCTCCACGAAGCCCATGATTCTCCTCTGTCTATCCACCGGGGCTACCAAGATGTATCGGGACCTTCGTCGAGATACAGTGGACCCGTATGAAGCGCGAGATTGCGGGTTCGTTCGAGTGCGGCGTGTCTTTGTCGTGTGAAGGCCGAGCATCGGCAAAGCAGGTCTTCTTGACCCTTGCGATGCAGTGGAAGTGGGATTCCGTTGGCATGGACTTCATCACCGGGTTGCCTCGTACTTCTTGGAAGGATGCCTTGTGGGTCATCATTGACCGCTTGACAAAGGTGGCCCATTTTCTTCCGAAGACGGCGAAGATTGATGTGAGTCGGTTGGCGGACTTGTATATATCTCGCATTGTGAGCTTGCATGGTGTACCACGAGCGATTGTGTCGATCGTGGTTCTCTTTTCACCTCGTTTCGCATAAGTTGCAGAGGCTATGGGTACCGTCTTACCTTGATTCGACCTACCATCCTCGGGCCGATGGTCGAGACGGAGCGAGTCAACAAGTGTTGGAAGATATGCTCCGTGCTTGTGTTCTTTCCTATGGGAAGAAGTGGGAGAAATGCCTACCATTTTTGAGTTCTCCTACAACAACGGCTTTCGAGCGATCTTGGCATGGCACCATTTGAGGCTTTGTATGGGAAAGATGCGAACCCCATTGAACCTGGTCGAGGTGGTGAGGCGATTTTCGCCCGATTCGATCAATGAGGCGAAAGTCAAGTTCGATTGATCCGCGAGCATGCGCGCGGCCCGATCCGGACAAAAGAGCTATGCGGATCGTCGTCGCCGTGAGTTGAGCTTTGAGCCCAATGCCTTTGTGTATCTCAAAGTCTCACCCTTGAAGGGCCATCAGCGTTTTGGCATCAAGGCAAGTTGGCTCCTCGATATGTTGGACCTTACCGTATCATCGAGAGAGTTGGGGCGATTGCATCTGATTGGAGCTACCAGTTGCACTTGAGGGTGTGCATGATGTGTTCCATGTTTCACACACGAAGAAGTGCCTCCGTGTCCCGATCGAGGAAGCTCAGTTGGAAACTCTCGATGTGCGGGAGAATTTGGCCTCCGCGAGCATCTGTTCGCATTCTTGAGAATCGGCGGAGAACAAGGAACCGTGTCATCAAGTTCCTTAAGGTTCAAAGTGGTCAAACCATTACGAAGATGAGGCAACTTGGGAGCGAGAAGATCGCCTTCGTGCTGATTTTCCTTCTTTCTTCTCGAGTAAGCGGAATCTCGGTCGAGATTCTTGTGAGGAGAGTTGTAACATCCCAATTTTAGGCTTGTGTTTCAAATGTAAGAAAATGAGTAGAAATTAAAACTTTTCTTACATCCTGTATTTCCTATTGTACCAAGCAAGTATTGTACAAGAAGTTATGGAAATCTGAAGTCACAAGTCTTTTGATCCAAATCTTGAACTTTCAAAAACAATCTTGTCAAACCTCTGGATCATCTCTGGAAATATTTTCCTAAGTTCTTGGGATGATATGTGACCCCTACGAAAAGTTTCACAAATTTTAGACATTGTTTGAATATTTTTGGAGGACAGTCAAACCGATTCAAAATCTGGTCAAACCTTGAGCAGTTGCTTTGTTAAATTTTGGAGGAAAAGCATAGCACAAAACCTCTGAAAATTCTATACGAGGTCATTAACTCAGCTAGCAAGCTCCTAAAAATTCCATAATTTTTGGAGTGAGTTTGCTATCTCAAACAAACCCTCAAACTCCAAATCTGTTTGAAACTCAATTTAGGTGCGAGTCAAACTCGGGCTCGAGTCGGACCCGAGTCGACTCAGCACGATCGACTCGGTCGAGCCATGTGCGCAGCGTCGCACCGAGCTCGATCTCGTGCGGCGCAAGGCGAGTCGTTGGATCTCCATCCACCGCTCACGACCTCCCAGCGATCCGAGCTCTTAGCGCCCTCGCTTTGGGGTGGTCAAGCGTGGGATGTCCATCGTGGCTCACGACCTCCCGAGACCTCCTCGCCGCTTTCGGACCTCCCACCTCGGCGATTTCGGGACGTCGGGACCTCCCAAGCAAATGCGGGGCGTCCGGACCTCCTTAGCGTGTTGCTTCTCACGACCTCCACGAGGTCCGCTCGCCATGAAATTCGCACCTGCGTGCGTGTGTGAGTCGAGCGGTTGGGGCGATGAGATGTCACCTTTTGCCTCTTGTCAATGACTCTTTCTGCTGACATGCATTTATTGCTAGTCAGCTTTAACCTCCAAAGTCTTCACCTGCTCTGCCACTTGTCCTGTCGTGCGTGCCGTTGGCAGGGGCATGGTTCTTGCTCACGATGGGTTGCCCTAGCCTTGCCAAACTCCCGTGCCATACATAGCCCAAAACTTCCTCTCCTTTTTCCTTCTTCGTTCTTGGTCGTGCTTGAGCTCCTCGTTGAGTGGTCCTCAAACTCAAACCCCCAAAAACACCGCCACCTCGAAACCTCCATTGCCACCTTTGGAGCTCCCTGCCGAAGCTCGAGCTCCAGCGGTTCCATCGACGTTTTTGCCTGTTTTTCTTGTCATCTCGAGCACCTCGAGCATTCTCTAACTTGCTGTGGTTATCCATCGCAGAGGTGGTCAAGTTGGGGAGCTGCTTGTCGGGGTCGAGGTCACCTTCTTCTCCATCTCCGGCAAGCTCTTCACCGCGGGACTTCATCGACCTCCTCCAAGTCCCTCCGTCTTCCTCTGGACCTTCCCTACACTCGGGTGAGTCCATTTTAGTCCCTTAGGGCTTAGGGTCTAGCTAGCTTAGCTCGTGGCGCTCAGCTTTGTCATTTCGGTTTTGCCAAACACTGGTCCTCAGTCATTTCGGCTCGCCGGCGTTTAAAACCGTCGCCGCCGTCGAGTGCCTCGCTTAGGTCGCGACAATATCGCGAGTATATCGGTGCCCTTGGTCGGCCGGCGAGTCCCCATCGCCGCGGCAAACCGTTGAGCCGCGCGGGATTTTGCTTGTTCAAAACCTCCGTTTCGTCACTTTCTTAGGACATCATCAATGCCCCATTTATTGCTAATCATTGGGTGCAATAATCTGTCTTAAGTGTGCCATTGTGTGTCGCCGGTGGGCCATGGGCTTAGAAGTTAAATCAGGAAGTCTTTGGCGCCCCTTTTAGGTTCATTCATTGCCAATCTTCGGGAGCAATAAATTTGTCTTAGCCGCCTTTTTGTCATTGTCAGGTGGTCCCGCGCCATTAAAAAAAACCCGGACCTCCTGTGACTAATCTTGGCCGTTCACGACCTCTCCAAGATTAGATATGGGCCTTAGGTTCTTTCCGCAAAACCTCGTTGTGTCTAGGACCTCCTCGAGTTGATCCTAGCCGTCTAGGACCACCTTGGTTAAATCCTAGCAGCTAGGACCACTCTTCGCAAAAAGACCTCCTCGAGGTCATTTTTGTAAAAACCACCTTCAGGGACCTCCACCGAGGTCCTCTTTGCAAAAGACCTCCTTGGTCATTATGCAAAGACCACCTCGAGACCACCTCGGGTCGTCTTTGTAAAAGCCACCCGTGGCCTTTTACAAAGAAAACCACCGCCAGACCTCTTAGGCTCGATCCTAGCCGTTCACGACCTCCCGGTTTAGATCGGCGTTAGATCTCATTTTTATGCATCTTTAGCGCTCGGACCTCCCTTCGGCGATCGATCGGGACCGTTCGGGACCTCCCTAGGTCTGTCAGAGCCGTCGGATCTTCTCCGTTAGATCCCTACCGTTTAGGACCTCCTCCGCTTAGATCCGTAGCTTTAGGACCTCCCCTTCAGCTCGGACCGTTAGATCTAGATCTAACGGGCTAGAGCCTCCTCTCAGGCTTAGTCTTGGACCTTCCTAGTGCTCGGGACCGCGGATCTTGATCGGCGGCCACGACCTCCGATAAGCGCGAGGACCTCCTCTGCGTCGCCTGTGCATGCACTTGGTCGTGATCGTTGGATCAGATCTCAACGATCGGACCTCCCGGTCGCGGAGGAGGTCTTGTGCATGCGTGCTCGAGGCTCGTAGCCGTCGGACCTTGATCTAACGCCCACGACCTCTCCCTTGTCTTCGATTCGTTTGGACCTCCCGAGAGCTCAAAGTTTCCTAAGTCTTTTCTTTGTTTTAAATTTCAAAAGTGCATAACTTTGTCATTTTAACTCCTTTTGAATGATTCCGTTCTGTAGCTTTGTTATAGTATGAACTTTAACTGAGAATGAAATTAGGCCCCTGTGTTGTAGCAGAAAATGATTTAAATAGCATGATCTTGTTTAATGTAAAATGAGGCCTAGAAATTCATGAAAAATTTATAAACCACATAACTTCCTCTCTGTAGTTGCAAAGTAAGCAAACTCAACACAGTAAATTTGGCCTGTAGACATGCTTTAATTTGATCTAGGCTTTGTCTTTATTCATGTCCTAGGAAATGAGATATGCTAGTTGTAGAACTTGGAAAAATCATAACTAAATCATTTTAACTCCAAATGACCTGAAATTTTTATGGGTTACCACTATACCAGTAGGTAGCTGCCATAAAATTTCAGCTCCAAAATCTTTCTAGAAAATATTTTTGCTACAGTGCTAATTATGGTGAAAATGAGTTTTTAAGTAATATCTTTTGCACCTCAAATCCAAATTAGGTTTTTCCAGTTTCTATGTTTTGGTATATTTGTATTCTACCTTGTGTATAAATTTAGTTGTATTTGGATAATTTTTGCTTGCTCTTTTGTTTAAGTGTTGCTAGTCTTATTGGTTGTTCTTGGTTCTTTTGCCTTTTCGCTAGGATTCGACATTTGCATGTAACCAGAGAGCGATCCTCGCAACATATTGAGCAACGGCAAGAAGGCAAGCAGTTTGATCATGTTAATCCAGTATTTTAAGTATTTATGTTGATTGCAAATTCTATGTATGCATTGCTATTTTGTTTTAATAGTTGGCCTAGTAGATGCATTTCCTTAGCAAATGATTATCCTCTACTACCATGAGCCTAGGTTACTTGCTGTGATTTAGAGTTCGTGGATGGGCTCTTGTCACTTAGTAGTTGCGAATCAATTGCTTAGCCATGCTTAGTCTCGGTAGAAATGGCGGTTATCGACTTGTCGATAACCTGATCTATAAAACTTATTATGATTATGATTTCAACCTTGTGCCATGTCTACTTATGAAAACTAAAACTGGAAACAAAATGATTTAGACTTGGGCACAACGGTATGATTGGTGTGATTTTGGGTGTGATCGAATGGTGCCCGGTCATTATGACCGAGTTACTTGCGCCACCGTCTTGAGCAATTTGCGTGCTAACCACACTAGAGGGTATGGGACCTCTCTTGACTTAGTACTTTGGCGTGTATTGGCTCCGGTCGCAGGAGTCGCAGGAGGGATGGAGGTGGGAGCATTGTAGTGTCCGAAGGTTTCCCGTAACGTGGTGGTTGTCTTTTCGGCTTGCAATGTAGCGTATGGGTTTCTATCCATACGAGCGCTCGTGGTTAATACACAAGATTGGAAATGTCTCGTAGGACTTAGCCGGGCGGCATACCTTCGGTGAGTGTGCTGCGCGGCAGGCGATGCCAAGTGTGGGTACATTGGTACACCCTGCAGGTTAAAACTATTCGAATAGCCTCGCCCTAGGTTATGGACACGCCGCCATTCCCGTGAGAACTAGACTACAACCTTTTAAACTAAAACTTGATGGGTGGTACGAATGCGGGATTCGTGCTATATGTTGTGGTGACTATTGGGGTAGTCACTTCCTGTGGTTCTTGTATGTACCTTTACTTACATCGTTACTTTGATAATGAAACATATTTGCAAACTTGCTTTTGAATGTATTATATTATTGCAAATAAATTTGGCTTTGTGCAAATGAAACATATGGCCTCCACCTAAGTAAGCTTGCATGTAGTTATGAATAGGTGCGCTATTCCACACGTCGATCTTGCGGGTACAAAGACAATCTTTGTACTCGGTTGCTATGCTTAATTGTTTTGTTGCAGAGGAGGAAGGTGAGCAGAGGCCTCACTTTTGTGAGTGTGTTGTGGTAGCTTATGGGCGACTAGCTTATGCCCGGTGGTTGCCTTGTGGGTGTGTGGCTAACCGGTCGACTTTTGTTCTAGCCATCTTATGGCGCTTTTGCTTCCGCTGTCATTCTCGTATATTGATCTATTTGGCCGGTCGGCTCTCTTTTGTAATAACTTTACTTTATGTATGTCGTTGTTGAACTTAGTGATGTATGTGTATGGAATTGATGTGAAATTTTGTGATGATGTACGATATCTGCAGTGCTGGAAGCATATGTCCATCGAGGCTTAGAATGTTTAATTAGTAACACTAGAACCATTTGGAGGTTAAGTGTTCCTAGTTAAATATTCCGGGTCCTCACAAGAAACTCACAGGATGCATGGCGGCATTAAGTCGTTTCATCGCACATATGGGAGAGAAAGGACTGCCTTTCTTCAAACTTCTAAGGAAACATGAGGGCTTCGAGTGATCGGAAGAGGCTAACCTAGCCTTTGAGGAAGTCAAGAGGTATCTTACGAGTGCTCCTGTTCTAGTTTCCCTGAAACCAGGAGAGACACTCTTAATTTATCTAGCTGCCACGCCACAGGCAGTGAGCGCAGTACTGGTCGTAGAACATGAGAACGTATAACAGCCAATTTACTACGTTAGCGAAGTTTTACACGGACCTAAGGAGCGTTACCCACAGGTTCAAAAACGTATTGCAATGCTTTGATGCTCCAAGAGCAACAGCCTGCCCTTCTTGAGAATTTCAGCGGCTCAATTTGGGTTTGATTGAGCACGATTCTCTTGCTACCTTGGTTGTACAACCAACCTTGGTGGACCAAATCAAGGCAGCACAGCAGTCTGATGTTGGTGTGAGTCAAATCAAGCAGAACAACAAAAATGGGACAGCCAAGTGCTTTTCTGAAGATAAGCATGGTGTTGTGTGGTTTGGACAGCGCCTTGTCGTGCCTAAGGTCATGGAATTGCGGGATTTGATCCTCCGCGAAGCCCATGACTCCCCTTTGTGTATCCATCCCGGGGCCACCAATGTAAGATCCGAGATTAACATCCCAGATCTTCTGTGCATAACTGAACTAGTCCCATGATCAGTGGCTAGCTCACACAGTAAACAAATATGATAACACAATCATAAACACTAAAATTTATTAATAAACAACAGAGTTGATTACAAGATAGCCTTACAGGGCAACATTAAATAAACACAGCGGAAGACGATGAAGAAGTAGTGGAGTCCAGCTGATCTGCCATAGGCAATCGACTGGGGTAGCGGCCTAGTCGTCATGATCCACACCTGAAGTGAAGTCATTCTTCTCTGAAATTTGTTTGCATAAAGCAAGCATGAGCACAACTACCGTGCTTGCAAGTTACACCTGTCAAATAACAGAATGACATGCATACATGGATGTAACAAAGGATGGCTTATAGGGTTAATTGTGCAAAAACAACATTTGACATTAAATACCATACTAAGTTCAAAAGCTCAGGTTTTATAAAATCCAAAAATGGATATTGAATTAATAAAGATAGTGTAGGCACCAACCTAACACCAACATAAACACGGGCATCAACTTGGGGATTCAACCCATAACTTTTCTCATGGACACCCATCCATGTCAAACCTGTTTTACAAAAACATTTTGAAATTAAAACCAAAGTCTAACTTTGAGTGGCTTTGCCAAAGATGTTCACGATCGTGAACACGCTATTCGAATAGATTGACACTGCAGAGGTTGTACAACTTTACCCACAAGAGATAATCAACTTTTAATGTCCGTCTGACACACTTCCGAGGGTGTGCGACTAAGTGATCATCACAAGGCCTTTACAATGCATCATTCCACCATAGTCCTCCCTCGCTAAGGTTTCGCCCCTTTGACTACCCTGCCTCAGAGTTCGTGCCCCTCTGCGCCGTGAGACTAACAAAGGTCACGAAAGACTACCCACCGCATCAATAGGAATGACCATGATGGAACTTTGCAAATTATTCACCAGTGTCTGCCCATACAAGACATGTGGTAGTACGATGTGGCTTAGCAAGATGCTGCTCAAGACCGATCCTTAATCGAACTGGGACAACTAACGGAACCCCTGGCCTCAACTCTACCTAGCTGAGCCTGCATAAACCTCGCACCCACTGCATAAACCAATTTGCCCAAGTCCAAACCATCATTTTATTTTATTTTCTAAAGTTATTTATAAAACTCCCATTACACACCAATACCAAGGGTACCATTTAAACATTAGTTGATTTCTGGTTGAAATTCCCCAAATGCAACATATTTGGTCTATAAGCATGGCTAAGCACAATATTTTTCTCAAAATGATCCAGTTCATACTATCGTATTAACTGTGTTTTGTCTAGGGTGAAAACATGTTTGATTCAATTATCAAATTTGGCCATACAAAGGAGTTTAGCGTAACTATAAATTTAAAACAGAATTTAAAATTATCAATATAAATAAGCATGCAGAATAATTTGAAACAGAATTTAAATAATTTTAAATAATGGGTGCAAATATGATCAAGAATGTAACTTGCCTTGCTCAAATAGTTGCTCTCAAACGTGAAATCGAACTGACTCAAGTCGTTAAATCTATACACGAAAATAAGCCAAATTCAAACTAAATTCAAATAAGATTCAAATTAACTCCAAATTGAATAATTTTGGTTTAGTTGGCTAGATCTTGAATATAGATAAATTTAGAAATTTGAATCGATGAAATCGGAGTTAGAATGCAAAAGATATGGGCTCTGGAAGTTTGTATTCTAAAAAAAAATCCTAATTTTCAGATTTTATTGAATTTCTGAATTATTTTTCTATTGAAAAAGGGATTTATGACGCAATGCTGACGTCAGCCCTGAGAATTTCGGAATTTAGTAGGATTTAATGAAATTCCGACATGTGGGACCCACATGTCGGTCTCACGGCTCATGTGGACCAAGTCCACGGGAGTTTGAGGCTGAGGGGGGGGGGGTGGACTATGCACATGTGGCGCTGAGGTGGCGCTTACCTGGCAAGGTGGTGGTCTTTGCGTGGCGGTGCCACGTGAGCACGGAGCGGCGCCGGCTCTAGAACCAAGGGTCACCGGCGATGGGTGGTGTGGCGGTGACCGGCGAGGACACCATAGTGTAGAGGAGACAACAGGGAGCATAATGCTTACCACGGCGCTAAGCACGAGAAACGCGCGTGGCGAAGTTCAAAAGCGGCGCGGCGCGGGGTCGCGCTGGCAGGGCGCTGGGGTGCTCCGCGAGTCTAGTGCGCGCGCGGTAGTAGCCACCGTGGACGGCGATGCCGATGGTGGCGGACGGCGGGCGAAAAGCGAAAAGGCCGACGGTGGCGCAGAGGGCGGCAAGAGGTAGCGCCACGACGAAGAATCGCGATTCCGCGAGGTGGGAGCGAGAGAGGGGTGAGTGGCGGGTCGGACGAGGAGAGGAGGCGACTCGAGGCGTGCTTTTATAGGGGAGGAGGGCACAGAGGAGGGAGATCGTGGTGCGGGCGGCGGTATGCAAGCTGCGCCGGCAGGATCGTGCGAGAAGAGGGTCAAGGGAGTGGGGCGGCGTGAGGCGTGGGAGTGAGCGCGTGGCCGTGTGATGGGAGGGGCGGGTATAGCGGCGCGTTGATGAGCTCCAACGAAAAAATGGCAGCGGTTGGGGCGTGGCAGAGGAGGAAGAACGGGGAGAAGAAGGTGCGGCGGGCCCACACGGCAGCTGGCAGTGAGGTGGTGGCTGGGGGTGAGGCGAGGAAGGAGAGAGAGAGCGCGGGCGTGGCGGGAGGGAAAGCACTGGAGGAGGAAATGGGCCGGAGAGTGTTTCGGCCCAAGGAGGTTTTTAGAATTTTCAAATGCTTTTGCAATTTAATTAATCTAGTTAATTCAAAACGGCTTTTAGAAAATAACAAAATAAATCCAAAAATTATGAGAAAATTCACAGAAATTCCCTTATTTGTTTTGGACTTTTTAAAATTATTTCCAACTTAAAGTTGGCTTTTAATTTTGCAAATAATTTTGTTTTGGCTTTAAAATACTTAGAAAAAAGCTTTTAAAATTCCAAAAAATTCTCAAAATTAATTTAATTTTTATTTTTCAACTTAAACTTAAATAAAATTTTATAAACTTTAATAAATTTTACTCTTGACTTTTAAAAACTTCAAAAATTCAAATAAGTAGTCAAACTCTTTCAAATTTTTCAGAAAATCCAATAAAACAATAACTTTATTTATTTTATTTTGGTAACATTACTTTGGAATGTTACAACCAAGATGTACCAAGATGTTCGTCAGAGATTCTGGTGGACCCAAATGAAGCGCGAGATTGCCAAGTTCGTTGCGAAGTGCGGCGTGTCGTTGCAGTTAAGGCCGAGCATCGCCCGCAGGTCTTCTTCAGCCTTTGCCAGTGCCAGAATGGAAGTGGGATTCTGTTGGCATGGATTTCATCACCGGCCTGCCCGACCAGCCAGGGGAAATGATGCCATATGGGTTGTCATCGATCGATTGACTAAAGTGGCACACTTCCTTCCGGTCAAAACCAAAATTCGTTCGAGTCACCTGGCTGAGATCTATGTCTCTCGGATTGTGAGTTTGCATGGTGTACCTAAGACGATCGTTTCAGACCGTGGCTCTATTTTCACCTCTCAGTTTTGGCATAGCTTGCAAGAAGCTATGGGGACCCGTCTTACTTTCAGTTCAGCTTATCATCCCCAAACTGATGGTCAGACGGAGAGAGTCAACCAAGTGTTGGAAGATATGCTTCGTGCTTGTGTTCTTTCTTATGGAAAGAATTGGGAGAAGTGCTCGCTGCCTTTGAGTTTTCCCACAACAACAGATTTTCGTGCTAGTCTCGGTATGGCACCATTCGAGGATTTGTATGGGAGGAGGTGTAGAACCCCGTTGAACTGGTCATAAACTGGTGAGCGATAGTTCTTCGGCCCAGATTCGATCAATGAGGCCGAAAACCAGGTTTGGTTGATTCGTGAACATTTACGTATGGCCTAGTCCATGCAGAAGAGCTATGCGGATCGTCGTCGCCGAGAGTTGAACTTTGAGCCCAATGACTTTGTTTATTTCAAAGTCTCGCCTTTGAAAGGCCATCAGCGTTTTGGCATCAAGGGCAAGTTAGCTCCCCGGTATGTTGGGCCTTACCGTATCATCGAGAGAGTGGGAGCTATTGCATACAGATTGGAGTTGCCAGCCACACTCGAGGGGGTGCATGATGTGTTCCATGTGTCTCACTTGAAGAAGTGCCTCTGTGTTCCAACTGAGGAAACTCCGTTGGAGACTCTTGATGTGCAAGAAGATTTGACCTACCTCGAGCATCCTGTTCGTATTCTTGAGGAATCTGAACGAAGAACAAGGAACCGCATCATTAAGCTCCTTAAGGTTCAGTGGTCGAATCATTCCAAAGATGAGGCAACTTGGGAGCGGGAAGATCGCCTTTGTGCTGACTACCCGTCTTTCTTCTCTGAGTAAACGGAATCTCGGGGCGAGATTCTTGTAAGGGAGGAGATTTGTAACATCCCAACTCTAGACTTGTGTTTCAAATGTAAGAAAATGAGTAGAAATTAAAACTTTTTCTTACATCATGTATTTCCTGTATGTTCTAAACAATTCATGTACAAGAATTAGGGAAATACAAAGTCACAAGTCTTTTGATCCAAAACCTTGTTTTCCAAGAATAATCTTGTCAAATCTTGTGATCATCCTCTGAAAATATTTTTCCTAAGTTTCTGGGATGGCATGTGACCCCTCTGGAAAATTTCACAATTTTTGGAAATTGTTTGAATATTTTTAGAGGGCAGTCAAACCTGTTTGACTTTTAGTAAACCCTATTCCTGAACGTTGTAGAATTTTTGGAGAAAAATGCACTACATAAAAACCTCTGAAAATTATATACAAGGTTAATATCTAAATTAGCAAGCTCCTGTAAAAATTTCAGAATTTTTGGAGTTCATTTGCTAGCCCAAATAAATCCCCAAAGTATCAGCTCAAATTTGAATCCCAGAACCTGATTTCACTGTTCCTCGGGTTCGAGTCAGACTCGGGCTCGAGCCACTTGTTTTGGTCCAGTCCACTAATTGCACCAGGCCTCCCTTTAAAGCGCGCATCCAATCTCAGCCGTTGGATCTAAATCGCACGACCCTCGTTCGCGTGAACGTTCGGACCTCGCGAAGTGCCCACTCATTTCGGACCGTTGGATCAAGATCTGAGCGTCCAGATTCAGTGTGCCGTTCGGGTCACTCGGAGGGCACATTTAATCGTGGCCGTTTATTTTTGATCCAAGGGCTCGCGATGTCCTTTGTTGTTTTAAGCCTCAGAAACATGGAGCGATCTGAGCCGTTCATTCTCAATCCAATGGCTCACAGCGTCCTAGCCTTTTTCTCTGGTCATCTTCCTCCTCGCGCCGTGCGTGAACAGAGAGGGAGGCATGGCCTTGTCTTTTCGTGTTCCCTTGTCAACGTCCCTTTTTGCCGGCAATTCGTGGGCGTAGGTGTTTTCGGCCATGTCCATGCCCCACTCCTGCACCCCATTACTTCTTTTTCGGGCTATGGCAGCCCTATGGACCTAACACCCAAAAATCTCGTTTTGTTGCCAAACCCTATCCTCTAGCTTTATAAGCTCCCCAAAACCCTCCTGGTGTTCTTTTACACCACCCCTAGCTCTTTTTTCTCTGCTTAAGGAGCTCAAAACACCTAGAGCACCAAAACAACCATTGTTGACCCGGGGAGCTCAATTGTGGATCATGAAGCTCCAGTGGTTCTTTTTCAAATATTCTTGTACCCTTTTCAACTCCTTAATACCCTAATCATTTTCCTTCACTCAATTTTGGGTTTCATTCACAGGAATTGACCAATTTTGAGTTTGGATTATTTCGGTTGAAATCATCCCCTTTATTCTCCAGCTCCGGTAAGTGGTTCTTTTTGCAATTAATTGCTTATGGACCTTCTATGAGCTATAATAAAGCTATTTTGACCACCAGTGGTATTCATTTTGGCTCAGGCTTCAATTTCTACTTCGTCTTCTTCAACTCTGGTGAACTCCTCCTCTGTCAAAGCTCCTCCGGCCATCGTTGAAGCCCTTCTCGGTTAAGGTAGCTTCTTTTTAGTCCCTAGATGCTATGGCACTCGCTTCTTTGGACAATGCGGAGCTTTTCGGGCATTTTCGCTTTCGGCCGTTTTGGTCACCGTTGCCTTTTTTCGGCTTGCCGGCGTTGTGGACCTTCGCCGCTGGCAAGGTCACCACCTTTGGGTCCGCAAGACTATTGCGAACCCATTTTAGTATTTTGTGGGTGCTGCCCGCGACGAGCCCATCTTTGCCGCTTGGTTTTTGCCAGACGAAACTCCCTCTGTGCCGTTGTCGTTAGGACATCATTAATGGCCTAATCATTGCTAATCATTAATTTGTCTTAAGCCGCCCATGCTGTACATCGACTCGATGGGCCCAGCCACTTAAAACCCCCGTCGGCCTAAATCAACACCGTTAGGACATCATTAATGCTTAATGATTGATAATCACAGTTTAGCATTAATGGGCTGTCGGAAATAACCCTTCAGGTCATCACGTGGCCCGTCGCTTTAATCCACGATCACGGGTTCATTAGGACAAAATGCAGGGTCATTAATTGCTAATAATTGGTTAGCAATTAATAATGTCTTAGTTGGCAAAATGTCTCACTGCCATGTGGGCCCTCAGCCGCTTAAACCTCTCTGTGCAAAAGCTTTAGGACACATTAATTGCTAATCATCACTAATCATTGGTTTTGCAATTAATGGCTGTCTTAAAATAACCCCTTGTGTCTCTGGCAAGTGGGCCCGCGCAGTTAATCGCCAGCGCACTTAAAAATCCTCTCGTGTTCATAACATGCTTTGTGGGCCGTCGATTTTTAGATTTACGGCCTAGATCAAGTTGGTCGTTTGGACCCCCCGGGCTTCCCAACCACTCTGGACCACCCATCTCGAGATCAACGGCTAAGATGTGTGTGCTGTTCGGGCCTCCCGAAGGGAGTAGCGCTCTGAGCCCTCCATCTGGAGATCTGCGGCTGTGGTTGATTGCGGCTTTCGCGTTCCCCGATCGGCCCAATTCTTGTGCATCGTTGGATCTGGATCCAGCGGTGACTCCCTTTTAGGCTCGCGCGCGTGCGCTGTTCTCAGTGCGCGTGGGCCGTTAGATTTCACACCTAAGGTCCACGTTCGTCCACGTCGTTTATTTCTGTTAAGTTAGTTTATATTTTGGTAAGCTTTTATTTATCAACAGAAAATTGCATTAAACTTTAGAAACTCATAACTAACTCAATTTTAATCCTTTTTAGATGATTCCGGTGAGGTTAAATTCAAGATTAACTAAAGTTTTATATAAAAATGATTTAGGACTTTGTTCCGTGGTAGAAAATTTTATAAATGATATTAACTTGATATCAGCCATTTTAGAATATTCTAAAAATTGCTTTAAAACTTGTAAAATACATATCTTTTTCTGTATAGCTCCAAATTGTGCAAACTCAATTTTGATAAATTCCTCTGTTAGCAAACTTTAATATAAAATAGGTTTTGAACATGGTTATATTTATGTAAAGTAACTTGTGCTAGGTTTACAACTTAGAAAAATCATAAGTAAATCATTATAACTCCAAATTTAGTAACCTCAACTTTGCTGACCTTAGGATGTCATATTCTACCTGCTATAAAGATCTCAGACTTTAGATCATTCTGGAAATTTATGCCATGAACAGTACCAGTAATTAATTTAGTTGATTGATTAGGCTGAGAGAACTTATTTCAACCATAACTTTTGTAAGGTAAGGTCAAATTGAGTAATTCTTGTTCCTAAAATTATCTAAAATCATACCCTTGCTGTTGTGTGATTTTCATTAGTTTTGGGTATCTTTTGCTATTGAAGTTATTTGGTGTTCTTCGTTCTTATTGATTTTATCGCCTTTTCGCGTTAGGTTCCGAAGATATTATTGATATTAATTCTGAGCCTCAGCAGCCAGACCCGGCACTCCAGCAAGGCAAGCAGATGTAGCATCATTTGATCATGTTGATCCTATTAATTTCAAATTCTAATATATTGTTTGCAAATTCTATGTATGCATTGCTATGTTGTTTTTAACTATTGTCGATAGTTAACCTAGTAGCTGCATTATCAGTAGGCGAATGTTTATCCTCTACTACCGAGCCCAGGTTATTTACTGTGATTTTGGGTTCGTTGGATGAACCCTTGTCACTTAGTAGTTTACAAGTTGATGTGCTTAGCCATGCTTAGCTATCGGTAGAAAAGGGCGGTAACCTTGATCACACAAACTTATTATAATCACTTGTTTCAGCTTTGTGCTATGTTCAAATTGTAAAAACTGAAAATGAAAACAAAACAATTTGGACTTGGGCACAATGGTAAGTTGGTGTGATTTTGGGTGTGACTGGAATGGTGCTTGGGTCAACAAGGACCGAATACTTGCGCCATTGATCCAAGTAATTTGTGTGTGCTAACCACACTAGAGGGAAATGAGACCTCTCTTGACTAAGTACTTTGGGGGGTGTTAATTAATGAGTCGCGTGGTGGGTTGTATATTTAATTATATGCAACATGGACATGTTTGTAGGGAGGGGAGCACCCGCCGAGGCCGGTGTATCCTACTCCACGTATGGGTCCTTAGTGGGGGCCGTAAAGGTAGTCCACTAGGTGATAACCCCTATATGTGCGGCTCTTGATTAGCATTTTCCATTGGAAATGTCTCGTAGGACTTAGCCATGCCGGCATACCTTCGGAAGTGTGCTTAATCATGTGGCTTAAAGGCGGTCTGAAGTGTGGGTACATTGGTACACCCCCTGTAGGGTTAAATCTATTCGAATAGCCTCATCCTAGGTTATGGACACGCTTTGTTATTTTCCCGCAAGCATTAGACTACAACATTTTTACATTAAAACTTGATGGGTGGTATGAATCAGGGATTCATGCTATGTTGTGATGGCTATTGGGTTAGTTATCTCTAGGTGGTTACTTGTATTTATTGTTACTCGCTGTTATTTCAATGCTTAAAAACTGATTTGTTCGGTTGCTTCCAATCTATTACATTATTGCAAATGGAAAATTGCTTTATGCGTCCAAATAATCATATAATCAACTTCCTTTGATACAGCTTTCATGTAGCTATGTATAGGCTTGTTACTCGTAAGTCTTACGAGTACATTATTGTACTCATCTGCATTGCTTGTTGTGTGCAGAGGAAGAAGGTGAAACCGATGGGCCTCACTTTTGTGAGTTGTGCCGTGGCAAATGTGTGGGCGACTAGCTGGCGGCCCTCGGTTGGTTGCAATGGTTATGGCTAACCGGTCGATATTTTGGTTTAAGCCATCTTATGGCACCTTTTGCTTCCGCTGTTACTTATTACTTATGTCATTTGGCCGGTCGGATGTTCTGTAATAACCTTATATTATTTATGTCTTTTGGTAGACTTGTTAAATCTTGTTGTATGGAATTGATGCATGCTTTTGTATGATGTATGTATGCTGCAATTTCTGGGAAGCACATGTCCATCGAGACATGGTGTATTTTGTTTGTGATGCTAGAGCCAATGGAAGGCTAAGTATTACAAGCTAAATAAACCGGGGTCTCACAGATATACACGGAGGCATCTGTGGAACTCATGCTTCTTACAGAACTCTGGTCGATAAAGCCTTTCAACAAGGTTTTTATTGACCAACGGCCCTCTACGATGCCAAGGAGTTGGTCAAAAAGTGTGTACAGTGCTAGTTCCATAGCAGGCAAATACACCAACCGGCTCAGGCATTGCAAACAATTCCTCTGTCTTGGCCTTTTACAACCTGGGGTCTTGATATCCTAGGACCGTTACCCAGAGCTCCAGGTGGATTCGAATTCCTTTTTGTGGCTATTGACACGTTCACAAAATGGATAGAAGCTGAACCTGCAACTGGGATAACAACAAAAGCAGCAAAACGGTTCATGATGAGATGTGTGATAACTCGATTTGGAGTACCAAGTCGAATTATCACAGACAATGGCAAACAATTTTCGAGCGCAAAATTTCAGGAATTTTGCGACGAGTTGGGAACTCGTTTGTGTTACACTTCTGTTGCCCACCCCCAAAGCAACGGGGCAGTCAAAAGAGCGAATGGCCAGATAATGAAGGGAATCAAGTCCCAAGTCTTCGATCAGCTTGTCAAGCGCTCGGGGGCTTGGGTACAAGAACTACCTTTAGTATTATGGGCAATTCGTACGACAGCTAGCTGAGCTACAGGAGAAACACCTTTCTTTCTAGTCTTTGGTGCAGAAGCCATGCTTCCACCAGAACTAAAGATCAGGTCAGCACGAGTCGAAAAGTTTAATGACTCCATTCAAGAACAACTTTGAGCATACTACATTAAACTGCTAGAGGAAAAAAGGGACCAGGCCTTAATTCGATCAGCAGTATACCAACAAGCCCTGCGCAGATACTACGATCGTAGGGTCCAACCTCGCAACCTTGCTGTAGGTGACTTGGTATTGAGGCTTATCCAATCCCAGTCTAATCGGAACAAACTTTCCCCCAAGTGGGAAGGTCCTTACACAGTGGTCGAAGTTATGCGTCTAGGATTGGTAGGACTTGCAATGGAGGATGGCCGCGTTCTCTCAAACTCTTGGAACATTGACCAGTTACACAAATTCTATGTGTAACAAGCTTCTACGACAATAAAGTATCAGGTTCTTCTTATCTTTTTTGTCTCTCTTTGAATTTCGCTTTTATTTTCTACCATTATTTATATGCTCATTTTCCCCTCTACACTGGTCGGAGAAAGGACATCAAAACTAGTCGAAGTCTCTCCTCTCTGCATGTGGTCCTGCCCACTGGAAGGAGCTTCCTAGTGTCGCTCTGTTCTTAACTGTTGCTACCAGTACAAAGCTTTTTGGGCTCGGAAACATGATCAAAATTTTTTAAGCAAATTCATGTCACCTTAGTTTATTCATTCATTTTGAAAAATAGTCTAAGAAGAGCGCACTTTTGAGATTTGTTTGACCATTTCTGGTAGACTTGATTGGTTTTAACTGGTCGGTGACAAAAACACACCTAGTCGAAGTTTCTCCTTTCTGCACGTGGTCCTGCCCACTAGAAAGAACTTCCTAGCGTCGTTCCGTTTCCTACTCTTGTAACCAAGACAAACTTATCAGGTAAATCGAAAACAGTCGAATAAATTTCTAAGGTACTCTATATGTTTGTTTCACTCAAGTTGTCATTATCGATTTGATTAATCTTGTTGGAGATGGTAACATCACCTAGTCGAAGCCTTTTTTTCTCTGCATGTGGTCTTGCCCACTAGAGGAATTTCCTAGTGTTTCGATCCGCTTTCCATTCTTTCGACTAGAGC